>OZ007561.1:167063959-167066459 GCA_963931875.1 Pollenia griseotomentosa | reverse complement strand
TACGGGCACATTAAAAGAGGAGGCCACGGTACAATGTATGAAACCCATGGCCACAATAGAAATTCAGGATCTCGACTCCCTGACAACTGAAGAAGAAGTACTCAAGGCCGTAAGCAACTTGGTCAGAATAAAAATGGAAGACACAAATGTACGTCTGACGGCTACAAATAGCAGGGAACAAAAGAGAGCTTTTGTGTCCATGCCAGCAGCTGATGCAAATGCATTACTTGATAAACGGAGAATTCTAATAGGATGGACATATTGCCGCATACGGTACAAGGAAGATGTAAAGCGCTGCTTTAAATGCTTCGAATCAGGGCATGTTCAGTGGGATTGTAAAGGACCTGACAGGAAGGGTATGGGTCTGTGCATAAGATGCGGCCAGAAGGGCCACAAAATGAAAGAATGCGGGAACCCTCCGAAATGCTGTGTCTGCTCACAGAGCGAGAACAGACCAACAGATCATATGCCTGGATCCCGAAGCTGTAAACCACCTCAAACCAGAACATCATGAGATTTTTGCAAGCCAACATGCACCGAGGAAAAGTGGCACACGCTCTTCTGCCACAAATCGTTAAAGAACAGGACGCTGATGTGATCATCATCTGTGAACAGTACGCGAAAATGAGAAATGGGCTATGGTACGAGGACGAGTCGGGAACCGCCGCAATATGGGTTCCTTGTTCCGGACATATCCACATAAGAAATAGTGGAAAAGGAAATGGATTTGTTTGGCTACAGATCGGAAACCTTAAGCTGATAAGCTGCTATCTCACTCCAAGTGATAACATTGATTCTTTCCAAGCGAAACTTGACATGATCGAAGACCTTGCCAGATGCCAAGGGGGTGACCTTATAGTAGCGGGTGATTTCAACTCCCGCGCAATCGAATGGGGACTGAAAAATACTGACTCTAGGGGAAGAAGAATACTGCAAATGATTGCACGATTGGGGTTGACGACCTCTAACATTGGTAGTGTCGCAACTTTCAGACGTCCTGGGTGCGAAGGCACTATCCCAGATGTGACTTTTGTCTCCGAGAGAATGGCAAATAAAGTGAAAGACTGGAGAGTTTTGGAAATATACACAGCTAGTGATCATCAATATATATCGTTCTGCATAAATGATGACGAGGGCGATCAAGCTAGTAAGCCCTGCAGGTCCACCAGAAAATGGCACGTCAATAAGCTTAGCACGCGGAAACTCCTCCACGAGATTGACAGACTTGTTGGAGAACACACAAATGAAGTGGATGCAAGATCAGCAGTGGAAAACACCATGGCCACAATAACAAGATGTTGCAATGGGGCAATGCCGAAAATAAACAAAGCCCCGAAATGGAAACCAGTATACTGGTGGAGTACCTCGATCGAAGAGTCGAGACGAAACTGTATAAAGTAGAGAAGAAGATACACCAGAGCCAGACGCAGAGGTATCGCAGAGGTGGAACACAACGCATACAAAGAAGCCAAAAAACAGCTGCATTACTGCATACACAAAAGCAAGAAAGACAAATGGGAGGAGCTGAGAGCCGACATTAATGAAAACCCATGGGGCCTCGGTTACAAAGTCGTAATGAAAAAACTTGGAATGAGGAACTCAGTAGAAACTATGGATGAATCCACAATGAAAAACATCGTGAACACTTTATTCCCAGAGCATGACTTAAGAACGGACGACTCGGGTACAGAAGCCAGAAATGATATACCCTTGTTTACCACTGAAGAATTGCAGTCAGCTGCCTGCACCCTCAAAAATAGGAAGGCACCCGGCCCAGATGGCATTCCCGCAGAGGTCATCAAGGAGATAGCAACGAACCGCCCCGGGATCTTACTTAAGATGTATAATAGCTGCCTAAGAGAGGGAATATTTCCAGATGTTTGGAAAGAACAAAAACTTGTCCTCATCAGCAAGGGTAAGGGTGACCGGGGATCACCGTCATCTTACAGACCGCTGTGCATGTTAGACACTGCAGGCAAACTGCTCGAGCGACTAATTAAACCTAGACTTGACGAAGCCATCAAAGCTACTGGAGGTCTTTCAAGAAGGCAATATGGATTTCGACCTGGAAAATCAACAATAGAAGCTTTAAGTGATGTGATAAATACCGTGGAGGCTGCACAACATGGAAACCATTTTTCGAGACCTGTTATACTCTTAGCGACCCTAGACATCAAAAACGCCTTTAACAGCTTAAGGTGGATGGATGTGATACACGCTTTGGAGAGAATTTTTAATATCCCAGAATACTTAGCGAAAATTATCAGGGACTATCTAAGGAACCGAGTTCTGATATATGACACCACCCAAGGAACTAGGAGAATGCAGATCACATCAGGGGCCGCCCAGGGATCTATTCTGGGGCCAGACCTCTGGAACGCAACATATGACGAGATTCTAAAGATAGAGATGCCAGACGACACATTTCTTGTGGGATACGCGGACGACATTGCGGCGGTCATCAAAGCGAGGGACACGGAGCAGGCCCAACGAAAATTAC
>OZ007561.1:166701459-167058959 GCA_963931875.1 Pollenia griseotomentosa | reverse complement strand
GAATGGGGGTCGCGGTCAACAAACTCCCGAGGCAGATTGGTTTTGGACATGACGGCCAGAATGGGACTAGTCATCATGAATAGGGGAAATGTCGCTACTTTCAGGAGGCCGGGATGCTGGGGAACTATCCCAGACATCACATTGGCCTCGGAAGGGGTCGCAAGCAAGGTACTAAACTGGACGGTCCTGGAGGATTATACTGGAAGCGACCACCAATACATTATGTACAACGTGGAAAGCAGCAGAAGATCTTACCAACCTAACACCATGATATCCACGCGGAAGTGGAATGTGGCGAGACTCGACACTGGTGTTTTATTGGACAAAATCTCACAAGGCCACCAAATAAGCGAAAATACACCAGGTGCTGGAAATGTAGTACGGAACACCATGAGAATAATTAAGGCAGCATGCAACGAGGCAATGCCTACCATTGGTAGAAAACATCGGAAGGAAGCAGTATACTGGTGGACTGATGAAATATCCGACCTAAGACGGGCGTGCCTTAGATGCAGAAGGAAATACACTAGAGCCAGGCGAACACATGTCGCAACGTCAGAAGCTGAGGAATTCAAAAAGGCTAAAAAAGAGCTTAAATATGCTATATTCCAAACCAAGAAACGAAAATGGGAAGAACTAAGATCAGACCTTAACAACGATCCCTGGGGTCTAGGATATAAATTAGTCATGCGGAAACTTGGAGCACGCATTTCAACACCAGATTTAAAGGGTGACACAATGGAAAACATAGTAAACACCCTCTTCCCCACAGGCGAAATAGCGCAAAATGGAAGTTCGCCATCGCACATGGAATCCCCACCTTTTTTCACTGTGACGGAACTAAAGACGGCTGCGAAAGCATTAAAAAACAGAAAGGCACCAGGACCGGACGGAATACCAGCAGAAATCCTTAAAATAATCGCCAAAGAGAAACCACAGGTACTACTGAAGATGTACAATTGTTGCCTACAAGAAGGGGTCTTTCCGGAAGTTTGGAAACGACAACGACTTGTGCTGATAAGTAAGGGAAAGGGAGACCCAGACTCTCCGTCAGCATATCGACCCTTGTGCATGCTAGACACAGCAGGAAAGCTTCTCGAAATGCTGCTTAAACCCCGAATACGCGCGGCTATAGAAAATGCGGGAGGACTATCCAGAAGACAACATGGCTTTAGACCTGGAAAGTCAACGATAGGAGCCATCGAAGACGTAATAGAGGGAGCCAGAAAAGCACAGGCGGGGAACCATTTTTCAAGGCGCATTGTGTTATTGGCGACCTTAGATGTCAGAAATGCTTTTAACAGCGCAACGTGGGCCGACATGATATGGGCTCTGGAGACACGGTTTGCGGCACCCGCATACATCATGAGGATGGTCAGAAGTTACCTCAAAGATCGTGTACTTTTATACGAAAAGGCTGGGAGAACATACGAGAAGCAGATAACGGCAGGAGCAGCACAGGGCTCAATCCTAGGCCCTGAACTGTGGAACATCAGCTATGACGATATCCTCCATATCGAAATGCCTATCGATACCTACCTGGTCGGCTACGCAGATGACATTGCAGCCGTTATTACAGCCCGTAACATGGATGAAGCACAAAGTAAGCTAAGCAGCCGTTATTACAGCCCGTAACATGGATGAAGCACAAAGTAAGCTAAACCAAGTCATGCTAAGGACAAAACAATGGTTGGACTCCCACAACCTCAAGCTAGCCACGGAAAAAACTGAATTGCTCCTGATTACGGGAAAGCACATCCCACTAGAGGTAGACATGCGTGTCTTGTCTGAGACAATAAAGACGAAGAGGTGGCTCAAATATCTAGGATTGAGGTTAGATCCTAGACTGACGTTCAAAGCCCAATTAGAACATGCGGCAAGTAAAGCAGCCCAAACAACGGCCTTTCTTAGCAGACTAATGGCGAATATCGGGGGGCCAAACTACAGCAAAAGGAAGCTGATGATGGCAACGACCCAGTCGATTTTATTATACGGATGCGAAATCTGGGCCGACGCCCTGAAAGCAAAGTACCGGAAGAAGATGCTTGCGAGGGTACAACGTACCGCTGCTTTAAGAGTTGCCTCAGCATACCGAACGGTGTCGGAGCCCGCAGTCCTCGTCATAAGCGGGACTATCCCAATTGACCTTTTGGCCGAAGAACGTAAAGCACTTTGGCGAGCACGAACTCAGATCAGCAGGACAAATAGAGAAACAACAACAAGAGAGGCACGGGCGCAGATCATGCACAGGTGGCAAGATAGATGGAACAGTGAATCACGAGGTAGATGGACTGCAAGACTGATAACTGATCTGGATAAGTGGGTAAACAGAAAACATGGTGAGATAGGTTATTATGTAACACAGATGCTTTCCGGACATGGATACTTTCTGCAATACCTCCACAGGATGGGAAAAGTGGAAAATGCTGTCTGTATCTATGGAGACAACTGTGTAGACGATGCAGAGCACACTTTTTTCAGATGCATGAGATGGAGAACAGAACGACAGTCTGTAGAGGAAATCGCCGGAGAAATAACTCCAGAAAATATCGTTGATCTCATGCTGGAAAACGAGAACACATGGAAACGCGTTGCGACGTTTATAGAAACAGTGCTACGCGAAAAAAAGCGGGACCTAGACGTAGGAGCAACGGCGACTGTTCCATAGGAACAAAATAGGAGCCCCGCCCCGAAGTAATGCGAAAGTGGTACCGGGGCGGAGAAACGGCTCGAAAAAAGGGGGGGTTTTTAGTGGATGCAAGCTCCACATACCAGAACTGTGACGACAGTATCTGAGATGCGCTAGGCATTTTCCCTCCCTACCCGAAAAAAAAAAAAAAAAAAAAAAAAAAAAAAAAAAAAAAAATTATTATTATTATTATTATTATTATTATTATTATTATTATTATTATTATTATTATTATTATTATTATTATTATTATTATTATTATTATTATTATTATTATTATTATTATTATTATTATTATTATTATTATTATTATTATTATTATTATTATTATTATTATTATTATTATTATTATTATTATTATTATTATTATTATTATTATTATTATTATTATTATTATTATTATTATTATTATTATTATTATTATTATTATTATTATTATTATTATTATTATTATTATTATTATTATTATTATTATTATTATTATTATTATTATTATTATTATTATTATTATTATTATTATTATTATTATTATTATTATTATTATTATTATTATTATTATTATTATTATTATTATTATTATTATTATTATTATTATTATTATTATTATTATTATTATTATTATTATTATTATTATTATTATTATTATTATTATTATTATTATTATTATTATTATTATTATTATTATTATTATTATTATTATTATTATTATTATTATTATTATTATTATTATTATTATTATTATTATTATTATTATTATTATTATTATTATTATTATTATTATTATTATTATTATTATTATTATTATTATTATTATTATTATTATTATTATTATTATTATTATTATTATTATTATTATTATTATTATTATTATTATTATTATTATTATTATTATTATTATTATTATTATTATTATTATTATTATTATTATTATTATTATTATTATTATTATTATTATTATTATTATTATTATTATTATTATTATTATTATTATTATTATTATTATTATTATTATTATTATTATTATTATTATTATTATTATTATTATTATTATTATTATTATTATTATTATTATTATTATTATTATTATTATTATTATTATTATTATTATTATTATTATTATTATTATTATTATTATTATTATTATTATTATTATTATTATTATTATTATTATTATTATTATTATTATTATTATTATTATTATTATTATTATTATTATTATTATTATTATTATTATTATTATTATTATTATTATTATTATTATTATTATTATTATTATTATTATTATTATTATTATTATTATTATTATTATTATTATTATTATTATTATTATTATTATTATTATTATTATTATTATTATTATTATTATTATTATTATTATTATTATTATTATTATTATTATTATTATTATTATTATTATTATTATTATTATTATTATTATTATTATTATTATTATTATTATTATTATTATTATTATTATTATTATTATTATTATTATTATTATTATTATTATTATTATTATTATTATTATTATTATTATTATTATTATTATTATTATTATTATTATTATTATTATTATTATTATTATTATTATTATTATTATTATTATTATTATTATTATTATTATTATTATTATTATTATTATTATTATTATTATTATTATTATTATTATTATTATTATTATTATTATTATTATTATTATTATTATTATTATTATTATTATTATTATTATTATTATTATTATTATTATTATTATTATTATTATTATTATTATTATTATTATTATTATTATTATTATTATTATTATTATTATTATTATTATTATTCAGAGAATAGCTGAAGAACTACTCAAAACGGGGTATATCAAGATAGGCTGGTGTCGTGTAAGACTAAGGAAGTATGAAAACGTGAAAAGGTGTTTCAGATGTTTTGGCACTGGGCATCAGCAGGGGAACTGTACAGGACCTGACAGAAGAAGTCAAGGGATATGCATCAGATGTGGAGAAGCCGGACACATAATGAAGGCATGCAAAAATGAGCCAAAATGTTGCATCTGTACTGAAGCGGGACACAGCCAGACAAACCACTTAGCAGGCTCAATAAGGTGCCCAAAGACAACTAGAGGACCAAGATGAAGATACTGCAAGCCAATATGCATAGAAGCAAAACAGCTGATGCACTCTTAGATCAGTTAATCGTGGAGAAAAACGCTGATATAGTGCTTATCAGTGAACAATATGGAAAGCCAAAAAGTGGCACTTGGATCGAAGATACCAGCAAAACAGCAGCGATTTGGATACCAACACATAAAACCCTGACTATCGAAGACAAAGGCTTCGGAAACGGTTTCGTTTGGCTGAAAACGAACGAACTCACGATTTTCAGCTGCTACCTAACACCGAATGAAGAACAAGAAGCTTTCCGGGTTAAGCTGCATAGCATAGAGGATAAAGGCATGGAGATTGGAAGTCCTCTCTTAATTGGTGGGGATTTCAACTCCCAGGCATATGAATGGGGGTCGCGGTCAACAAACTCCCGAGGCAGATTGGTTTTGGACATGACGGCCAGAATGGGACTAGTCATCATGAATAGGGGAAATGTCGCTACTTTCAGGAGGCCGGGATGCGGGGGAACTATCCCAGACATCACATTGGCCTCGGAAGGGGTCGCAAGCAAGGTACTAAACTGGACGGTCCTGGAGGATTATACTGGAAGCGATCACCAATACATTATGTACAACGTAGAAAGCAGCAGAAGATCTTACCAACCTAACACCATGATATCCACGCGGAAGTGGAATGTGGCGAGACTCGACACTGGTGTTTTATTGGACAAAATCTCACAAGGCCACGAAATAAGCGAAAATACACCAGGTGCTGGAAATGTAGTACGGAACACCATGAGACTAATTAAGGCAGCATGCAACGAGGCAATGCCTACCATTGGTAGAAAACATCGGAAGGAAGCAGTATACTGGTGGACTGATGAAATATCCGACCTAAGACGGGCGTGCCTTAGATGCAGAAGGAAATACACTAGAGCCAGGCGAACACATGTCGCAACGTCAGAAGCTGAGGAATTCAAAAAGGCTAAAAAAGAGCTTAAATATGCTATATTCCAAACCAAGAAACGAAAATGGGAAGAACTAAGATCAGACCTTAACAACGATCCCTGGGGTCTAGGATATAAATTAGTCATGCGGAAACTTGGAGCACGCATTTCAACACCAGATTTAAAGGGTGACACAATGGAAAACATAGTGAACACCCTCTTCCCCACAGGCGAAATAGCGCAAAATGGAAGTTCGCCATCGCACATGGAATCCCCACCTTTTTTCACTGTGACGGAACTAAAGACGGCTGCGAAAGCATTAAAAAACAGAAAGGCACCAGGACCGGACGGAATACCAGCAGAAATCCTTAAAATAATCGCCAAAGAGAAACCACAGGTACTACTGAAGATGTACAATTGTTGCCTACAAGAAGGGGTCTTTCCGGAAGTTTGGAAACGACAACGACTTGTGCTGATAAGTAAGGGAAAGGGAGACCCAGACTCTCCGTCAGCATATCGACCCTTGTGCATGCTAGACACAGCAGGAAAGCTTCTCGAAATGCTGCTTAAACCCCGAATACGCGCGGCTATAGAAAATGCGGGAGGACTATCCAGAAGACAACATGGCTTTAGACCTGGAAAGTCAACGATAGGAGCCATCGAAGACGTAATAGAGGGAGCCAGAAAAGCACAGGCGGGGAACCATTTTTCAAGGCGCATTGTGTTATTGGCGACCTTAGATGTCAGAAATGCTTTTAACAGCGCAACGTGGGCCGACATGATATGGGCTCTGGAGACACGGTTTGCGGCACCCGCATACATCATGAGGATGGTCAGAAGTTACCTCAAAGATCGTGTACTTTTATACGAAAAGGCTGGGAGAACATACGAGAAGCAGATAACGGCAGGAGCAGCACAGGGCTCAATCCTAGGCCCTGAACTGTGGAACATCAGCTATGACGATATCCTCCATATCGAAATGCCTATCGATACCTACCTGGTCGGCTACGCAGATGACATTGCAGCCGTTATTACAGCCCGTAACATGGATGAAGCACAAAGTAAGCTAAACCAAGTCATGCTAAGGACAAAACAATGGTTGGACTCCCACAACCTCAAGCTAGCCACGGAAAAAACTGAATTGCTCCTGATTACGGGAAAGCACATCCCACTAGAGGTAGACATGCGTGTCTTGTCTGAGACAATAAAGACGAAGAGGTGGCTCAAATATCTAGGATTGAGGTTAGATCCTAGACTGACGTTCAAAGCCCAATTAGAACATGCGGCAAGTAAAGCAGCCCAAACAACGGCCTTTCTTAGCAGACTAATGGCGAATATCGGGGGGCCAAACTACAGCAAAAGGAAGCTGATGATGGCAACGACCCAGTCGATTTTATTATACGGATGCGAAATCTGGGCCGATGCCCTGAAAGCAAAGTACCGGAAGAAGATGCTAGCGAGGGTACAACGTACCGCTGCTTTAAGAGTTGCCTCAGCATACCGAACGGTGTCGGAGCCCGCAGTCCTCGTCATAAGCGGGACTATCCCAATTGACCTTTTGGCCGAAGAACGTAAAGCACTTTGGCGAGCACGAACTCAAATCAGCAGGACAAATAGAGAAACAACAACAAGAGAGGCACGGGCGCAGATCATGCACAGGTGGCAAGATAGATGGAACAGTGAATCACGAGGTAGATGGACTGCAAGACTGATAACTGATCTGGATAAGTGGGTAAACAGAAAACATGGTGAGATAGGTTATTATGTAACACAGATGCTTTCCGGACATGGATACTTTCTGCAATACCTCCACAGGATGGGAAAAGTGGAAAATGCTGTCTGTATCTATGGAGACAACTGTGTAGACGATGCAGAGCACACTTTTTTCAGATGCATGAGATGGAGGACAGAACGACAGTCTGTAGAGGAAATCGCCGGAGAAATAACTCCAGAAAATATCGTTGATCTCATGCTGGAAAACGAGAACACATGGAAACGCGTTGCGACATTTATAGAAACAGTGCTACGCGAAAAAAAGCGGGACCTAGACGTAGGAGCAACGGCGACTGTTCCATAGGAACAAAATAGGAGCCCCGCCCCGAAGTAATGCGAAAGTGGTACCGGGGCGGAGAAACGGCTCGAAAAAAAGGGGGGGTTTTTAGTGGATGCAAGCTCCACATACCAGAACTGTGACGACAGTATCTGAGATGCGCTAGGCATTTTCCCTCCCTACCCGAAAAAAAAAAAAAAAAAAAAAATTATTATTATTATTATTATTATTATTATTATTATTATTATTATTATTATTATTATTATTATTATTATTATTATTATTATTATTATTATTATTATTATTATTATTATTATTATTATTATTATTATTATTATTATTATTATTATTATTATTATTATTATTATTATTATTATTATTCATAAAACAATAATAAAAACATACAAAAATTGAGAAACTCAAGATATGAGACCAAAAAGTTAATTCATAAAATATTTTAATAAATATATTAACATTTTTTTACGGCTTAAAACTCAAAGCGTTTAGTGAGTCGTCAAAGAGTATATTTCTGATTTTATTTACTGATTACCATGTTTCCGAAAAATTTCGTTCACGAGTTTCCTTATTGTTTTTATTTCGGTTTCCCTGCACTTCCCGGGTATATTGCAAAGCTTGATTTTTTTTTGTAGATATGACTATGTTGCAATAAAGGAGCGATATGTTTAGGTATCTCCTATTTTTAAGACTTGTCCACGGACAATGAGAATTTACTGCCTGCATCTTATTTTGAATTAATGTACTTTATCAACTCTTCACTTCACTAAATTTATTAAATATCAACTGTTGCACTGCCCATTCTGCTTTTAATAGATTTATTGGAGCAAGAGACATTGATTTACGTATGTATTCACTTCTTGTAATTGATCTAATCGACAACCCATCCACAAATGCAAATTTTAAGAGAAAAGACAACTAAATTTCAGAGTAAAAATAGCTGTTTTCTGAAACTATGAGCAATTTTTTGTTTCCCGGGATCCCGGAAACAAAATCCCGGGAAAGCGGGAAATATAATAATTGAAATTCACGGGAATTCCCGGGACGTGTTATTTTATTTATTTTTTTGATACTTGAGGCCAAGGCAGTGCCTCATAACTGTATACCGTGGCACCAGATTGGCTTTAAAATAGAGTTGTAAAGTAGAAGTTTGCAATCGATATAAAGGAAAGAATGTCTTCCAATAACCCAATTCATCTGTAGTGCTTTAGATTGATTTAAGTTTATTTTGCCTCTATATGGCATTTCCAACTGAAAACAAAAAATTAGAGCTGAAATAAAATTATTTTTTCTAACCTCCACCCCAATTAGTTGTGCAGAGGGTATATTTAGTTTGTCGTTCCGTGTGAAACTTTGTTATTATTTATCCCAGACCCCATAAAGTACATATAATCTGGCTCCTTGAGTAATTCTAAGTCGATCTGTCTGTCCTTCTATTGAAAACACGCTGACTTTCGAAAATCTCAGAAGAAATGAACAAACTTAGTGTCAAATTGCTTGTAGTTATTCTAAGCAGTTTTGGATTGAAATCCAGCCAAATCGGTTCAGTAGGATCAGAGCTATGAATCAAAATTTGAAACCACCACTCTAAAAAATTAATAATTTTGCTACAAAAACTAACATAAATGATAGAACAATGCACGGAATGATTTTGCAAAAGTTCGTTATAAAATTCGTGATGATCAGTCTATAATTT
The DNA here is from genome assembly GCA_963931875.1 of Pollenia griseotomentosa. NCBI lineage: Eukaryota > Metazoa > Arthropoda > Insecta > Diptera > Polleniidae > Pollenia > Pollenia griseotomentosa. Next base: position 167,049,461 of record OZ007561.1, on the reverse strand, counting down.
ACTATAAAGCCCACTCTGGTAAATTAATTAAGTACGCCTAAAACCGTAGCAGATATATTTATTGTGGTAAAATTTCTTCCAACTTAGTTTTATATGACCAGAAAAATATCATGCATAATATACCTTAGATCCCATGTTTAACAGCCTTCTTAAATTCACTGCAAACGCTTAAACTAATTTCACCATTGTTTTGAAATACATATATTGAAATTTATGTTTTCAATACCAGAAATCACTCTGCAGAATTTTAGGATGATTAGTTCATAACTTACCACGGCTCCAATATAAATTCCCCTCCGGAAAATCATTTAAGTTCGGCTTTCTGATTGTCTGTCAATAATTTAATATATGTCTAAGCCACAACCAATTTTAATCCTGATGTCCGTTTATAAAGATAAATTAATGATAAAAAGATATCAAGTAGATATCACTCCTGAAATAATTGAACTGTCGGTGGAGGGTATCAAAGATTAGGCACAGCCGAATATAGCACCCTGATCTGTTTTTTAATAAAACGGAACTAAAACCGAAGTCGAAGTTATACCAAAGCAAGGACTATATTCTAAACGTGGACCTCAAGGAAACAGTTATATCATAATCAGCCGTAAATTTTAATTTTTAAGTAGCACACTGTTTGCCGCAAAAGAGTTGGTTGTTTAAAAAACTTCAATCAAAATTCTTGTTCTTTATTTTATATTTCTCTCCGTTTTAGACATAAAGCGATGAAGATTTCCGCAGCATCATCGGCGTCTGCATTCATTGATAAAAAAAATACAAAATTGAAAAATTAATGTTTGCCCGAAATATATCTGTCTTGTTTATTGGCCTTGTTATTTGGCCCTTTAAAATATAATTTGGAATTGTATTTGTAACTCTAACAGCCAATCCCACGATGTCACACGTTAACGTTCGCATAGAAAATAACATTTAAAACAAAAACAATTTTTAATAAAAAAAATATATAAAGCGATAACCGAAACTAAAGGCGAAATTTTTTCTTGTATATAACAATTTTTAAAATTGTTTAAATAAAATATCTTTTATCAGTCCGTTTTTCTTTTGAGCATTATCAATGATGCTCATCAGTGCATCAGCCATAAATAAAGTACAAAAATATATTTATAAAATAAAAGGTTTACCCATCTCTTATAAATATGATGAAGTTTTATTTAAACACATGATTCAACTTCAATGAGTTTCAAGCATTTATTTTTTTTTTTTTAAGAAAGCAGAAAGTCAAGCAAGCCTGACAATGTGGTACCCTTTACAACTAAAATGTTTATAAATGAATAAATAAAGAAGAACTTTTTCCTTTAACGAACACTATTGAATGAAATCGAAACTTAAATAAAATGTTGGATATTATTTCTAAAGAGAAATTTATAATTTTGAACGCCCTGGAATTTGAATTGCATAGAAGTAATTTCTGAACATTTTGATCGTGATGTTGCAATAGGCTCTTTATGGTAGCTGTTTTGCTGATTCTAATGATTGCTTAAGTAGTAAAAGTGATTGAGTGTGATGGGGGTCTTAAATGAAAGCCCCTGTCCATTAAAGACTTTTAACCTTAACATTTAATAATGAGATGATGTTTGCTGCCATAAATCTTTGATATGTAACAGTTTTGTTTATATGGGCTCTATGGTGTTCTATTGACCAAACACCAAATGTTTTTGTAAAATATTATGTCCATATTTAGATGATTTGAATAGTTATAAAATTTGCGGTCAAAGCGGGTATTTTTAGGACTCTGTCTGGATCACAAGTTTCATATAGACTCAGAATCGACTCAGAATTTCGTTTGGCATACTAAAAGCTTTATCAACTATTATTTGCATCAGCCTTTGCATCAGGTTCCACTGGTAGCCGCATTCCCGTTGTTCCCGTTCCCGTTGTGTTACCATGTTATACCGTCTCCCAATGTCCTACGTAAGCTGGCTGTTGACACTTTCAGCCAGCCATCCGGTTGATTCAATGGAGGGTCTATTCAAATCAAGATACAGGTTTTGCCCCTAAGGTTTCTTTGACCAAACAGTTTGAGTCTCAGGTCTCCGAATGCCGGGCAGTAACAGAGAAGATGTTCCGTTGACTGCTCCTCCTCGTCTCCGCAACTGCTATATAGGTCATTAACAGGTGGCCACCGCCTTTGGGCGTGTTTCCCAATTGGCCAGTGGCTAGTTATAACCACAATAAGGTTTCTGAGGTGAAGTCTGAACAGTGTTAATTCGCGCCGTTTCCTCTTTACATCTATGATGGGCTAGCTTTCCTGCTTTTCTCGGATGTAGTTTGATCAACCACCTCTGACTGCCAATTATATGACATTTGTGTGCAATAAGTTGCCTACTCCTTGGCAGAAAAACAACTTTATCGAATGTCGAACCGCTACAATTCAAGTTGGTTCCTGAAAGCGCCAAAGAGTCGACCATACACTGATAGAAAAGGCGTCATAACGCTGATGTATTTTGACATCATTACTATGACAAGTGTCTTCGTTTTTGACCCAATGACACTTTCCATCATTGTGATGTCAACCTCAACATCACTTGGCCAAAGTGTCATCAGGGTCAAAATGAAATTATGTCATCAATGGGATGACACATCGGCATCACAGAAATGACGATAATGTCATCAGTGCGATGACGCAGTAACATCGGAGAAAGGACACATTAGCATTAATTTAATAACAGTTTGTCATTAAGTCAAAGTCATTGGAATTGACTTAAGTCAAAGTGTGAGAATATTATTATTAACTTACCCGTTACAGATGTTCGTTTCACGTTTGTTGAATTACGACCTTTGTTTACAGCAGAACTCTCAATAATAAGACACCAGCACCATGCCCCATATGGGTTTCGTTATCATTCTACTTTGAAAATTTGATGTATTTAACTAAATAATTTAAAAAAATAGAATATACGGAATTTTGCTTCTTATAATACATTTGGGGGATTCACAAGGTGTCATAAAGTCATAAGTCTTAAAATAATAACATGAAAAAATACGACTGTTGTGAGAAAACCCTCATATATAAATGTGTTATTTTAAATATAAATCAGCTGATTTAAAACAAGTATAAAAAATAAATATTTAACTAACATAAAAATATTTTTTAATTCTAATCCATGAATTAATAAATTAAATTAGATCTTATCTGACTATTTTCCATTTTTTAGACGCAAATCACAAATAAATTTTATTTTGTTTGTTTAAGGCGACCGTACACGTCATGTTTTTGTCATCTGACATGTCAAATTTTCCACTGCAAAACACATACATGTCGTGTGTTACCTTTTTAACTTTGCTTCTGTAAAAGTCAGACGCAAAGTCATCTGACAAAATTTCAATTAGAGCGTGCTCTATTTTCTTCTGACAAACCATCTGACATCAGAAAGCTATGCCGGCAAGAAACCGGCAGCGGCGTCCACTATTGACGGAATCATTAGCCGGCTGAAGTTAATTTTTTACAATACCGAGGTATGTTTGATCATCTTACCATTGAATAGAATTTATGTGAATATATATATAAAAACCTTTTTATTATAAAATCCTAAATTGGTATCTTTGAATTAAAAGAAAAAAATGTTAAGATGGCTGAACTATTTTACGGCGCAAATAAAACTTTTCATGGCGGCAGCAAGTTATTTTGAAACCGAGCACTACTTTGGTTTCTGCAATAACAATGCGAAAAAAAACAGAGACAATGTCAGAAGCAAATTACATGTACGTTTGTGACCGAATATTATAAAGCTTATGTAAAACAGCGATCTTGACAGACATGCACAATTACATGTGACTTGAAAATTTGACACGTCAGATGACAAAAACATGTCGTCTATATGCGCCTTTACCAAACATCAGAGTCCTAAGCCGATATAATTTGACGCCTCAAGTGTTTTGTTGCAAAAAATGCTAGCCGCAGGTTAAATTCGTATATTAGCCGGATAAAACTATACCATCAACGGCGACGGCTACAAAAACTATTGCGGCTCGGCTCAGCCGCTCTGCTCAGGTCTCTTCTGATTAATTACGACTGCATAAACAAAGCAAGCATGGAAGGTTCTATTAATTTAAGACACTTTTTGTTAACAAAGCAACAACGATATTTTTAAACCATTGTAAAATGTTAGAACATTATGACAATATTATCATGGACACCTTGTGAATACCCAAATTGTTTTCTTGACAGTAATGTTAAAAATATACAAAATGTGGCATCGAATTGATGTCACTATAGTCATAAAATAGATGACACGTAAAAAATTACAAAATTGTACGAAGACGTTAGTCATTGGTTTGGTGTTACTTTTTGCATCATTGATCCCATTTGTAGTAACATTGATGTCACAATTTTGATGTTAGGGTATCATCAATATGAAGATGAATTTTTTTTATCAGTGTACAGTTCGCATGTATGCCACTGTATCCAGGGACCCAATAAAGGGTACCCACTGAATGTCGCGCTATCTCCTCCAAAAACATCCGGCATGCTCACACCATTATCGATGTGATAAATATACTCTCCAGGGATCTTATGGCCGCTTTACTATCTGTAATAATGTCAGATATCTCATTAGGCGGCAATTATATCCGCTTGAATGGCACTGAAAAATTGTGTTAATGTAGGGTATAACAAATTCAATGTCTTCAAATGAAGCATTACAAGCAGTGTTGCCAGAAGTAGGGGAAAATCCCTACATGTAGGTATTTTTGATACTTAAATAGAGGCGTAGGGAAAATCGGACAGATTTTTTAATATCACCAAAATGTAGGGATTTTTCGTCATATCGTCATTACTTATAAAATTAATTCAGAAAAACGTTTTGTAAGTGATATTATCTTGTCCACAGCCGTTGAACATTTTTTCTATTCACTAAAATCGCTTTAAAATATATTTTCAGAGTTGTTTGTGGTTTAAAAAGTTGGCGACACTAAAATTTACTTATGTTTTTTCTAAGATATCATTTAATTGAATTTTAACAATACTGTATTAACTAGTTTTTTACTTCTTGGATAAAATCGACAGGTGTTATTCCTATCTACCCGCTGTTAAAATATCGAGCTATTTTGTGTAACTTTTGAAAAAAAAACGGTAGGTTTAAAAATTCTGTTTAAAATGACTTTCATATTAAATAAAAAATTTTTTTGCTTCTACTGAAAATTTTTAAATTTTGAGTTAATACAGTATTTATGTTGAACAAGTGCGATATGTATTATTTTTTTTAAGTTTTGTATTTATTTCTTTGTCAAAACTTTAATATAGTACATATTCAAACAAAATTTATTTGTTTATAACTAATTGTGTTTTCTTCTCTTGTAATGACAATAATGCGTAGGGATTTTTGTAGGGGAAATTTTTTCAACGTGTAGGGAAAAATCGGATTTTTTTAGCATGTGTAGGTATTTTTTCGAAAAATCCACTGGCAACACTGATTACAAGACAAAAGACCACAAAAAACAAATCTTTAATAGCAAAAATGGAAAAGGTCATATTTTTAAAATAAGAGCATGTTTTATTTTGATTAAAACTCCAAGTGGTGGAAAATGTCTTTTTTTTTTCTTTTTTTTTTGCTTATTACAATTTCAGCAAATAGCAATGACCTGTGATAAAAATCGTTTAATCGTTGAGACAGCAGCAGTGCCATAAATCACTGTTTGGGGTTTTTTTTTCTTTTTCGCACATTAAAGCCATAAATTAAGGTCAATATACATTTATTTATATTCTTGTATAAATGAATAAATAAATTTAACTCGCAAATTGTTGAAAAAAAGACTTTTTAATTTGTTTGATTTTCAGTGCAGGTATTTAAAGGATGTGACGAAGGAATGTGTGTGTGCGCTTGTAAGTGTTTGTAATGGCAAACAGAAGGAGAATTTTAATTAAACATCCTTTTCATTTGGCAGGATTTAAATCAATGGAAATTTTTAACAAGAAAAATAATTTTTTTTTTTTAAATTATATAAGATTATGGAAATGATAAATATTTAACGTTGTTTCCTTTTAATGTTGGGATTTTAAAGCTAAGGACTTTAGCAGGATAAAAGAAGCAATCGATAAATGAATAATTAATTGAAATAGATAATAAATAATAAAAAAATCTTCTTAGTATTTTACATGCTCAAAAGAAAAAAACAAATAAGAGTGCTATATTCGGCTGTGCCGAATCGCTTTATCATTATGCGGATACGAACAGAAAAAATTTTTTATCAGGCGCGGATCCAGCTTGAGCCCTAGGGGGGGATTTTTTATGATACAGCATTGAAACGAAAATTTGAAATATTTTTCTTAGATTTGGGTAGATGTCTTCATCACAGTTTATGAAAGCATCTACAACGTTATCTGATAAATTTTCAGATATTTTCCATGTTTGTTGCCAATGCAACAGTTTAGATGTTAGTAGGTGTTTATCTCTTTTATCAAATATAATCAGCTCATCAGCTAGTTGTGGTTTTAAAAGTTTTGTATCTGTATATGACTTGATTACACTTTGAGGCAGAAGTTTAGATATGTTCAATACATTTAGGATATCTAGTGGGAAAGGTGTTTTAAGTTCTTCTAAAATAAATTCAATAAGAGGAATGTAACCTACAACTGTGATACATTAGCAATAACAACCTGTGATATTTAATTACTTTTTTATTTTTATTTTTCAATTAATTTAAAACAACTTCGTGTTTTATCTTGTAAAACTTGTGTGTTTTATAAAATGTAAATTTAACAAAGATTAAATATTTAATAAACTGAAAATCCCAGATGAAGTTGGAAAATACTAACGAAACGAAATGAAAATATAAATGAATAATCTCTTATTTAAATACAAATGACCTTGAAAGCCTGTTTAGTTAAATTATAAGAAAATAATAACAAATTCAAGAAAAAGGTCGATTAATAAGTAATATTGAAAACTATTATGGTTAAGATGCAATTGTGGTAGAAACAATATATCACAAAGAGAGTTGAAAAAAATTTATGCATCGTACTGATTTTAATTAATTTGTTTTTTATTAATTTTTTCATAAATATTTTATTATTACATTTTGTAATGGACCTTCTCAAATGTAGTTTTATGTAGTTTATGAATATCTGTGCTTTTGCGTATTATTAATTTCATTTATTTTCTAAAACGTAGATCATTTAGTTAAAAACAAGTAAGAATGTTATTTTCTCTTGTGCCGAACAATAATTTTTTATGGTCTTTCTGGATTTAATTTGGAAATGCAAACACTTGATATCAGTGAACTTGAAAATATTATCTCAAATTTGAAAGACATCATAAAGTTGTTTTGATTCAAATAAAAAAATAAAAAATTTATCTTTTAATGCTCTATCTTAGATCAAAGTACAAAAGAATTTTAATTGTTATGAATATCTGTTCTTTTGCGTATTTTAATTTCGTTTATTTTCTAAAACGTAGATCATTTAGATAAAAACAAGTAAGAATGTTATTCTCTCTTGTGCCGAACAATAATTTTTTATGGTCTTTCTGGATTTAATTTGGAAATGCAAACACTTGATATCAGTGAACTTGAAAATATTATCTCAAATTTGAAAGACATCATAAAGTTGTTTTGATTCAAATAAAAAAATAAAAAATTTATCTTTTAATGCTCTATCTTAGATCAAAGTACAAAAGAATTTTAATTGATATGAATATCTGTGCTTTTGCGTATTAATAATTTCATTTATTTCCTAAAACGTAGATCATTTAGTTAAAAACAAGTAAGAATGTTATTTTCTCTTGTGCCGAACAATAATTTTTTATGGTCTTTCTGGATTAAATTTGGAAATGCAAACACTTGATATCAGTGAACTTGAAAATATTATCTCAAATTTGAAAGACATCATAAAGTTGTTTTGATTCAAATAAAAAAATAAAAAATTTATCTTTTAATGCTCTATCTTAGATCAAAGTACAAAAGAATTTTAATTGATATGAATATCTGTGCTTTTGCGTATTAATAATTTCATTTATTTCCTAAAACGTAGATCATTTAGTTAAAAACAAGTAAGAATGTTATTTTCTCTTGTGCCGAACAATAATTTTTTATGGTCTTTCTGGATTTAATTTGGAAATGCAAACACTTGATATCAGTGAACTTGAAAATATTATCTCAAATTTGAAAGACATCATAAAGTTGTTTTGATTCAAATAAAAAAATAAAAAATTTATCTTTTAATGCTCTATCTTAGATCAAAGTACAAAAGAATTTTAATTGTTATGAATATCTGTTCTTTTGCGTATTATTAATTTCGTTTATTTTCTAAAACGTAGATCATTCTGATATGCCAATAAATAAATTTTTATGGAGTCTAGATTAAATTTCAGAATGCAAACATTTTATTCCAGTGTACTTGAAAATATTATCTTAAATTTGGAAAAAATCATTATGTTGTTTTGATTTATATGAAAAAAAAAAAATAAAAATTAAATTTTATCTTTAGATCAAAACACAAATGTGGAACCATACTTATGCATTAAACACATACACCACACGATTGCAAATGCGGCTAGGTGCAATGTCGTGTAGTCAGATACTGAATTATGTTGAAGACGCAGCTTCAAATGAAAAAATATAAACAGCTGTTTTAGTTTACTATGTTTTTATATTTCAGTGGTGCCACTATCATTTTTTTTACTTTTGTAAAGTGGTAAAACACTCATAATTGCAGACTCTTATACAAACTTAATTTAAGATTATAAATAGACAAATACTTATTTATAATACATTTTATAACGTAAAAACAAATGAATTTATCAAAAAACATTTAAAATATTTTATTTTGTTGTTTTTGGAACAAATAAACAATTTAATTTTAACAGCAGATTAAATAAAAAATACATATAAACCGCTTTAAAATAAAAAAAAAAATCTGTCAACTCACGTGGTATAGTTCGTATATATAGTTTCAGAACACGTTGGGTACGTACGTAAATGCATAAAAACTATGCATCACTGCTGCAATGATGCAAAATGTTTTTGCTGATGCGTGATTACTAGTTGCAGTTGTGATGCTGATACTTTGCAGAACAGCTGTGCAAAGTTTGAATTTTTGAACTCGAGCTAAATTTCAAAAGTTTAATAAGCAAACATTAAATAATAATAAAAATGTTTTTTACAATAACGATGAAAAATTTTATTGAAAATATTCAACCAATAAGTGATAGTTTTCTTATAAATAACAAGAAAGAGCATCACATCGGCTATGCCGAATCTTATATACCCTTCACCATGATCAGATGAGAACAAAAAGTTATATACATAAATAACGTTCTTTAGATAGGTATAAAGAAATATTAATTGAGTCATGCCGAAGAATATAAAAAAACAAAAAATGTATATATGTACCTAAGCCCGTTTCCTCTTTTGCCAAAGTTGATGTATGAAATTCCTTTTATAATCTTAAAATCGTTTTTTAGAACATTAAACAATTATATAAAAAAACAGAAAAAAAATTCTTTTTGGGATTCGAACTGGCAATATCATCAGTCTCAGGAGAGAACTTAACAACTCGGCTACGAATGCTTTTACTGAAGAAGCGTTAAATTAAAATATATTGAGTCTATGAGTTTGTTTCTTTATTTGAGCGGCATATCATGTACATGCATTAATGTGTATGTGGATGCGTAAAATTAAACACATTACAAATAAAATCCGCCACTTGTAGTGAAGGGTATAAAAAAAAGAATACAACTTAATTTCGTAGCGATCGGTCCATTATTTACCATAAGACTTACACAAAGACTGCTCGAGGAAAGCAGTTTAGTATTTCTTAAATCGTAGCGAATAAAGTTATTGTAATAAAATTTGGCCTGACATGGTTTTATAAGGCTATAAATTTTGTACTGGTATTTCCAAAATTGTCCATAAGTTCCATATAAAACCTTCCCTAAAATCACTGCAAGACGAAACAATCTCATATAAAGATGTAAAAACAACTCTTATATGAAAGTTAACCTCATACGATAATGTTTCTTTTAAAGGGTGCATGATTAAAATGGGTCTTAGAAAACGATTCACTCTCGAAAATTTGTCTGTAATTTCTCTTGTGAAGGGTATTTATTGTATGGTCATTACTTTCATATTTGTTTTATAATGATTTCTAAAAACTCAACTCTAAATTTGTTCTAATTGTAATTTACTTTAGTTTCAGTTCGTTTTAACTTCACTAAACTTTATCTTTTGTGTGTGTTCTAGTACTGTTGTTGGTTTAAGCCTAGTACTCTGTTTCAATTTGTGAAAATGTTCAGCAATATCTATTATTCCTTACGAAAAATTTGACTTGTATCAATGTTACCTATCTCGCAAGTTTGCACAATTTGACGATTTTGATCATTCAAAGAATGCGTCATTGTTTTGCTTTTGTAAACCAATCCCGCATATATTTTACTTAAAAGTATTTTTTAAATAAAAAATCAAAAGTAAATATGGATGAAAACTGTCACCGGTTGTGTTATTTATGTTTATCCTCTCTCATTTACGGCCTTATTTAAAAAAAAAAACAAGTAAGAAAGCACAGTCGGTCAAGCCCGACTATATGATACCCTACACCACAGTATTTTAAAACACATTTACGAGAGTGCAACCTATTCAGGACCCGTGGAGAATCATGCTTTGTCTTCATAAATATGGATCTATCTATGTTCTAAATTTCATTAAAATGTATTAAATTTCATTAAGAGGTAGAAATTGCCCCCTGCCTCCTGTTATGGTCCTATTTTTTAAAAACTGCATAGCTTATGTTGCCATATAAATATGGATCTATCTATGTTTTAAATTTCATTAAAATCGGTTTGAAAGTTTGTGAGAAGCAGAAATTGACCCCTTACTCCCCTTGTAGTCTTTTTTTTGAAAAACTGCATAGCTCATGTATTTATATAAAAATGGATCTATCTAAGTTTTAAATTTTATTAAAATCGGTTTGATAGTATCTCCCCTCGTCATTCTACGATTTGGCCCATTTTCAATAGGCTTGGTCCTTGTGCCAATAAGAACCTATAAGCGAAATTCTATCAAATTATCTCCAAAATTGCGACCTGTACTTTGCGCACAAGGTCACATGGACAGCCAGCCAGCCAGCCGGACGGACATCGTTAGATCGACTCAGAAAGTGATTCTGAGTTGATCGGCACAAATGCATAATACCCTCTCCACTATTGTGGTGTGGGTATAAACAGAATAGGTTATTAAACCCCTTAATTTTTTGAAACGGATTTTGTATGAAAATTTTGTTTAACAAACCTTTTATAAACCAGTATTATTTTTTATAACTAAGTTAATATTAAGCTTAGACTTTCTTCATTTGCTTAAAATTCCAAAGTTAAGACTTTCTTTCATTTGCTTAAAATTCCTCGTTAAATAAATGCAGCTTATGTTATTTCGCAGTTGTAAAAAAGTTGTCAGAAGCAATATGATTTCAGAAAAATTTCACACAAGTTTTTTCATTTGAGTTTTGACAGCATTTCACGAAAAATGTTGAACAGAGTACGAGCCTTTACGGCCTTAGTAATGGAAAAATTGGAAATAGTTCTGGATTTTGCAAACAGTTGCTCCGATTAGAACCAAATTTCAGAAAGATACTAAAGACTTGTAGTCGAATTTTAGTTTTGGAGTTGTGGTCTATAGACCTGTCCTAGAGTTACTATACTTAGTTATAGTAATAACAATTAACTTGATTTTACTATTAATAGTACAGAGTTCAAATTAAGTATATTTATACGCACGGGACAATAGCGGAGAGGGTATTATGCATTTGAGCTGAAGTTTGTAACACCTTAAAATCTTGGTCCAACCAAGACCGTCCAATCTAACCGATCGACTTAAGCTAAGATCCCACTATCGGCTCCAATAGCACAATCTGTGACGATTTTGATCGTGCTATATCGGCGCACATTTAAAAACATTGCACAATTTATTCTTGGGTGGTCCCATTATCGTCGCACATTGTTACAATTTTTTCGGTTTATATCGGCCAAAACTCAATTGCGACTAGAGTTTTTCTTTTCCCGGACTTTTTCCTTTCCCGGGAAAGTGGGTTTTATTTTTCATTTGCCCGGGATCCCGGGAATTCCCGCTCAATACGAAGTGATGCAAAATATTATGGCACCTTAAAATCTTCATGGGCAAAATTTCAATTATTTTGTGGATTTTTGAGGAAGTTATTGCAAAATGACTTTTTGAATATCTGTTTTCAATGTGCAATAACATTTGGAATAATAAAAACGGCCGATTTGTGACATTGGGAGTGCTTATGCATAAAAACTTAAAAAACTACGACCGCAGAGAACTGATGATTATATTAAATTCGGAGTAAATTTCCAAAAGCCACCTTTTAAGCTTTAAATTGTTCTCCTATAAGACTAAACAAATAGCTCCAAGCACTTATTGCCACAGAATAAATTTAAAGCCAACAGCATTTATATAAAACCAAAAAAGTTAAATTATTCAAACCAATTATTACAAAATATTTCTGTTAAAATAAGATTTTAGTTCAGAATAAGCATTTACAGAATCATTTGAAATCCTATTTCTTATTTCTATTAAGAAGATTTTAATGATAAGACACGTTTCTTTTTTACGGATGTTTGTTTTTATAGCCAAAAGAACGTTCATATACAGGGGTGTGCTGGAAATCGAAAACGCAAGAATTAAAAAAATCGTTTTTAAATAAGTTTTCGGTAATAAAAGAATTTTTATATTAAACAGAATTGTATAACAATTCTTATAAAAATTAGATTAAACGTGCATTAAAGACAACTTCCAAATTCTTGCGATTTACGTTTTCGATTTCCAGCACACCCGGGATAATCTCTAGACACTTTCAGTTTTTTTAGCTCTTTTCTCAAAACTTGTAATTCTTTTTTTAACAAAAATTATTTTCTTCGAATCGAATAAGCGTTTTCTCTATTTATTACTTTTGTCATCATTTGTAAAAGAATCTAATCCGAAAAATCTTTTATGCTCTGCATTTAAAATCAATAAATTTTTGAAGCAAGTGGGTACAACATTTTTTCGTTATTATAAAATAAATCTGGGTCTTTTAACAACTTAAATATCCCGTACATTTTATTCTTCTTCTTTCGGAAGTTCAGAGCATTAATCATTAAACATTGCCTAACTTATCGGATATGAATTGACATCTCTTTGGCGTTTTGCAAAAATGTCTTAAGTCAGAAACTGTCGTTTTTCGTTGTGTTAAATTGAAAACTATTTATTTGGTGTATTTCATAGATTTTTTTCCTAACAGCAGATGAAAACGATTAAAAGCAGTTGTGCTAGACTTTAATTAAAGCCAATCCAAAACTCGAAATTTTTTGACTTAAGACCTTTTTGCCTAACAGCCAAAATGTATTAATAAAGTGACCTCAGTACTACAACAATGAAACAATAGAAACAACAACAGACATTTTGTTCCTAGAATTGAGACGGCAAATGTCAAAATGCCTTATTAAAAAAAGTAAATAAACAAAAAAACAGACACCAATGTCACACACGAAGAAAATCACTGTAAACATCTGCGCTTGTGAGGTCACTTTATTAGTACATTCTGCTAACGGCTAAGATCTATTTCATGACACAGCTTATTTACAATTATACATATCAGCATTAAAGTTGCCATAATTAAATAAAAAAAATCCCGGGAATTCCCGCACAAATTTCCCGAAAAATGTGCGGTATCCCGTATGAAAAACACTAATTGCGACAATAATCGGTACAATGCGGTCACACTATCGTGCTACTTGGGCAAATTAAATCATATTTAATTGTTGTTTTGTAAACAGATGTTTATAAGCCAGGGATGGCAACACCGATACAACTGCAATGTTTTGGTTAAAGCGAATTTAACTTTCATTTAACAGTACAAATTTACTATTTATAATATAATAGGTAAAACAAATGTAATTTTGGTACAATAAAGCTCAAAAAAGTAGCTTTTTAGTAGCCAGTTGGTGCAATTTAAAAATTTCGTTTGCCATCCCTTGTATCGGCGCTGATTGACGACTGTGATCGGCGCACAAGTGGCCGATAGAAATCGGTACATATTAAACAATTTGATTGCTCCACATTGTGCAAAAGAGTGTTCACATTATGGGCGCATCAAGGTTAATTTTGATTGTCCACAGTCAGCACAATTTCGGCACAGATTATCGCATATTAAAAAATTTTGAACGTTCACACTATCGGCACATGAAATACGACAAAAATTGGTATATTGCGCCGATAGTGGGATCTTGGCTTTAGAATCACTTTCTAAAATTACAATTTAAAAATCATTCCAAGTTCGTACTTCTACTTCTAAGAGTACTCTCGTTAGAGAATTAGAGTATTTAACTTTACGCGAAAAAAAGTTATAATTGCAGGTTTTAATTCAAATCTCTTGGATGAAATTCCGTGTGTTTAAGATTTTCACTCGAAATTTTTTTTAATATTTCCTCGATTATTTTCGGACAATGAATTAAAATTTTAGAAATGTATCGAAATTTTGAAAATTTTGTCATCAATCCCAGCCCTGTTGACGGTCTTGAATCAAATAAACAAGATTACGCATTGCTCAGGTCCGTTTTTTTATGTGATGTACAAAAAGACTATTGTGCATTATATAGAAAGCAAAATTGCATGCAGTTTTTTCTTGGGTGCGGTTATTTTTACATCGTGCGCATATTTTAAAAAGAGGTTTACCATGGTTTACGTTAGCCTAATTAAGGTCCTTAAGTATTTTTTTTAGATGCGACCAACTAAATACTACCAGAGTCTCACGCCAGAGCAACGTTTAAGCTAATTTTTAATATCATGGTCAATCTCAGTTGAAAATTTTGTTAGTAATAAATAACAATTTCTGTTAAATAGCTATGTCACTAAATAGAGTTGCATCATTTGGAACGACGATTACTTTTTTGGATTATTATATGCCTAAAGTCTCTATGCTTGGTGAGCTTTATGGGCCAGTGGAATAATTCTACCATATTTCTTCCCAAAAACGATGGCCTGATCGCGTCAATCAACGCTGAGAGAATTAGAGATATTCTTACTGACTAAATAGTCATGACATGCGCTTCCAACGAGATGAAGCCGCATGACAGACAGCGCACGCTTATATAAACGTTTTCATTTTATTACTGAATCTTTATTGTCGAAAATTAGAATATGTATTCAAATTATAATCCTAATTGTTATTTTTTAAGGCTCAGTTAGGCGAACGTTGCTGTACAGTATCTGTACTGTATCAATCAGCTGTTAGCTTTTTGTTATATGAAAACCAATACAAAAGCTTACCGAAATGTAATGTACCGTAGTTGCAACGTACCATTCTGTATAAAATAGAATTTCATACCGTTGTTACGTGACATTTGTAAAACAGTGATGGGCGGCTTGTATGTTATATTGAATGCGGGTATTTTTGCTCTTTTTTTTTGGGAACTTTTTTCAGTATAGCTATTGAATTGCGACAAAACAACTTACAGTTCAACATATTTCCATATATACATATATATGTACATATATTTAGATTTATAAAATAAACAAATGCATATGCACATACAATGGAAATCTGAAATATATAAAAGGCTTTAAATGGTATCAAAACCTTGTTTGGTGTATGCACATTTACAATATATGTTTGCTAAAAATAAATATGCTGAAATACAAATTTATTTATTGTAAATCTATATTATAAATATTAAGCTATTAACGTTGTATACATACACAAAATACTGTTTTAATACCATTTAAATCATTTTGTACTTTTTCTGCACAGCGGTCACCATTTAAACATTTTTGATTCCCATCACTGTGTGTATTGTTTTTGTATACTATTGCTTTTTGTTTATGTGTGGGAAAAACATATGACACGTTTTTAAACTTTCTATAAGTGCACTTACGTGCTTACAGTACGGTGCGGTACATTACGGGTACAGCAACGTTTGCCTAACTGAGCCTTTAGCCATTACCAATCTAACCGCTAATTAACTGCTTTCAAGTGTCAAAAAAGCCTGCAAGGCTCAACATGTCAGTTCTTCTTAGCCTCTGGTGACCTTTGAACTGCATCAGGTCCCCAGCGAGGTAGTTGAGATGGATCATTAGTTTATCTATGTATTTGACTTTATTTGAATATGCACTTTTTAATTTCCTCCTGAATGGTAGAGATGCTAAGATCTCTGTGGCTAATGTCATTACGTATATACCATGGGGCGCAGACAATTTGTCTTAATATCACCAAGGTGCTTGTATCTAATCCAGAAATACAGAAAAAAGAAAAAAAAAAGCAACATCAAGGGCTTTATGGGAAAAATGAAAGGCAGTTGTAGTTTTTTGCTCAAATCTCAGTCATTTATGGACCGCTTTTGCTGAATTTCAATAGCGAACTTAAACGGAGTGTATGCGACATAAGTATACATATTTATAACAACCAAGTTTCCATCATGTCTGAGGTCTTTGGAAAACCCATTTCAACACACCCACGGAACGACTCATAGATCGACAGACGGAGGGAGGGACTTCGTTAAATAAATTTCGCTCCTCATAAGGTCTCAGAATATATAAGTATATACTTTATATAGTCTAAGACGAATATTGTAGAAACTACAAACGGAATGACAAACTTACAGATGCCCCTTTTCCTTCGGTGGAGGGTATAATAATATAAAGAGATTTCGTGCTTAAATTTAAAATAGAAAAGTTTTGTGCCTAAAACTTCTGTTCATAAGCTTAAAATTTTTAATTTTGTAGTTAAAAATTGTAATTTCTGTTCATGAGCTTGGAATTATAAATTGTATGCCTGATGTTAAGAAAATCTGTTGCAAAGCTTTAAGCTAGAAATTTTTTGCTTAAAATCTCAGCCTTGTTGTAAACCATAAATTTTATGTTAAAATCCTCTAATTTGTTGTAAACTATAATTTTTTTGTCTAAAGCTTTTGATTTTAAAGATTTTGTGCCTTAAGTTTTCAATGTTTTGTTAAAGAGCTTTAAATCATAATGTTTGTGCTTGAGTTAATAGCAGAAATATTATACGTATGTCAACAGCTACACTTTATTATGATCTCTGCTTAGGTCAAAAATCCAGCTTCAAATTCTACAAAGACCCACAGTGAGTTCGTTATGTTGCAAACAAATTTACAAATCAAATAAAATGGGTTTAATAATATTAATTTATTTTTCCACAAAAATTTGTTTGAAATCTGTCTATAATAAAAGATTTCTTTTTAGAAAGTCCATAAAAGGGCACACTAGTTTTTGTATATATTTGTGCAGACTATGTATATACAAAACATGGCACGAAACCAAAAAAAGTAGACAAGAAGAGTACTTTAGTTTCTAGCCACATACTTACACATTTTACGAAAGGAAACATTAAATAAATTTGCACAAAGATCATGTATGCAAGCACTAAATACTCGCATACATACGCACTACTCACTTACATACTATGTCTCTTTCTCTCTCACTCTCTCTTGCACACACCAACAAACACGAACTCAAAACAAGACAGACAGTATTTGACATTTTAGCCTTAGAGCTTGAATGAAGCTGCTTAAGAGCTTTTAAAGTTAAATAATTCTAAAAATAAACATAAAAATTGAAAATGTTTTTTTTTTATATAAATAAAAACAAAAGTTCTAATTTAAAAAAGACACAAAATCTATAAGATGTTTTAAACTAAAAATTTCTTTTAAGTTTCATTCTAAACAGCCTTAATAAAAAAAAAAGAATCTTAAAGCAACTCAAAATTTATAATTTAAGAACAGAAAAAAACAACAACGAGTTTATTTTGTTGAGACTTTAAGGATTTGCAAATTTATTTCTTATAAATAATTTAAATTTGCTAACAATAAGTTGAAAAAGAGTTTTTTTAAATTCATATTCTTCACTAAAAGTAATTTTTTTTCACATAAAAAAAGCTTGTTGTTATATTTCTTTTAGCTGCAATTTTGTACCAAAAATCATTTTGTTTTCCCTTAACTTAAAGGTTAACAAAAAAGTCTCGATTTAAAATTGTGTCGTTACGGCATTTGTTTAAACTTCATTTCAAATTTATACTTACAAATTCATCTCTAGGCCTCAAGGGTTTAAACTGGTATTTGTATAAAATTATTTTTATCCTAAAAGTATGCTTTAATTCAGCAAACATAAAACCCCCGTTATGCTTGGTAGTTTTTACACTCGTATTTAAAGTTTTTATTTGTTTCCCTTTACATTTCTATTTGTCCTTTCTGTTTTTTTCTGAACAAGTATTGCCAAAATTAAATTATGTGTTTAGTTTACTGTCCTGTATTAAAGGATTTGTATATTATTCTTACTATTTTGTGTGTGCTTGTTTTGCTTTCATGGTCGTTCATGGCTGTGTCTTCAAATTGTCTTGAAAATATTTTGTCAAAATATATACAACTCAGTATAAACACAAAAATTGTTGTGTGTTGCTTCGTTTTCCTGTTGCTTTTTATTTGGTTAAACACAAACACACACACACAAATTCACAACTACTAAGACACATACTTGTACATCCCTTTTTAAAAGTACAACATCTTTTATGTGTTAAACATACTTTTGAGTGATGCTGAAGATGTTTCTAAAGGACTTTTATTATATAAAAATGTATATACGAGTATGTCCTAGTGAGGATATGTTTATAAGAAAATATGTAAGTGTGTGTAGATTTTGTAACCCTGCTTGAGTGTTTTTATTCGGTTTTGTTGTCAACAAACCATTTTATTTTTTTTTTTCTTTTCTCTTTTTTGGTCAAGCGAAAGACGAATGTATTTGATAATAAAATTTTGTAGTTTTCTTATATTTTTTTCCTTATTCTGTGTTTGTTTTTTTTTTATTTTACAGGACATAAACAAAAATGTTTTGATGCATGACTTTAATATGAAATTAAATTTAATGTCATTTGTTTAAGGAATTTGTTAAGCGTTTGTGTGAGTATTTGAAGGCAAATTAATTTAATATTGTCAGCAATGCTTAAAACTTAAGGAATTTAAATGTTGTAGTTGACAAAGGCTAGAAAGTATTTGTTTATTCAAGATTTTAGTTTCAGTAAAGTATATAAATTCTGGATGCAAATGAGTAGAGTAGTTCAAACCCGGTTGACCATATTTTTGAGAAAATGCAGTAAAATGGCGATTGACGATTGTTTTACTAAAAGTAATAGTTTTATGACGATTTTCTGGCATCAATAACACTTACCAGAGATATTTACAATTATAATGGGAACAGTTCAAAACGTAAAAATCAATTTTTCGAAATACAAAAATTATTGGAAATTAAACAAAAAAAAAAAAAAAAAATCTTCCCCCATCACAAACCAGGTGGCTTTCTTTAGAAGCATTAGTAATTCGAATTTTACAAATTTATGAAAGCCATAGCTTTTTGAAAATTGGTCAAATCCGCTTTGCGTTTTAATGATTTCGATTTGAGTCGCTACATACGAATGGATTTTTTCACTGAAGTCATAATCACCAGCGTTATTTAAATTTCGCTAAAGCAAATTCAACACAACTGTTTGTTTCAGTATGAGAAAAGATTCATTGTACAATAAAATACACTTGTGTCAATATAATTTCATTCAACAGTGCAAAATTTTTACAAACAATTTTACAAACAACAAGTAATGATGTTAAAGACGTACCAAATCCTATCTAGCCCTAACTGCGTAATAACGTAAGCGACATCATTTTTAATTTTTTCGTTTTTATAATAAATGACTTTATTAGCAACCGTTACGATTTTATAGCAAGTACAATTTTATCGTAAGCGAAAAAATTTATATGAAATAAAATTAAAAAAAACTCTCTCCTGTAAAGTTTGATTTCGGCGCTTACGTTATTTTCGCGGTTAAGGCTCGATATGCATTAAGTAAGACGGTCTTCTTTTTGTAGACAATTTGTTTTATGAAAATAAACATTTCATTATATGAACTTTGCTGTTTTATAAATATTGAGTACAAATCGATAATAAAAAAATTTATTATCTGCACCATTTTTCATTAAAAATGAGAAAGTTTTAGATAAAATTGAGAAAATTCTATATTTATAATTCAATTTTAAAAATTTTAAATCAAAATTTCTCAATTCCATCTGGAATTTTTCAATTTCAAATTATAACTTCTCAATGTTATTTGGAATTTTCTCGATTCCAAATTAAAATTCTCAATTTCGTTTGGAATTTTCTCGATTTCAAATAAAAATTCTCAATTTGAACTGCAATTTTCTGAATTTCATTTTTGTAGTACAAATGAATACAAACAAATTTGTTTATTTGCTGTTTTAACAACACAAGTGATGTGACTAATGTGTAGTAAAACTTATTTAAGTGCTTTTCATATAAATGTTACTAAACGATCAATCGCTTGTGTTGTAAAAACAGCACATTAGTTTTTTAAGTTTACAACGCTGATAATCACATGTGAAGAATTTCTAAGTATAGAAGTTAGTTCTTAATAAGAAGTTGTGTAGAAAAATGATGCAAAGAGAAGAAAATGCATTAGTTTGGAACAAAAATTGGACAGAACCCTTGGTTTAGCACCTTCAACAGTAAAATCTGCTTGCAATAGTGATAGCGCTTAAAATTAATTATTTAAAGATAACTCAAGTTAATAGCAAAAAATATTCTATTTTTTATTTAATGTGGTTGTGAATATGGATAGATGAAATAAATAAATTTTTGTTACGTTTTTATGAAAATATATTTTTTCTTATGTATGTATTTCTTTTCAAATGATAAATATATTTTAGCCCACTTGCTGAAATAAATAGAATAAAACTGAACCACGTTCTTTATCATAAATAGAATTTATGTTGAACCAATCAATGCAATAAATTGTCTCTGATTTGTAAAATTTTAATAATTGACGATTTGTTGACGATTTTGTTAAATGTCCGTGACGATTTTGACGAATTTGGTTAACCCTCCGATGAGTGATAGTTCTGAACTTCACGGCCGTGTGAAAAGGTCCCTACGGACCTTTTTTGTAAATCATGTTTTATTTATATAAAAAATTTTTTTTTGATTTTTTATTGTTTATATTGTTTATAACTAAATTCTACATACAAAAATAATTTTTTAAATTTTTTTAAAGGCAAGGAAAGGCACAATATTCTAATTTTATACTACTAGCAATAAACCAGTTCTTAGAATTTTTTGTTCTTAGTATTTTTTGTTCTTAGTATTTTTGTTCTTAGAATTTTTTGTTTTTATCATCATCCCTAATGTCTTTGAGTTTAGGTCTTTGTGTTCAGAACAAGTAAATTATGTGTTGAAACAATAAAAAAATTATAATGATGCCCGAAAACATGCATTTATTAGTGAAATTCAGTACAAGGTCCATACGGACCTATTCACACGTCCGCATACTATTCTCACTAAAACCTCAATAACTCCTAAAGTAATGATAAGATCGGCTTGATTTTTTTTCCAAAAGTTGGGGGGTGGGGTTGTAGTGGCCGAAGTAGGAGTAATTTCAGTTTGAAAATGCAAAAAGGTCCCTACGGACCTTCTCACTCATTGGAGGGTTAAAACTTTTTTTTAGAAAAAAGCCTAACAACCCTGGTCCATCTGTTTAAATGGGTTATTTTTTTTTTTTTCTTGTTTTTGTTCTGTCTTACACCACCATGCAAAATTTAACGACCGAGCAACGAACCAAAGTGGTAGATTTTTGTTTTTCCAATTTTTGAGAAACGAATTATCTCATGAAATTCAGAATTCAATTGGCCAGCCCGTTCACCAGACTTAACTGCCTGCCCCTGATTATTTTCTATGGGGTTATGTCTAAAAACGAGTGTATGTTAATAAGCCCCAATTTATAGAGCAGCTAAAGCAAAACATTGAAGCTGAGATCAGGGCAATAGAGCCTGAAATTTTGCGTGCAATTATGCAAAACGGCTGTTTAAGAGCCCAATTGTGCATCAATGAAAACGGTGGTCATCTCTCGAATATTATTTTTCATAACTTAAATTTAGATCGTACAAAGCTAATATTATATTTAAAAAAAAAGAATAAAATATAATAATAAACAAAAAAGTTATTCAATTTATACACGCAGGCGTGACTTTAAAAAAAGGAAATTTTTTTTTTAATATGAGCAGTCGTTTTAAACACGTTTTATCAAAATTTCGAAATTTTGGTTTTTTAAAAATTCATAAAAAATTGGAATTTTTTCTAATTTTTTGTAGACAAAACAAGCCATAAAGGATTAAAATCTGTTTTTCAAAAAAAAAAAAAAAAAAAATTATGTTTCTAAATTATTTTAATCTTATTCTAATACTTTATATAAATAAGCTTAAAACGTGTAATTGTTGCGTTTTATTATGGATCTCCATATTAGTACTTTGAGGTATAATAAAGTAATAAAGCAATTTTAGATACAATTTTTTTTCCATTTTAATGAAAACAACTTTATAACGTTTTTTCTTTTACTTAAGATTATACAATGGAATCAAGTGTTTGCGTATCCAAATGTAATCCAGACTACATACAAATTTAATTATTTACACAGCGAGTTTAGAATTCCTATTTGCTCTTAATAAAATGATCTACGTTATAAACTACGTTATAAACGTTAAAAACGATATAAATAATACGTAAAAGCACAGAAATTAAATAAATAAAATTATATTTGGGGAGGTCCATAAGAAAAGGCAAAAGCTACACTACAACAATTTTTGGGATAAAGGAAAAAAAAATAATTTAATAAAAGGCAGCACAATGTTTAATTTGTATACCCACACCACAATAGTGGAGAGGTTATTATGCATTTGTGTTGATGTTTTTAAAGCCTTAAAGAATTGGTTCAAGACCCAACTTTAAGTATATTGATAGACTAAAAATCAATTTCTAAGTCGATCTAACGATGTCCGTTCGGCTAGCTGGCTGTCCATGTAAACAATGTGGTCAATATACAGGTCGCAGTTTTGAAGATAATTTGATGAAATTTGGTACATAGGTTCTAAGTGGCACAAGGTCCTTTTGGAAGGCCTATTGAAAATAATGGTCATAATTTAGCATAGCCCCCATACAAGCCTCTTTCCTGAATACAGCCTTTGTGCCCATAAACCATCTTATTAAGCCCTTATGACACTACATTTTTTATTCATTAATTGATATAGAATTGATAGAAAGAAACAGTAAATGTTAGAAAGAGCGAACTATACATAATGTAAATAAAGATTTTAGTTTTTTTTTTCTCTTGTTATGGTTTTGTTTCAGGGATGGCGTTGAGAATTTTTAAAATTGTACCAACAACCTTAAAAAATTGCACTTTTTTACCCTAATTGTAGATACATAAAGATTTTTTTAGTTGAAATTAATTGTATTTATGTTCATAAAAAACACCTCAGAAATGTATTATAAATCTTAGTTTAAAAAGTATCAACAAAAAAGTACAATTGAAACCACTTAGCCATCCCTGTTTTGTTTATTTTATTAAATGTTGCCAACTTTTTGTTTATGAGAAACCTAAAAACAATAAGCGGTAAATCGCTGAATTCGCCCATAAACCGCTAATTCAGCAACATTTTTAATATTTCAAGCTTGAAATGTCAATTTTAAGTTAAACAATTTTATATTTTTTTTTGACATAACTTCATTTTTTATCGATAACTTTAGTAAAATTTTTGACGGTTTGCCATTTATCTTAATACAGCTTAACTCTTTGCACTTGGTAAATTTTTGTATTACATTATATTTGTACTGTTCACCAAAACTTGAACAATGCATTAAAAATGAAGTGTCATAAGGGCTTTATGATAGTATAAAGATCAAATTTCTTACAAATTTATTTGATTACAATCTTAGAAAATTTTACTATGTCATGACAAAATGTTGTGCTGGCACTCAAAATTGACCATGGGCTCCATATAAACCTCCATCGTAAAATCCCTTAAGGACAAACAAATCTCATAAAATCTCTCTTAATTATATTCGGCTCAAATAACTTTTACATCAATCTTAAGTTCATAACATTATTTTGTTCTGGCAGTCCAGGTTCCTCATAGGGTATCCTCTCAAAAATTAGGTTTTAAAACTGTGACTGTACTTTCTTACTTGTTTTTTTTTCAAAATTATTTATTTAATCTTCATATGTATGAACAAACAATAATTATTTACATCTTATTCTAATATTTCATATATTAATTCGTACAAAATAAACTTATAGCGTGTAATTATTGCGTTTTGTTATGGATCTCCACATTTGTACTTTGAGGTATAATAAAGTAATAAAGCAATTTAAGATAAAACTGTTTTTTTCCATTTAAATGAAAACAACTTTATAACGTTTTTTTTTTTATTTAAGATTATACACTGGAATCAAGTGTTTGCATTTCCAAACATAGTCCAGACTACATAAAAATTTATTTATTGACACAGCGAATTTAGAATCCCTAATTGCTTAGCGAAATAAATAATACGCAAAAGCACAGAAATTAAATAAATAAAGCTTTATTTAGGGAGTTCCATAACAAAATGCAAAAGTTATATTGCAACAATTTTATGAATGACGGAAAAAATAGTTAATAAAAAGCAGTACGATGCAAAATTTTTTTTTTACACTTGTTGTGATACAATAGTTTTCTCGCAATAAAACAAATTATAGATAAATTAATGTATCTGGCAATTTGTTATTTAGAAAACAAAAAGGAAATTATTGCGTTTTGATCCGACACTCATAGTTATAAATTCGTTTTGATGTGAAACGTAAGAAAATGTTGCGGTTCGAAATAAACTAGTTTTAAAATAATGACTTTTATATTTCAATAATAACGTAATTTTTTTTTTTTTTTTTGTTTTATAGAAAGTTAACAACGCTTACTTTTATTTTAGCCCCTCACTTTTTACTTATATCTCGGAGTTTATTGTTGCATAGATGTGGAGTTTTTCAATTTTGATCGGAACCTTTATAAATATATTTGTTTTTCACCCCCACCGTGAATAACTTTTCCCTCGTGATTTTTTTCCGTTTCCCGTATTTGCGATCATGAAAAACTCCGGCGAACATTTTTTTTCAGGTAAATCAATGAAGAAAAATAGCTTGAAAAATATTTGTTGCCAAAAATTCCCCTAATCGTGAATAGTGTTTTCCTCGTATTTTTTTTCATGTATTTGCGATCATGAAAAAGAAGAATATTAACTTGAAAAAATGTTCGCTACAAATATTTCCCCTAATTCCCGTAATTTGTTCACTTCTCTTTTTGATTTTCTCACTTTATTTTTGCTGGGGATGAGAACATGTTCGCAACATGTTTAGCTATGGTTACACTTGGTAAATATTTGACGAAAAAGACGTGACCAACAGGCAACCTAATATATAATTTTCTTTCATTCAAGTATTTATTTTGATTATATTGGGTGATTTTTTAAGAGCTTTAGGAAAGTTAAAAAAAAACACATAAAATTCAGAAAAATGCATGAAATCTTTATTTGAATCGATAGTACGGTCCATATAATTTAATGTTTGAAGATTATTTCATGCAAATGTTGACCGTGACTGCGCCTCAAATGGTCCATTCCCTTTGTCCAATTTTGGCATACTCTTTTCAACATTTCGGCCGGTATCTCATGAATAAATGCTTTAATGTTGTCTTCCAATGCGTCAATTGAAGCGGGCATGTTTGTGCAGACATGAGCTTTAACATAGCCCCACAAAAAATAGTCTAAAGGCGTTTTATCGCAGGATCTAGGCGGCCAATTGACCGGTCCCGAACGTGAAATTAAATGGTCACCGAACTCGCCTCTCAATAAGTCCATTGTTAAGCGTGCTGTGTGGCATGTGGCACCGTCTTGTTGAAACCACATATCATGCAAGTCAAGCTCTTGCATTTTGGGCAAAAAAAAGTTGGATATCATCTCACGGTAGCGCTCACCATTCACAGTTACGTTACGGTTCGCATCATCTTTGAAGGAGTACGGTCCAATGATGCCACCAGCCTATAAGCCGCACAAAACTGTGACTTTTTCTGGATGCATTGGTAGCTCTTGCAATGCTTCTGGCTCCACTCTTCTTCACTCCAAAATCGACAATTCTGCTTATTAACGTACCCATTGAACCAAAAATGAGCTTCGTCGCTGAACAGAATTTTTCGATTAAAAAGTGGATCGCATTTTGATAATAAAATTCAATAATTTGCAAGCGTTGTTCGTTTGTAAGACGATTCATGGTTAAATTATAGACCAAACTGAAGATGTTTGACAGTGAAACAAAACACGAAACGTGCGTCAGCTGTTTAAACCAGTGTTGCCAAAAAGATAATAGCTAAAAAATCACCCGATAATACCACATCTTACAAAAAACAGTTTTTGCTATGTCGAGAAGTATAATAAGTTTTATTTTGTGATATTAAGTCAATGTTAAATCTCACTAACTATTAACAAAAGTAGTGGTTATGGTTCTTAGGCCAATGTTTAATAAATGTGTCCGTAGCTCTAGTTCTTCTTTTAATTCGAATATTAAGGGTAAGATCCGTTAATAAGACACAAGCTGATATATTTCTAAACAAAATGCAAAAACCAACGTCAACAAAATGCAAAACGATGTGGCGGCAGTTATAGACTAACGTTGCGATCAAACAATCATTTCTTGGTACAACAAGTTCTTTGATTTTTTAATCGTTCTTTTTTTTAAATTCACTGAGAACTGATAGCGTAAAAAATGTTTCACTTAACATTCACAATGGCATTTTTCCCTTCAAGGGGAATACAAATTTTATGGGAACAAAAATTGCTCTTGTTATTCACGATTGAATAACTACCCACTAAACAATTTATCTTTATTGCGAAACACTAATGGCACATTTCAAAAAGTGAGCGCTACGTAATAAGGCTTAAAGAGATGCAGTAAGGTAAGCAAACGAGTTCTAAGCAATATTTATAAAAGAAGTAACATTTAAAGGACTACGAAGCAGGTTTGTAAGGGAGAATGTGGCTGTTTTCCTAAACGCCTGTTGCATTGTAGAAATCAAACCAATATTTTCTGGAATGCAGCCTTATAAATTTTGACAATGCATTTTGTTCGTAAATGCAACTTTGTAGTTAACTGCAAAACACATACGCATAGTCATCGTCCAGACTTTTTTAAAATTCTGCCTTGGAATTGCATTAATGTCCAGATTATGAAATTCTAGGATTGCAATTTTTGTATTTTTATCTTGCTTTTCTCTTCTTCTGTTTATATTTTGTATATAAATACAAAAACACCTACAACCAACTTCAAGTTAAAAAGTGTCAGAATTACCAAACAAAACGAAATTGCAGAGTACATGAAACTGAGTACCCCTCCCCAATCTTCCCTCCCCTCTGACCAGTAAACTTAAGAATTTCTGCAACAAAAATTGCAAGTTTGGACGAAAATAAACAATACAACGTAGCTTACAATACAAAAGTACACAATGCATCAACACAGTGTCAGTACTATATTTACACATTCTGAGCGCACGATTTGGAAAACAGCCTATTACGAAATAACTTTGGCAACAATAGAATGAGTTGATCGTAACTCTCAACACTTTTACGTGCGTTGAATTAAACGCGTTTTGTGCCAAAAATATATTGCTTCAAAGTGGGAACTTGCCATATAAAATTCAGGGCTTCCGTAAGCGAGTTGGCAAGCAAAAATTTTACAGTTCTTTCTTACAAACCTGTTACGTTTGAAGCTCCTTGTTTTATTGGGAACATAATTATTTAGCTTTGGTTAGTTTTATAGCAATAAATATATACATAGATTTTTATATATAGAATAAATAGTATTAAGTAGTGAAAAAACAAAGTAAAAAACTTTATAATCTAAATTATCTAAATCTAAATTATAGTTAAGCCCTTTCAGATAAAATTGTTGTTTTTTTTCATATAAATTAAAACTATTTTATAATGTTTTTGTTTAATTTAAGATAATATTCTCAAGTACACTGGAATCAAGTATTTGCGTTTCCAAATTAAATCCAGACTCCATAAAAACTTTATTTAATAAAAAATTGTTTTGCAAAGATAACAAATATCTGCTAATATTTATACATTAACATACATTTATGGTATCCATTTAACATATTTACATAAATCATTTCGATAAATTCCTTATCTTTTCGTAAATCCCTGATTTTTAGTCTCCAACTCTACAGTATATAAATCTGCACTGGAGTTCGGATTTGCACAGTTTCTTAACAGACATCCAGACATCAAGCAACATGAATTCAATAAAATTCTTGGCAATTGTACTCACACTTTTTCCCATAATCGGAATACAAAGTCAATTGTATACAAATAATATAAATAGTTATTATTTGGAATCTGAAAAAAGTGTAAGAAAATTCGTTTCAAGAATTGTGATCTAAGAATTAAATAACACAAAAAATTAAGTACTTTTTTTTTGTGAAGAAAAAAACTAACAGTTTGTTTTTATAAATTTTAGTTTACTTGGAATCAAGCGGTAATTGAATGTGCAAAACTGGACATGGAACTTGCAACATTCGATAGCATAGAAGAATTTATTAAAGCTAAAAAAAAAATAACTTATCTGTAAGTTTATCATTTACGATTAAATGGTAATTAAAAAACAAATTATTTTTAGTGTAAATCGAGTAGTTTGGATTGGAGCTATTGGTAATGGCAAAACTTTTGCATGGACTGCAACCACAAAAGCTATCCTACCCTCCATTTGGCATGCCGGTGAGCCTTCAGGTGACGGCAATTATTGTGGGCAACTACTTCGTGGTTATTTATACTCTGGTCCTTGTACAGAGCTTTCTGGATTTGTATGTGAAGACCGTGTACAACAGAGGAATTGTTGCGAAAAAAAGACAAATATTTTCCTAAATTTAACACAAAACAGTTAATTTTCTGATGGTATATGATATACAAAAATAGCTATAAGTCAAGTTTTTTATTATTCCTTCCCTTTTTAGACATGAAAATTCAGCACCTAATATACTTAATAATTTCGGAAATTATTTTAAATCATTTTTATTAATTTAATATTTAAATACAATAATTTTTGAGTTATTTTTAAATTCTAATTCATATCACATCACTAGATTCGAATCAAATCCGGGTTCAAAGGTTCTACCTTAGAAAGTACTAAAATTTATGTGCTACAAAAGTTATAATACAAAACAGCAAAACATCGATTTCTTGAAACGAAAGTGGAAAAAAGTTAATCTCTAATTAAAAACTAGTGGTACAGGGTGTTTTTTTTTTGTGTTACATAGCTTTAAGTTAAGAGAAAGCAAAATAAATATTTTTAATATAAATTAAACTGGCTGCAGTAGATTAATAATATGATGCGAAGAGAAAATTCTGGTCAATTTCTTCAATTTAATCAATAAACAATATCAGTTTTTATTAAAAATTTAATCAAGTGAATTAAAGTTTTACCTACATATATTAACAACATTACGGCAGAAAGTGTTGTAAATATCAAAAAATATTTAATAAATACTATTAATTTACGGGTGCAATTTTAATAAATTTTTTAATTAATATTAAACATTTTTTAATTCACATCAATTTTTATTTTTTTTCCGTGAGTTATTAATATGCCATAGTGGCAGAACAGTATTTTGCCTTCTATGGATGTTTTCTATATTGAAGGCTGAGGCAGTACCCCATAACTGAATATCGTGGCACCATATTGGCTTTAATATGGAGCTGTAAAGTAGAAGCTTATAATATATACCAATAAGCTTTTTACACTGATCAACATCTAACATCTTTCATCAAAGATGCAGAAAAATTTAAACTTTCGTTTACAATGTTCACATCAGAGTTCAGCAATGAGTAGTAAAAAAGTGAATAGAGCTGGATCATGACTCATATTTCTTGTACTTATACGCACTCATACTTATTGCAATGTTATCAAAGTTCATATTCTCTCAGAAATTTTTTGTTACTCATCGTACTCATACTAAGCAACATTTATGAAGTGGTTGACTTAAATTAAACTTAACTCGATGTGTATAGGCGCTGCAAGGCAAATTTATGTAAACGGTGTAAAAGTACAACACCGAAAGCACAACATTGTATTTTATTTGTTGCTTTCGTTGGTCCATATGTCAAAACCAAAAGGAAATTTTGACATCCCTCTCTCTAAGGAAGACAAAAAAGTAGCACAGCTGTGCTTTCAACGCCACATGAAAATTGAATTCGCCCTGAGGCGAAGCATACGTAAGTATGATTTTTTGTTTTGTTTTGTTTGCAAGGCTGTCAGATTTATCCGCAAAATAGCAAAGTGACGGTTTGGCAATTACTGTTTACTAAAGTTATTTGTATGAAGTGGACGATTTTTCGACAAATTTATCTGGCAGCGCTGATTATAAAGTTGTGTGTTTTATCTGTTGCGTTGAAACGGTAAATGGATAAGCTGAATGAGTTGAATAAACGTAAGTATTATAAGTATTTCCTGAAATTAGAAATCAAACTGAGGTCATTTATGAGTATGATGTCGACGTCGCACTCATACCCAGCGGGAAAATTCAGAAGACCTTCTAACTTCAGGCCTTTTTAAAGGTCTGCTTAAAATATTTTTTAATTTAATTACTATTCTTGTCGGAGTGAATCCGAGTAGTTGAGTTTAAATATATTTAAATAATAATGTTTACTCGCTTATACTTAGAATTTCATGAGTCGGTATGAGTAGCGGAGAAACGATTCAATGCTGATTTCTGGTTCATCAAACTAGGAATGGTCAAAAAATATCGTTATATCAAAATACCGATATTTAAAAAAATTAACGATATATATCGCCGATATTTAAAATATCCATAAATCGATATATAGATATTTAATTACGAATATCGAATTCAATATTTTTGAAAGATCTTTATAAAAAAATTCAACATTTTAACCGTTTTTCAACTGCTTACAATACTATTGTTTTTTCAAAAAAAAAAAATTTTTCCATTTTCCATTTTCATAGTTCACACAATCAAGGTAAAAAAGAAATAAACAAAAATTTCTTGTATGTTTCAATGAACAATCATTGGTTTGTGTACAAAATTATGTCTTCCTTGTGGAAGTTTTTCTAAAAAAAAGCAGATAAAGAACTTCTTCCTAAAATTTATATAGAAAGATATACAACACTTTTAAAAAGAAAATCAGTAGCTCGTTTCTGTATTTCTCGCATCGTAAAATTTCTTGCATGAAGTGTGAAACAAAAAATTCCATCGTTTCTCGATTTATGAGATAAAAGTGTTTCTGTATTTGAATGCGAAAACAGACACAACAAATTCTGTTTATACTGGAATATTTCCAGTAATTAAGTGTCAAATAAAAGCGAAACGTCAACAAAAGAAATAAATATAATAAAAACAGGGCTGCCAGATTTGACGAGTTATCGTCATCTTGACGATTTTTTGTTCCGATATTAACAAAGTGACGTTTTGATGATTTTTTCTAAAAAAGTGACGAAAGCAAAAACAAAATCAAAAATATTTTATAATTTTGTTGTTACTTTCTATAGAAATTCATCTTGAATTTTTAAATTTCAAACACTTCTATTTTGTGGCGTTGAAAATTGAAAAAAAAAAAATAATATGAATGTCTGTAGAAAGCAACAACAAATTTATAAAATATTTTTGATTTTATTTTTGCTTTTAATGAAATTGTTGGCGTTGCGTTTTACACTATAAGCCCCTTAGTCTTCGAAAAAAGATAATTGTAAATATTTTATATGTTTGTTTATTAGAAAAAAAGATATCTTTAGAAACAAGGCTGCTTAAATTTTTATATTTATCCCTATTGTGAAAATTGTCCTCGAAATTGTTGGTTTTTTCCCTAAAAAATGTATCGGCAAAAGCAAAATTTCGAGGGAAAGTAATGGACCGACTTGGCTTATTTTGAACATTTAATACTTCTTATATACATATACAAAATATGATTGATATTTGATATTCTTATCTTATATGTACACTTTTGTGCCAAAACCATTATTCCGGCAAGAAAGAAATTTGTTTGTCTCCCAGTAAAAACTTTTTCAAAATGGATAGCTTCTTTCACTCGTTATTAAGTAGCTTTCTTCTATAAGAACTTCGTTAACTACTTTTTTCTGGATGTATTAAGATATTAAAAAAATGACTTACTTTTGAATTTGTTCTATTTGGCACAACCCTTGTAAAATTCATTAGTTTTTCAGTAGAATTGTATGTAGTGCTTTTATGTGTTTCTGATTACTTAACATATTATTTTGTAGGCGAAGATTTTACTGGGTCTTTAACCCGTTTATTTATGAACCGATTTTTTTAATTTTAACTACAAGGTATTCTACTAAGTCTATTTCAGGTAAAAAAGAAAAAGATTATAGGAATAGGTAAATTAAAGATTTATATCTCAATTATTAAATAATAATTATTAAATACCCATGAACTTTAACTATGTTTTTGTTTGACGATTTTTTTTATTTTTTCTCAGGAAATTGACGATTTTGACACAAATTTATCTGGCAGCACTGATTAAAACCAAAACAGGAAAAGGCTAACAAAAATTTAAACTAACAAAATATAACAATTGTTTTTTGTTTATTTTCATCATATATATTATGCATTTATCATTTATATTCCTTCTATTTTTTTATTTATTAAAAAAAAATAGTACATAAACATATTTTAAATTCAAAATATCTACATTTTGTTTTTCTCGCCACCAATTTCAAATGTGACTTATTTTGACAGTTCTTGTAAAAAACTTTTCGCAAAATATTGTTATAGAAACACTTTTTCTCGCATCCTTCCAATAATTGCTGGAAAATTATTTAAATGACAGATAATTCTCGCAAAAAAAAGATACAGAAACACTTGTGTGAGAAAAACCATTTTTTGTTTCATTTTTCACTGTTTCTATCCCGAATCACTGGTTTCAGTCGGAAAATTTTACGATGCGAGAAATACAGAAACGGGCTACAGATCCTGTAAAGTTTTGTGTGAATTGTCGACATTTTACAACTGTTCTTTCGAAAATTGCTTAAAAATCGTCTAAAATAAATAGTTTTTAATTTCAAAAGATTTTGTTATTCGTGCTTAATTCCCAGTTTTTATTATTGATAAAAACACTTGAAATTTATTGTTGATGGGATAAGCTATTCCTATGCGCATTTCACTGGTTGCTTAGGCCAGATCATCAGGAAACTTCATCCATAAAGATTTTAGAAAAACTAGAGATATTAAACCAAATAAAACTGTTAAGCGTATAAGACTTATAGCAACAGTTCTACTTGTAATAATATCAAAGTTTAAACGAAACACATCAACAATAAACAGTGGGTTTATCTCATCTTACATTCCCCACTACAATTAGTTGAAATTCTCTCAACATTAATTGTAGTTTTTTTTTTTTTTTTTTTTTTTTTTTTTATTTTTTTTATTTTTTATTTTATATTTTTTATTTTTTTATATAATAACAAAATAACAAAATCTTTTGAAATTAAAATTTTGTATTCCCAAAAATTGAAATTACTTTTGATAATAAACAGGCAAGTGCACCGCCTAAAAAAACACTTAATTGACAACATCTTTTGTAAGTTGTTGTTTGTTTTTATTTTGTTTTTCTTAACCTACTTACAACTACAGTTAATGTTGAGAGAATTTCAACTAATTGTAGTGGGGAATGTAAGATGAGATAAACCCACTGTTTATTGTTGATGTGTTTTGTTTTAACTTTGATATTGTTACAAGTAGAACTGTTGCTATAAGTCTTATACGCTTAACAGTTTTATTTGGTTTAATATCTTTAGTTTTTCCAAAATCTTTATGGATGAAATATCCTGATGATCTGGCCTAAGCAACCAGTGAAATGCGCATAGGAATAGCTTATCCCATCAACAATAAATTTCAAGTGTTTTTATCAATAATAAAAACTGGGAATTAAGCACGAATAACAAAATCTTTTGAAATTAAAATTTTGTATTCCCAAAATTGAAATTACTTTTTGATAATAAACAGGCAAGTGCACCGCCTAAAAAAACACTTAATCGACAACATCTTTTGTAAGTTGTTGTTTGTTTTTATTTTGTTTTTCTTAACCTACTTACAACTACAGTTAATGTTGAGAGAATTTCAACTAATTGTAGTGGGGAATGTAAGATGAGATAAACCCACTGTTTATTGTTGATGTGTTTTGTTTTAACTTTGATATTGTTACAAGTAGAACTGTTGCTATAAGTCTTATACGCTTAACAGTTTTATTTGGTTTAATATCTTTAGTTTTTCCAAAATCTTTATGGATGAAATATCCTGATGATCTGGCCTAAGCAACCAGTGAAATGCGCATAGGAATAGCTTATCCCATCAACAATAAATTTCAAGTGTTTTTATCAATAATAAAAACTGGGAATTAAGCACGAATAACAACATCTTTTGAAATTAAAATTTTGTATTCCCAAAATTGAAATTACTTTTTGATAATAAACAGGCAAGTGCACCGCCTAAAAAAACACTTAATTGACAACATCTTTTGTAAGTTGTTGTTTGTTTTTATTTTGTTTTTCTTAACCTACTTACAACTACAGTTAATGTTGAGAGAATTTCAACTAATTGTAGTGGGGAATGTAAGATGAGATAAACCCACTGTTTATTGTTGATGTGTTTTGTTTAAACTTTGATATTGTTACAAGTAGAACTGTTGCTATAAGTCTTATACGCTTAACAGTTTTATTTGGTTTAATATCTTTAGTTTTTCCAAAATCTTTATGGATGAAATATCCTGATGATCTGGCCTAAGCAACCAGTGAAATGCGCATAGGAATAGCTTATCCCATCAACAATAAATTTCAAGTGTTTTTATCAATAATAAAAACTGGGAATTAAGCACGAATAACAAAATCTTTTGAAATTTTAACAAAATTTAAAATTCGGAAGGAGAATTTGGTTGTTAAAAACGGGAAACTCGATTTTGATTTTACCTAGCATTTACACATGCCACTGCCAGATTGTAAAACTCAATACACTCACACTTTTTTACTAAACACTCACATTTTTCGCAATGGCAGCTCCAGTGGCAGCAAAAATTGCATGCGAGTGGAAATTTGGCACTTGCATGCCATTAAATGACAAAACGATGAACAATGTTACCCTGCTTAAAATTTAATGCAAACTAACTGGACTATTGTTATATTTTAATTAAAGTTTTGACTTGATAAATGTATTATTATGATTAATTTTTTGAAACGCGCATTACTAAAAGCAAGTTTGTCAATTATAGAACATAAATATTGTTAAAATAATGCTTATATAAATAAATTTTAACCATTCCCCCAAAAATGGTCTTATATGATTGGCTCGGTAACTCTCTTTGGTTTTTTGGTATTTTTTTTTTTTTTATTTGAGAAGTAAACAAATTATCTCAAGTTTGCGCTTCGACGACATTTTGAAAATGTCGTCGTAGTGGAATATGTAAACACGAAAGCAAATGGCATGAGATTCGACAATTTCGAACAATTTTTCTTTGATAATATGTATACAACAGTGGCATGCCACTACTTGCATGTGTAAAGGCAGGGTTAGATCCTTGGTTTCTTGGGCAAACCTAAGAATTCGTCGTAGATTACGATTTTGACAACCGCTTGGTCGGGAAAAAAATTGACCCACTCTAATATACATATCGCATACAAAATCATAAATAGGCACAACTGAAAATTTATCAAAATCGTTTTTTTTTTCATAAACGAGTTGAAAAATTAAATCTATAGCAACCACGAAAATTTATTTTGTGTCACTGTATTCTTAAACGTTCCTTCTTTAACGTTTGTGCAACTCAATTTTATTAAAAGATGGCAACCATGTTTTTAAAGCCAGTTGTCTTTCTCTTCTAAGCATTTTTGAATTTTGAATTGTGCCTGTTTATGATTTGGTGTGCGATATGTATATTCTGGGTCCTTAAGTAATTCTAAGTCCATTAAGACATACCAGTACCTGTCTGTTAAAATTAAGCTACATCTCGAACGAATCAGCAAAAAAGAACAAATTGGGTGTGAAATTATTTTCAGTTTTTCTAAGCAGTTCGGGCTTGAAATCCAGCCGAATCTGTTCATTAGGAAAGAGTTCTGTACCCAATTGTAGAACAATATTTTTATTTAACAATCTTCCAATAAATTTACAAAAATTAACATACATAAATTTGTGGCAGAATGCGACGATTGTCATGAAACTTCAACAAATTAGTTTCAGATGTCACCAAATTTCGTGAGGATGGGTCTATAATTTACCTAAGGCCCTATTTAAAGAACACTCTCTGAAATCAGCTAAAAAAAACATCAACCGTAACAAGTATTGATATTGTGGTGAAATTGGTTGGATGAAACAACTAAAGACCCGAATCCCATTTATATCTACTCGAAATCACATCACTTCATTTCTGTAAGATCGAGTCATAATTTATCGTACGTTTTATATGTCACCCAGTTTCGTGAAGATAGGTCTGTAATAAACCGTTAGGCCTTGTTTTCACAACTTAACAATAGCTAAAAGTTGACTTTACCCGGCCTTTTAAAAAGTGTTCCATTACACTGCTCAGCAGCAAAATCCTCCGTTAAATAAAACTATATGGACTATATGGATTTTGATGCGCTGAACTCAAATCCGTTCTCGGTTTTTTTCCATCAGATCGAGATTTTGTTTAATGGGCGTGGCAAATTTTTTGCCCTAAATTAGTCAGGTACGGAGACATATTTCATCCTAACTCGAGAACCAGTCATTCGATTTTCAAAAGTAAAGATGTGTAACAAAATTGTATTTATTTTAGTCGAACAGAATTTTTCTGTATCTCTTATCGTTTTGGAATTATTCAGAAATTAATGGAGAAAAAAATTGTGCAAAATTTGTAATATTTTTCAATTTAAAAATGGAATTAAAAAAAATATAAAGCAAGTATTACACATTTTGCACTTTTTTCTGAGAGCTACTTATCTTAAAAATAAAAGAAGCCATAAACCATAAAAATCGGTTAAAAAATTTAGATTTTATTGTCAATTATTTTTTTCTTCATTAATTTCTGAATAATTCCAAAACGATAAGAGATACAGAAAAATTCTGTATCAAACGAGTTGATAATTAACCGTACTAGCTGGGACACCATATTTATTGTCTGCTTCCTTTTTCTTGAATCCACCCTCGACTTCTTCTATAAACTTATATTTCCCTCCACCGACAAACATTATAAAACACGTTTACTTGCCATGAAATAAACACATACAAATAATTTTAACATATTTAGTCAAACCAAAAGACACACGTAATGTTCAAAAAAGGATTTCCCCGAAAAAAAGAGCAAAGTAAAATATACAAACCTGCTAAACAAGCAAAAGAAAGCGAAATAAATAAACAAAACAAGCAAAAAACTTCGAGTTATAGAATACAAATTTGAGTATTTGGTTCGAGTTATGGAGAATTTCGAGTTATGGAAGTTCGAGTTACGGAAGGAGAATTGTATGTAGTTTATTGTTTTAGAGCTACTGCCAATCAAATTGGTTCGAGTAAGAGAAAATTCGAGTTAGAGAAGTTCGAGTTATGGGAGTTCGACTGTAGTTTAAACAAGGTTTTGTTCAAAATTTCCCGGACACCCCGAAACTAATTCCCGGGAATGCGGGAATAAAAAACAATTGATTATCTCGGGAGTTCCCGGGACGGGTAATACCGGAAACAAACTCTACAAATAATGCACTTTTTACAAAAAATCACTTTTTACAAAATATACACTTTTTGTATATGGCACATTTTTTTTATAAAAAATACAATGTTTTTTACAAAAAAAAAAAAAAAACACTTTTTTTACTGAATCTGATTTTTTACACCCTCCACCATTATTTGTGGTGTATACAAAGTTTGTATTCCGTGTAAAACTTTTTTATTATTTATCTCAGACCCCATTAACTATATATTATCTGAAACCACATAACTAAGCTTCAAGAAAAGAACATTATATAATGCAAAATATTTGTGGCTTAGCAAGAAATGAAGTTTATGTCAAATTGAGGTGACAAAAAACAAAGTTAATAGTTCCTGTTTTTCAATATGGCAGGTCGGTAAATATATGAATTTATCATTAGTTTTTCAATCAATTTTATTAATAATTACACGAGTTGGTAGTAAGGTATTCATTTAATCGGGCTTTTGCTTTAATCGGTTAATCGCTCGATTAATTAACCGAGGTTTTGGTTTAATCGGTTAATAATCGGTTAATTTTGTTATTGATCGGTTAACCGATTAATAAAGTTTTGTTATAAATTAAGTAATTCCAATAAATAAAAATGCAAAAATTATTTATTATTGGAGTCTTGAAAAAAAAAAAAAAAAAACAATAACATAACGAACAATTCTTGAACTAAAACGAGCAAACAAAAAAGTAATAATATGAAAAACACATTTTATAATTTATACATAACTAGCGGGCCCGTTGCCTGCTTCGCACGGCAAAACAAAATAAGAAAAGAAACACACATGCGTTTTCGGATTTCAAACAAACTTCATATAAACCATATATGGGCCACTGCCTTCGTAGTGTATTAGTTTGGTTGAAATCGCACGACGCGTTTATAATTAGTTCGGCGACGTACATATACGGACTTATTTTTATATATATAGATATTTGTATGTATTTATTAAAAAAAACTGTGAGATTTTTTTACTAATTATTTCAATAGTTTGAGATTTTATAAAATAATATTTTGGAAAAATAATTTAGTTTAAATGTTTAGAATTAAGCGATTCTTTTCTTTAGTTTTGATAAAACTTGATTTGGAAAAAATTCTTTCACTTATGGAAGATGTTTGAGAAATTGGAAGCAACTTATAATACAGATTTAAGATTACGCATTGCACATGTTTACAAAATTTAACTGTGTCATATGACGTCACTTTAGCATTTAATACACATGTTTGTTTGCTTGTGTTTCTATATTTTAGCTGTACTTATACGCTGATGTGACGGAGATGAGCAGAAACATTTCATTTTTAAAAGCTGAATGCGATATCTTGGTTTCTTTGTTCTTTTCCAGGATTTCTCTCAACATATAAAATCTTCCATTATGCCATTATTTCAGCTAATTTTGTTAAAGATTGTTTGTGTTACAATCAAGAGCTTCTTCTATTGTCAGGTCATCATCTGACTCATCCTGGCAAAGCTTTGCACCGAACATTCTGCAAAAAATGAAATACGAACCCGTAGTTTCTGTTGTTGTACTGTATTTTAAGAATGTATTTCTCGAAGGAAATATATTGTAGGAAAAAATATTTTCCAAACATATACCTTTTTTATATGAGACGAAACAAATAATTAAAAACGCAAAAAATATGTTATAATACTACAAAAAACTAAAAATATTTGTTGCATCGGTTAATCGCTAATGAAATGAACTATGAAACGATAACCTTTTTTTGTAGAAACAAATTTTTTGGTATTATTTTTTTACATTTGACTCAAGGCGTTCCCATATGGTAATCGTGATTCGTCTAGGGTACATGTTTTTTTTTTGCGTTTCATGTGATTTTCTGTAATATATTGTGAATTTATCTAATAATACGGCTAGCAAAAGTTTATCATTGCAACAAGTACTTGATTGTATTCAAGAGCTTTACACTGAGCCTCCTGTAAATGGTAGTTGATGCTGAAGATGAATGTAAGATTATGTTTGCCGAGCTAAAATAAAACGCTTGGTGAACTTCGAAATCTACCAGGAGAAGAATCCTCGTTCGAATGTTGAGTGTGAAGCCAAGTTTGGAAAATCCGGCGCTCCTTTGGTCAGTATGAGCGATAATTTTAATGGCATATTAAAATCGCGGACATTTTTGTTTTACTTTGATAACCTTTTTGCCAGTTGTCCATAGTTGGCTTATCTCAAGTCATGCGGATATAATGCTACGGGAACAATCAGCGTAAAATCGTATTACGGAAAACTTTGTACTGAGTTATAAATATGACAGACTCATTTTCTTTTGATCAATTTGGTTCCAGAGATGGTAATTACAATATGGTTCGTATTTTATCTAAATTACATAAAGGTTTTAATATTGTTCATATGAATGCTCAAAGCTTATTACCTAAAATGGATGAGTTTCGTTTTCTTTTTATAAATTCTGGTATTGATGCTATATGTATTTCGGAGACGTGGTTTAATCCTGATATTGATAGCAGTCTGTATAGATTAGATGGATATAGAATATTTCGATCCGATAGACGGCGGAATGGCGGTGGTGTTGCGATCTATATTAGGGATAACATTTCTAGTCGACTGATTTGCTCACATAATGAACCCAATGATGTTGAATTTATATTTGTTAATGTAAACTCTAAGGGTTGTAAAATTCTACTTGCATGTGCCTATAGACCGGTCAGGAACATGAAATTGGACACGTTAACTGAGAAACTGGAGCTATTATCTGTGACGTACACTGAGGTTATTATAGCTGGGGATTTTAATAGTAATTTGCTTATGACAGATGAACTTACCACAATTATGTCGTCCATTAACTTATCTCCTGTGAATACACATCGGCCCACACATTTTACATCATCATCAACTACACTACTTGACCTGTTTTTTGTCTCTAATATTGATAAAATATTACATTATGAGCAGCTGGCAGCATCTGCGTTTTCGAGACATGACGCTATTTTTATCTCTTATGATATTTCAATTGCTCAACAGTCTCAGAGTTATAGTTTTCGTGACTTTAACAATATTGATTACTTGTGCTTGTATAACGACTTTATAAATGTAACTTGGGATGATATTTACAACTTTCCAACTGTCGATGAGAAATTGTTATTTTTGAATAGGGAAATTTTACGTTTATATGATGGTAATGTACCCAAAAGGACTAGGAAATTGAGAAAAGGACAAAGACCGTGGTTTACTGATGATGTGAGGATATTAATTGAAAGCCGAGATAGTTTGTATCACACGTGGAAACGTTATAGAACCCCTGAACTCCTACAAAAATACCGCATAGCCAGAAGGGCTGTGGTCTCGAAAATAAGGTCAGTTAAGAATGCTTATTATTCTTATAAATTCGAAACGGCTATGGGCAGTAGGAACACTTGGAAGCACTTAAGGGATATTGGTATTGGAAAATCAGTTGCTCGCACGGCGGACGTTGATATTAACTTATTGAACCATACCTTTGTGAATGTCTCGTCCCCTAGTGCAACCCCTGATTTCTATGATCATATACCATCTAGTAGCTTATCTACTAGAGAGTTTGACTTCCAATGTTTTAATGAATTGGAGGTAATAGAAGGTTTCCATGCGACAAAATCAAACTCCATAGGATTTGACAATATAGATCCAAAATTCATCAAAATTATTCTGCCATGGCTAGTTAAATATTTTAAGCACATTTTCAATACTATTGTCATAACCAACTTTTTTCCCAAAGAATGGAAATACGCTAGGATCGTTCCAGTGCCAAAGGCGAGAGGTGATTTACGTCCCATTGCCATCCTACCATACTTTTCGAAAGTTTTTGAGCGCATGATTCATAAACAGATATATAAATACGTGAACGATAACAATCTATTGACTGATCGTCAATCTGGCTTTCGACCTCGGCGTAGCTGTATAACGGCGTTATCCGATGTAGTAGAAGAAATTAGAGGAAACTTGGATGGTGATCAAGTCACATTTTTGGTTCTACTAGACCATTCCAAGGCCTTTGATACGGTCAATCATTCTATTCTTTGTTTTAAACTCTCGAAGTTTTTTAGGTTTTCTTCATTCTCAGTAAAACTAATTAAAAATTATCTATCTGAGAGAACACAATCTGTCTCCCTAAATGGGTGCATTTCTCACCCGTTGAAAGTTAAACATGGTGTTCCACAGGGCTCAGTCCTTGGACCGCTTTTATATTCGCTATACTCAAATGACCTACCACAAAATCTACATTATTCGAAAATTCAAATGTATGCTGACGACGTTCAACTATACCTCAGCAGTCCTAGAGACTCATACCTTACAAGTGTAAACCATTTAAATTTTGATTTGGACAAAATTTTCAATTGGGCTTCGACAAATGGCTTGAAACTGAATCCGGAAAAATCCAAATGTTTAGTGATAAGTAGAAAAAATGTAGTAATGGATGATGATCTGAATATTTATATTGGAGATGCTAGAATTGCTGTTGTTGCCACGGTTAAAAATCTAGGGATAACAATGAATAGGACTTTGACTTGGTCGGACCACATAAATCATGCTTGTGGCAGGATATATGGTATGCTAAGGGGATTGTGGATCACACAATATTTTACACCACTTAAAATAAGAACTTTAATCGCGAAGACTTGTTTACTACCGACGCTACTGTATGCCTGTGAAGTATATGCCGGCTGTAACTCCCGGGATATGAGAAAACTTACCACTACGTATAATAACATTGTCCGCTACGTTTTTGGTCTGAAAAAGTTTGATAGAATAAGTTCGTATTCCTGCCGTTTACTTCATTTACCATTAAATAATTTTCTTAAATTTAGGAGCATTATCTTCCTACACAGGATTATAATAACTATGGAACCGAAGTACCTTTACGATCGCTTGCAGTTCGCAAGATCGCTTAGAGGGAAATCTATTATACAATTTCGTCATCGAAGTCACGCATCAGAATGCCAATTTTTTTTATTTAGTATACGTCTCTGGAATCAACTTCCAAATCATTTGCAAACCACTTGCAACGCAATAAAATTTAGAAAATTACTTAGTGATTATTTTTCCTAAAGCTTATTGTTAATTAAATATGATGATTGTATTGCTGTTAAATTACTAAATTATTATTATTATTATTATTTATTATTTAATTAATCTTATGAATGTTTTTAGTTCAATTGTATACCTATTTATTATTATTATATTTTATTACTATTATATTATTAATCTTTTTTTTTTTTTTTTTTTCTTTTATTATTATTATTATTTAGTTCAATTGTGTACCCTACTATTGATAAATATATTATCTGTCTAGTATAACCTATCTGATTCTAATACTATAATTCATAAGATTTCATATCTTGTTGTATTAGGAAGCCAACTACATTGTGATAAATAAATAAAACTGTTCTAAATAAATGCATGCATGGCCTTATTTCCCATTTAAATTTTTTTCTTTTAATTTAATTCTAATTTATTTAAAAATTGTTTTGTTGTTTTTTCTATGGATTTATTGCACGGGCCCAACAAATATATGAGTGGAGTAGACCAATTTGACTTAAATTTGGCCCAACAACGCATTGCATACAGAGGAAATGGAATGGCCTGGATTGTCCAGTTTTTTCGGGTCTTGTCCAGTTTCCAGCTCAAATACAATTTGTCCAGTTTAAATAGATTTAATATTAAAAAATATTTTTTTTTATAAATCAGATACTCCCACAGAATAAAATAACAAGATTTAGTATGCAATTAATAAAAATTTTTTAAACTATTCTAAAATTTTCAACAATTTTCCTCATTAAATTGTTTGTTAGCTGTCATATTAATAATTTGTTTAAGTTGAAAAAATAAAAAAATTTTCTGTAAAGAATTTTCAATACAAAATTAAAAAATTAATTTTTTTGTTTTAATCTCGTTTAATGCTGGGACTGAACTTATTTAAAACAAACTTTTTCTTTGGGGTAAGTGAAGCTGTTATTTGAAACTTCTAACCGAAATTTTTAAAACGGTTTAATTTTATCTAGTTTTCAAATTATATTTGATGATTGTGTCAAGAATCCGTTTTGAGCACGTGTTAAGACCTTCTTCTGCATCCCCTCCTAAGTCCGTTTATGTTAAAGATATGTATTTGTAATGAGATTTTTATTATATTTAAATAAAAAAATAAATAAAAAAAAAAAAATTTTAAGAAACGTTTTTCTTTACCTTAATATATTGATCAGTTGTGAACACAGAATAAATATGAATACTTAAAAAATCGAC
This sequence comes from Pollenia griseotomentosa, assembly GCA_963931875.1. NCBI lineage: Eukaryota > Metazoa > Arthropoda > Insecta > Diptera > Polleniidae > Pollenia > Pollenia griseotomentosa. Next base: position 167,005,610 of record OZ007561.1, on the reverse strand, counting down.
TAAAAGTCAAAAAATAACAACATTTCAAACAACATAAACTTTTAAATCAAAATGGAAAAAAACTCACACATCCCTTAAAGAAAAGCGTGGGGCGCCCATACCAACCTGAACTTAAAAAAAAAACATGACTGCCGTGAGTACATTTTAATATTTCAGACCGAAAGAAATACAACCAATCATGTTTAAAGCTACCAATTTTCAATAATTGAGCATTTTGTTTCATAACAACGCGCCCCACGCTTTTCTTTAAGGGATGTGTGAGTTTTTTTCAATTTTGATTTAAAAGTTTATGTTGTTTGAAATGTTGTTATTTTTTGACTTTTAGTCGATTTTTTAAGTATTCATATTTAGTCTGTGTTCACAACTGATCAATATATTAAGGTAAAGAAAAACGTTTCTTAAAATTTTTTTTTTTTTATTTATTTTTTACTTTTTAGTAACGAATAGCTTTAATTAATGCATTACAATTTCCATGGCAAAAAAGAAAATTTTTTTACATGTTTTGTATTTTATATTCATATAATAAGAAAAAAATTTATATTCATATAATAAAACTTTACACACGTGGATTAGTATCTGCCCCCCCCTAGATTTAATCCTAGCTACGCCCATGTGTTTGTGTATTATCATCGGAAATATGTATGCCTGCAAAGTTTCATCCATTTGCATTGAGTAGAAGGCATTCAAAAAATCATTTTATCAAAAAAAAAATTTTTGCCCCCCCCCCCCTAGTTTTTATCCCGGTGAATGCCTGGAAAGTTTTATCCATTTGCATTGAGTAGAAGGCAGTCAAAAAAGCATTTTACCAAAAAAAAAAATTTTTTGCCCCCCCCCCCAAGATTTTATCCTGGCTACGCCCATGTATTCATGTATTGTCATCGGGAATATGTATGCCTGCAAAGTTTCATCCATTTACATTGAGTATAAGGCGGTTAAATTTACGTTACAGGATTTGATTTTCCGAAGTGAAGCTAAAGAAAAGGTTTTAAAAATTAATTTGATCGGCATTTTTAATGCATCTCTGTCTGGTCAAATTGCCATACATTTTTTAAAATTAATAAATAACAAAACATATGGTTAAAATGACAAATTTGTAATTAATTTTTTTATTATTATTTTTTTAATTTAATGTTACAAACTCATTGTTAAAAATATTTGTTGAATATGAACAATTTTAATTAACAAGAGTATTTTTTATATTTACAAATTCGGTTGTTGGTGCCTTTTCAATTAAAAAGTTAGTTGTATTGCGGAATATGGTATTCAATATGGCAAGTGATTTGTCGTAATTTTTTCCTGTGTAATATAAAGAATCTATTTATATCTTGCCCACAGGTACATATTTCAATTTATATCCAAAAATGCGATAAAAGTAACGTTCAAAATCTGTATATATATATACGGATCTTGTTTGTATTTTCCATACTAATTTGCAAGGCTTTTTCGAAAGCTCTTTAAGTATTTGCAATAATCTATAGTCACAAGAAGGCAAAAGAATGTCCTTTGGAAATTTAAGTAAGACTAAATTTTGATGAAAGTTGGAAAAATTTTCAATTATATTTGCTTATAACTAAAACAAGAGTTAAGCTACGGTCAGACTTATAAAATAGTTGACGAAAAAACGGGACCAACAACCAAACTAAAAAATCAATTCGCTTAATATCAATATTTATTTTGATTAAAATAACACATCTGACAAAAAACTGTTTTTTGCTATGTCTAGTAGTATAATTAGTTTATTTTGTAATATTAAGACCATTTAAAGTCTCACTAACTATTAACAAAAGTAGGGGTAACGATTATTTGATCAAATATTTAATAAGTGTGACCGCAGCTTTAGTAAATTCTATAAATCGTAAGTTACACACAGCACTGAGCATAATTTTTTTTTTGATTTTCATGAGCACAATTTAAAAGCCTATAAGTTAAAGTATTTTTGAGATTTTTCGAAAGAGGTCGTTGTTTGTGGGTATGTGTAATGGTATCATAAACTTGGTAGAAAGCTGAAAACCAGTAAAACTCAGGAACGGTAAGAGCAAATTCAAAAATATTTGTTTCTAAATTGTTTAGAATAAATAGATCTTTCAAACTGCATTGTTGGTTTTTTTTTTATTTTCATACGGATTTAAAAAGTTATAAAGCGTTATTTACAACATTTTTGGAAAAATTAAGAAAAATTTTAATGTAGGGTGTATAAATGAGCAAATCCATTGCAAAAACTTATAGTCTTTGTACACCAAAATATAGCTTGGACATTTTTCTTTTAACCCTTCTGGGACATATGTATCCCACTGAATGTGCCCAGAGTGCTAGTATTAAAGTTTTTCACTTTTAATGATTCAAAACCGTCCCATTTAGTTATTTAGACGTTTAAGTACAAATATTAAACCAAGTCTGGTTTTTTATCATAACACGTGTTGTTTGGAGGAGTTTTTTGAACAGTTATCCAAAATGTATGAACTAGATCGTAAATCACAGAAATGGTGGAATTAAATTTTTTTTAGATTGGTGATGTCAGCTGTAAATTCGTGGATCATATATGCATATCTTTGTAAAAATAGCAAATTACAAAAGCTTGAAACTAACTAATCGTCTCCCGTACCGAAACGGTTAAATTATTTTCTTAAAAGTGAAGAAAATTGTGGTTTTTGGCAAAATTATAAAGAAAACTTCAAAAAGACCGGCCGACCCGATTTTTGGCAAAAATTCGACTTGAGCGACCTGTAAACCTCTTCTGAAAAATCTGAAAAAAAAAATACTTTACCCTATAAGCTTTTAAATTATGTTTGAGCCCCAAAAACACTACTAAGCATCCAGAGATGAAAAAAGTGACGTAAGAAAAATGCCCAAATCATATGCGAGGGCAGCTTTCGAAGAAAGAGAAAGAAAGCCTTTTTTGTCAGTGAAATGACACGAATTGCGTGATCAAAACAAAAATGCAAAAAGGGCAGCTTTCGACGAAAAAAAAGACAGAAAAAAACACAATATTATCTTTGCTCTGTGACACACAGTAAGAGATTTAGGATAAAAAAGGGAATTTTTCTGGACTTTGTAAACAGTTAGTCCGATTTAAATCAAATTCCAGAGATGCTTATTAAGGACTTGTATTCCAGTTTAAGTAAAGGACTAGGGATCTATAGACATATCAGGAAGGCCACCAGAGGTTCCCCGGTAGGCTAGCTGGTAGTGAGCTAGTCTGTCAACGCCGGGCTTGCGGGTTCGATTCCCGCCAGAAACTCTGGTTTCTTTCCTGCAGACAAGCGTAGAGCTTCGCGGGATTATCTAAGGGAATTAAAATTCAAAAAAAAAAAATAGGACTCCTTAAGTATTACAAAAATTACAAAAACAATCCAGAATTCTTAATTTTAGCCCGATTTTAGAAATCTTATCAGTGGAATGCACTGGTCCATTTCTACACGAATTGCACAAAGATCTAAAATCGTGCACAAATAATTTTGGATTTTCGGATAGATATTAAGATAATTAGAAAAAATCTTCTCCAGTCCAATTTTTTGTTTTTGCGCTTACGATTATTTCGCAAAAAAGTAGATTTTGAACTTTTTTCTTACTTACGCCCTTTGGGATTTTAGGTGACGATATGTAATATGACGTAAAGCTTAATTTTTACTTTTACGTTTCCTCGTTTTTTTCTAATGTTGTGGTAGAAAAAAATTATATCGAATTTAATTTCTTTAAACTTTTTAGAGTGTCCAGTTATTTTTACAAGATCCAGGTGAATTTTTTACATTGCCCAGTTATTTGAATATTGGTTTCTGGCAACCCTACCCGCCGCATAGTCAGGTCGGGTTCATCACACTTTCCGTTATTATAAGAATGGTACCATCAAATCGCAGGCATTGTGCTAGTGAACGATGAAAAATGCTACTTCGGACTTTGCGTAATGTGTTTTGCCAATTATTATACCAAACTATGATTTATTTCAGTTATGCCCGTAATTTCGACAAACAGATATCTAGTCGTGTTCATACCTAACAGTTATTTTTACCTATCCGGTAACACTATTTTGGAAATTTCAACGTTAATTTTGCCTACTTGAATAAACTATCGAAAATCGATGGTGTAAAATACATTTCACTTTAACCCGCAGGTAACAAATACGTTTTCAAATTATGAAAACGATGGATATCTATACACAGCTAGATATCTATTTGCAGAAATTACGGGCATTAAACGAATATATTCCTTTTTATATTCATAAATTTATTTTTTCCTTACTTTTCATTTCAACACAATTGTTTGAAAACAGCTATTTGTGTGAATTTTCATCATTTTCTGCTTCATTAAAAACTTGTACCTGAGGCAACCCAGGGTTAGCATATGGTAACGCTAGTTTTTCGCGTTTTCTAGAAAAGTGCAAAAATGTATTGAAAAATGGGCTTCATCTTTTCAACAAAAAATAAGACTCAAAATTTTCTGGGAACTACCGGGTTAGGTCTTATAAAAAGCAGACTCCTGAAATATTCTAACTGTCGGTATCAAAGATTTGGCACATTCAAATATAACACTCTTACTTTTTTTAAACAATGTTTCCTAATAACAAAATATGTAGGCTTTCGCAATAAAATAAACTTAGAATAAATAAGATTTTTAAATAAAATGCACTTTTTTAAACAAAATTAATTTTTTCGTACAAAATGCACGTTTTGATGAAAACAAACAAAAACTAAAGATTTTTTTACATATTTTTAAACATTTAAATTTAGTCAAAAACTCTATTTTTTCAAAAAGTGGGTATTTTGACAAGCACGTGCTGTACTTCTAAAGACCAGTGCTTGGCCTTGGAGAAGAACCTTGGGGGCGACGAAGCGTTTTGCCAAAGACCATTTCAGAAAAAAAAATAATAATATTTTTTAAACAAAAACCTTAACAAAGTTCTTATCTTTTCCTATTAAGAAAATACATTAATCATTAAACATAATTTAGCCAAACATTTTACACTAGCATCAGTCAATTTAAGCCAGTTTGGTTTAAACTCATACATAAACTACACATATAAGTATGCATATATACACACATACATACATAAATATATATTTTTCTACTAGTAATTTTTGTATTTTTTCTATGTTTCTCTTTTCCCATTTTCTATTAAATTTTTTCACTTTAGCTTAATAAAATTGTAATTTTTGTATATGTCATCGAGTAGATTATGTATTTTATGGATTCTAAGTTGGTGAGAGCAAAAACAACTTAAATATGCTAAAGTTTGTAAAAAATATGGAACATTTTTTTTTACAAAAAAAAAAATGAATAATATACTTATGACAAAAAGTTTAACGAAGAGGACATGTGATAAAAAATTGAGAAAAGTATGAGAATAACAAGATAATAAAGTTTTGTTGATTTTTTATTACCCATTTAGACGTATGTGTGTGTGTGTGTGTGTGTATATAAAGTTGCCGGTTTTTTTTGTTTTTTTTTTTTTTTTTGTTTTTTTACAATTGTAGTAAACATATTAGGATAAAGTTCTAGTTCAGGGGGCTAACTCTGGCAGTTGTGATCGAATACTTTTTCGATTTGAAACCAATTCTTTTTCTTATTCTTTCATACGATACTGAAGTAATCGCAATAATTTTTTCGGTGTTGTAAAGCATTTGTTTGAGTTTTCACAACACTGAAAAATAATTTTGTTTCATTTGCTATTGACTGAAATATTAGAAACAAAATTGCTTTCGAATCAAAAATGTATTCGATCAAGACTGCCAGAGTTAGCCCCCAAGGTTCTTTTTCAGGTCTCTTAGTTCTGCTTCGGGCTTAAGGTCTTAAGTTGTTGAGGTTCTAGTACAGATTCAGGTTTTTATTCAGATTGTAGTTCAGCTTTCAGTGCAGATTCTAGCTAAGATTGTAGTTCAGGTTCTATTGGTTCGTGTAAAGGTTATAGGGCAGAATTTATTGCAGGTTTTAGTTCAGGTTCTAGTTCTCTTTTAAGTTCCGGTTTTGGCGCAGGTTCTATTTCAGGTTAAAATTTGTGTTTCAGTTCAAGTTCTATTGCAGGTTGTACTACAGGTATTTTACAGGTGTCTTATTACCGGTTATAGTCCAGATTCTAGTGCAAGTTATAGCCCTGCTTTTAATTCATGCTCTATTTCTGACTAAATCTTAGGTTCTATTGCAGGTTTGAGTCCAGTTTCTACTAAAGGTTACAGTGTAGGCTCTATTGCACTTCAATTGCAGGTTCTTGTCTAGGTTCCAAATTTTTTTTGGTTCAGATTAAAGTCCAGGTTCTAGGAAAAGTTATAGTTCTTGTTCCAATTTTGGTCCTAGCTTTGATTTAGGATTGTAGTCTATTGCAATTTTTAGTTTAGGTTCAATCTTCTGAATGAGGCTAAGGTTTTAGTTTGAGTTCTAAGTCTTTTTTAACTTTAGGTTGAAATTCAGGTAATAGTTCAGGTTCTAGTCAAAATTCTAGTTGAGGCTCTAGTACAGGGTTTACTTCAGTTTTGGTTCTAACGAAGGTTTTAGGTTATAGTTTGGTTCTGGAGCAAGTCCTAGTGCAAGTTCAAGCTTAGATTCTAAATCATATTCAAGCACAGGTTCTAGTTCAGTTTGTACTCTAGTTCTGTTCAGGAATGCTTAGTTCTAATGCAGGCTCTAGTTAAGGTAGTAAAGATTATAATTTAACTTCAAGTCGATGTCCTTTTAATTTTATAATTTATGTTCGGAGTAATAACTCAAGTTCTATTTCGGGTTTTAGTTTAACTTCTAATTTAATTTCTAGTTCATATTCTGGCTCGCATTTAACTTCACAGGCTCTTCTTTAGTATTTATGAGTTGAAGTTTAGTGATAATTTCCAAAATTAAGATTTGGACTTTTTTTTAAGGCAGGACTATTAAAATGGATAAACACTGTCAGTTGGTTTATAATCTTTTGTTCGACCTGGTAACTTTTTTTAACAAGGTCCTTTTTTTACTATAGTACTCATATTTCTATGTTTATGTGTGTGTGTAGAAATTTGTCGAATACATTATTTGTTTTTAAACATGTTTGTAGATGTCATTAACAATTCATTAATTAACTTTGTTGCATTATATAAAGACACACACACATAAAAACGGACACATAGACTCAAATAAATGTACATTGCAAATGATAATACTTTGACAGCAACTATGCAACAATAACTATAGTTAAATGCAGCAGTTCCCAAACATTTTTGTGTGTTGGGATTTTTTTTTTTTAGAAAATTTTTAAAAGTTATACTTAAGTAATTATTTTCAATTCGTTTGCTAAGGCGCTCATCAGTGTGAAATTTATTATTGATGGGATAAGCTATTCCTGGGCGCATTCACTGGTTGCTTAGGCCAGATCATCAGGAAACTTCATCCAAATAAAAACTAAAGATATTAAACAAATAGAACCGTTAAGCGAATAAGAATTATAAGCAACAGTTTAACTTGTGACTATATCAAAGCTTAAACAAAAACACCAACAATAAACAGTACGTTTATCATTTCTTACATTCCCCACTACAATTGGTTTGAATTCTCCTAACATTATTTGTAGTTGTAAGTAGGTTAAGAAAAAACAAAATAAAAACCAAAACAACTTGCTGTCTTGTTTTCGCAAAAAAATCAAAAGCAAAGCATGTTGCCAGTTCAGTTTTTTAGGCCGTGCACTTGCCAGTTTATTATCAAAGTAATTTCTGGGAATACACGCGTCCCTTAGAATCCAATTTGGGAGCCATTTACTTGAGTATGTGTTTAATTTTTTATATGCATGTGTGGTAAAATATATGTACATAACTGTCTGTGCTTTAGTGTACATCAATGTTTGCCACAATTATGAGTTTATATAGCAGCTACAATAACACCAACACTGAAATATTTTCCTGCCACCTTTCCATGAACATGGTTTTGCCTTTTACTTGTGTACGTGTGCGCGTATATATGTGTAAACGTGTCTATATGTGAGTCTTTGTGTAACTCTATGTTATTATGACATTGCAACAGCATCAACTAACCTCCATTTTAATAAAAGAAGTGGAAAAAAGTTGAGTTTTTACTAAAGCATCACATGCATAATTAATTATTTGAGGCACATTAAACAAACTTAAATGGAAAAAAGACCATAGAACATGCACAATGTTTTGCTAAAAAAATTTTGTTCTTAATTGGTGCTTGAATTTAAAAATCAGTATAAATATTTAATAATGCTTAATTATATAGAATTATGAAAAAAGGTTTAACTTATTAGATAAAGTAAAATTATTTAAGGGAAATAAGCCTCTTTTATCAAAAATCCTCTCACATCCTGTTAGTTGTAACAATTCTCACCCTCCCAATTCAAATTGATTGCAAATTATTTTTAATTTTTTTTATGAGAAAAAAAAATTGTTCAATTGTGTAGCAAACGGAAATTAATGTCTGCAAATGAATGTTTTGCCGACACACCTTAAATCAAGATTTTGTTAATAGCTGTCTCAGTTATTGACAGCTGGGGAACATTTCAAAGGATTTCAAATGAATTAAAACTTTTCAACAAAATAACAATTAATGTTTCAAACAGTTTCAAATTACCAAATAATTCAAATGACTTAACAAGAATTGAAATAATTTACATTATTTTTTGCATATATTTCGTTTTTAATGGAAAAAAATTATATAATTAAAAAGTTAAAAGTAAATTTTTTTTAAAGAACTGCGAGTTCTTATTTTAAAAAATAACATGATACAATTTCAATATAAACTGCAGTTTTTTTCTAATTAATTACGCACAACTTTTTGTGAATTTAAGTAAAAAATTCTACGTTTTTTTTTTTTAATTTTAAACACTTTGTGAAAATAATAAATTTTTTTCGTTTAAAAGGTGTAACTTTTTATGGAAAAAGTGTAACTTTTTATGGAAAAAGTGTTACTTTTTATGGAAAAAGTGTAACTTTTTATGGAAAAAGTGTAGTTTTTTATGGAAAAAATGTAAAATTTTATGGAGAAAATGTAACATTTTTTGGAAAATGTGTAACTTTTTATGGTAAAGGTGTAACTTTTTTTGGAGAAGTGTAACTTTTTATGGAAAAGGTTTAACTTTTTATGGAACAGGTAAAAGTTTATCTATTTGTAAAAATAAGGGTAACCTTTTGTGAAAAAAATGTAACGTTTTGTAGAAAAGTGTAACTTTTTGTAAAAACACCGTAAGTTTTTATGAAAATGTGTAAGTTTTTGCAAGAAAACTGTTCCTTTGTGTAAAAAAATGTATAACTTTTTGTAAAAAATGTGTAACTTTTTGTAAAAAAATGTGTAACTTTTTGTAAAATATGTGTAACTTTTTTAAAAAAATGTGTAACTTTTTGTAAAAAAATATGTGTAAATTTTTGTAAAAAAATGTATAACTTTTTGTAAAAAATGTGTAACTTTTTGTAAAAAAATGTGTAACTTTTTGTAAAAAATGTGATTTTTTTTTTTTTTTTTTTTAGAAAGTTTTTTTTGTAGAAAAAGTCTGTTTTCTCTACAAAAAGTGTAACTGTTTGTACAAAGTGTAACTTTTTGTAGAAAAAGTGTAACTGTTTGTAAAAAAAATGTAACTTTTTGTAGGAACTATATACATTTTTGTGGAAAAAATTTAACTTTTGGTAGAAAAGGTGTAACTTTTTGCAGAAAAAGTGTAACTTTTTTGTAAAACAGGTTAACTTTTTGTGGAAAACGTGTAAACTTTTGTAGAAAAAGTGCAACTTTTTACAAAAAAAGTATAGCCTTTTGCAGAAAAAGTGTAACCTCTTGTAGAAAAGGTGTATTTTTTTTAGAAAAAGTTTTTTTTTTTTTTTTTTTTTTGTAGTAAAAGTGTTTTTCTTTTAGAAATTTTTTGTTTAAAAAGTGTGCTTTCTTTAGAAAAAGTGTTACTGTTTGAAGAAATTGTAACTTTTTGTAGAAAAAGTCTAACTGTCTGTAGAAAAAATTTAACTTTTTGTAGGAAATATATAACTTTTTGTAGAAAAAATTTTCTTTTGGTAGAAAGGGTGTAATATTTTGCAGAAAAAGTGTAATTTTTGTAGAAAAGGTGTAACCTTTTGAAGAAAAAGTGAATCCTTTTATAACAAAAGTGTAACTTTTTGTAGAAAAACAAAAACATTTTTGAGAAAGAGTGTAACTTTTTTTTGAAAAAGTGAAACTTTTCACAGAGCTCCTGTCTTGTTGAAGAGTTGGCTTTATTGTCAAATAAAGTTAGTTCCTTGTAAAATCTTTACGAACACCAAGCTTTTTAGTCTGTTTTAATATTAAATGTTATTCTTGTTTTTATCTCATTTCCTAACTTATGAAAAGCACTCATAAAACTGAGCGTTCTTTTTATAAATTAACTACACGCTCAATCACTTGTATTGTAAAAACCGCACATTAGTGACTAAAAGCCTTTTAAGTTAATTTGCTGTAAAAGTAAATTCCTAATCGAGACAATTGCTTCCTGTTTTTCGTTTTTTTTTTTTCTTTTTATAAAGTTCTTTCTTTATTCAATTTTAATTTACTTCGTTTAAAAATTGTTTTTCTCCTTATTCGATTTTGCCTTTGCTTTTTGTTTAATAAACTGTTTATTATTTGTATTTTCATTATGAACTTCCTGTATTTAACAAGTACGATTTCCGTTGGCCCATCACACTCATTGATTTTAAGCGGATGTGCAAACGACATCTCAATGTTTGTGATGACGCCGGTTTTTGGGAAATGTGTTTTTTCCTTTTGCTGATTTTTTTCCACTTTTTGGTTTTAGCTGTTTGCTATTTTTTTATATGTATTATTATTTTGTCGTAAATGTTAATTGCAATTTGTTAACAAATTTTTTGTTAAGATTTTAGTGTTTTACGGTCATTTGAATAGATGGGGTGCAGCAGGCGAAGGATATTAAAGAACAAGTATAGCAGAAGAAGCAAAAATAGCTTTCTTGTCGTTTTTGTGGCACCATGTATTTTTTAAATCTCTTTTATTTTTTTAATTTTCATCTTAGAGTGCTTTTTTGCAATCTTTTTTTCTCACAGCTTAACGTTAATGTCCTTTTGTATCTTCACCAAACTATAGCAGATTTTACTTTATAATAGTTGTGTTAAAGTGTGTGTATATACTTGGCAAAATGTATGTGTGTGTGTGTGTGTGTGTATTTGATGGTAGTTAAATTTGTCTTTAATATGGCTTTTAATATTGTGCTTATTCGTCTTACATTGTAGCTTAAAGCAAATAGCTGCAGCTGTAATCAATTTTCTGCTGAAGACATTTTTAAAGGAAATTGATTGTCTTTAATTACTTAATGGGCAAAAACCATGCAACAGAAAAAAAATCCTAGAAAAACATTTACACCAAATATAGCGATGACTAAGAAAGAAAAAGAAGAGAAATGAAATTGCTAAAAGGTTCTCACAAAAACACCCAAGGCCTGTAAAAAAATCAGAGATAATTATAAAGGGTGTTCCAGAATTAACGCAAGATTTGTATTTGTTTGCATTTATGCGGTTAAGTGTTGGCACCACAAAAAAAAAAAAAAAAAATCGGCAGCTGACAGTTTATGGTTAGTTAAAATAAAGCGTTACACGATAGAACATGGTGTTTTCATTATTCAACAATATTCCAAAAATAATGACTTTAAAGAATTATTTCATTAATTAGTTTCGTCAACTGTGAAGAGATCAATTGAAAAATTCAGGGAGGCTGGATCTGGTTCGATATTGACATTTGAACGGTTTGTTTTTGGACGGCTGGTGTGTTTGGCGTTGTCAACGGATAAGTCTCCTTGAGTTTTTCAATTAATCTATTCACAGTTGACGAAGTTAAAACACTATTCCGACCATAGTTTGTAAATTTTGAGCTGCAGCAGCCACGCTTTCATTATTTTTGAAATATTGTATATATATTAATGTTGTTCTATCATGTAACGCTCCATTTAAACTAACCCTAAACTGTCAGCTGTCGAATTTTTTTAAGGTTTGCTAGTACTTTGCTGCACAAATGGCAACAAATTTAAATACAAGATATTGTGGTAGTGTATAGAGTCATTCCTAAGAACAAGTACATGTCTATAGCTTCAATGTTAACTAAAGGTTGGCTTAAGCAAAAAGTTTGTGAAATATTGAGGGCAGCAGGAAAACTCAGAAGACCTTCTTACTTCAGGCCTTATTACAGGCTTGCTTAAAAATGTTTTTGATTCAATTACTGTTCTTATATAACTGCTAAAGGCTTGTTTACACTATCGCATAAGTCTTACGTATTCCATAATACTTTGTGAGATAGAAATCTAATCAGTTCTGTTGCGATTGTCAAAAAATCTAATTTAACACAACAGTTTGTGTTTACACCAGTGAAGGGCACTTTTGCAAATCCTATGTACGCGTGACAATGTACGTTCGGCTGTTGCTTTGTTGTCATTTCGTCATAGTTATTTAAATCAGTTGTAGATCAGCACTTGTTGATAAGCGTCATTCGTTTTCTTCTCATTCCAACAAAAGCATAAATGTGATGTGCACAGAAAAAATTATTGCCGAATTATTTTCAAACAACCGCTTGTTTGAAATTTTTTTTAATTTCTATAAATATTTTTACTGATTCAATCAATATTTTTGTTTGATTTTTATTTAACCAACAAAAATGTGGACAACTCTTCAAAAATAAAATAAACGCGTTATTGGTGTCAAGTTTTCATAATTTTGTATGAAATATTTAACGCTCTTTACAGTTGTCGTCTTTTTGCATTTTTTTATTTGATCGTAAGCAACACTTCTTTATGTGAAATATAAGAACAACAACAAAAAACACACACAGTCTATTTTTGGACGCTTTAAAAAAGTGCAACTATAAGAAAAACAATAGCAGACACGACATTATAAGAAACAAAATCCCGTATTCAATTTTTTAAAACTGTTTGGTTAAATACATCAAATACAAAAATAGAATGATGACGAAAAACATATCGAGTCGGTCTGCTTCCGTTTTTGGTTACATTTCTTCTTTAGCAAAGGAAAGGATACAGCAACAGAGAGTGATAAAGAAAAACTTTGTGTTGTGTGTATAAATAAGACTTCGTTCAAAAATTATTCCAACAAAAAAATGTGTTTCAAAGCCAGTCGGCGGCTCTGCTTTGCCGTCACCTTCTCATACAGTGCTTACTTGTGTGCGCGTCATTGCTTGTGCAAAAACTTTTTTTTTTTTTTGATTTTGAATTTCAGTAAACTTTTTGTTTGATTCAGTTAAATTATTTGTTTGAAAAAATTAGTGTTTTTTTTCAGTAAACAAAATGCAAATAAATTGTTTGAATATGCAAATTTGTTTGTAGGACCGATTTCAGACAAAAAATTGTTTGATTCTACAAATTTTTTGTTTGAATTGGAAAAATAATTTTTTCTGTGTGTGTTGCCCTTCACTAGTTTACACCATCACACAAAGTATAAACACTCACACATGAAATAAAATGCAACCCTGATCCAATGAAAAGTATTATTGTTTAGAAATTTTTCAAAAAACGATGAAGTCGTTTGGGATGTCAAATTTTCATCATACATGCATTCACAGAAAAAATTTTTTAGGCCAGTAAAAGAATTAATCAAAAATAAAATCAGTTTTAATTAAATATTTAATAAGGTGAATTAAACTTTTTAATCAAGTGTATAAAATGTTTAATTGACAATATTTCAATTAAAAGTTTAATTCACTTGATTAAAAGTTTAATTCACCTGATTAAATATTTTATAAAAACTGATTTTATTTTTGATTAATTCTTTTACTGGCCTAAAAAATTTTTTCTGTGTTCACACTATCAGACTTTTACATATTACTTGATTTTTTGACTTGTATTAACACAAAGTATACCCAGCGGGAAAAAGAAGGAGTAGGAAGGCCTTCTAGAAGGCCTCTGTACCCCTTCTTTTGGATGTACAAGGCCTTCTTGCTCCATTCCATACTCATATCTTTTTTACACACGTTGTCATTGCGGAGAAGGCCTTCCGCTCTCGCTTCTTCAGCAGGCACATAAGAAGGGTAACGGGACCAAAAAAAATTTATTTTGCTTTTGCTTGTGCAAAAAAACAATACAAAAAATGTTACTCCTTCTCTACTCCCTTCTCAAAGAAGCGAGTGTGGTAGGTGTATCTTATCTTTTATACGAAAGAGCCGAGGCCTTCTATGAGGCCTTCTTTAGCAGTTAGATAAGAATAATAATTGAATCAAAAAATCTTTTAAGCAGGCCTTTAAAAAGGCGTGAAGAAAGAAGGTCTTCTGAGTTTTCCCGCTGGATAATAGTGAAACTAACCTTAAGCAATGCCTCACAGAAGGCCTTGGCTCATACATACACATACGCTTCTATGAGAAGGGAGAAGAGAAGGAGAAACATTTTTTGTTTTGTTTTTTTTTTACCATTCTTATGGACTTGCTAAAGAAGCGGAAGGCCTACTCCGCAATGACAACGTGTGTTAAAAAGATATGAGTATGGAATGGAGCGAGCAGGCCTTGTTTACAGCGTTGCCAGAAGATTTGGAAGGAAAATCTTCATTTGGAGAAAAAAATCTTATGTTGAAGAGATAAATCTTAAAATTTTTTATAACAAGGGCAAAAAGTAAAAATTATTAATTTTTTTTAAAAGAACACAATTCTAATTATGGAAACTATTAAAATACATAAAAACATAATTGCGATATTTATACAAAATTAGATTGTACACAGAAAAAAAATAAAAATTGATTTTATTTAAAAAATTTGAGATATTAATTAAAAAATTAATTAAATTATTAATGATTAATGCTTTAATTGGTGAACAATTTAGGATAATTTTTTCTGTATGGGTTAGAAATGTGTTTTTAATTATATATTTCATAAAATTTGTTCTAAAATTAATATTATATTTTTTGATACCGTTGTTAAATCGAAGGCATTTTGAGCAAATTGCATTAAAAAAAGCTTAAGCACTTATGTATATATACTTTGTTTAAAAATTATCATAGACATGGAATGTGGAACTTTCAAACTAAAACCTTTTTAAGTTCCATTAGTTTTACCTTTTAGTACTAAACACATGAGCTTTATTGTTCTTTAATATATGAAAATTTATAAACATACGTTTTTTTTTCTTTTCACAAATAATTCTAAGATGCTTGTTTAATATTTTGAATGCCCACAAATAATGATGCATTTTTGTGTATGCTAGACAATGGGTACAAAAGTGTGCAAAACTAATAGACAACAAGCTGATACAAAACCTCATTGTTTTAAAACCTAACACCAGATTCAGACCTTGATATAAAAATTATGTCTTTTTTATAGCATTCACCACGGGTGGAAAAGGGTATAAATATTATGTCAGGGTATGTCATTCCGTTTGTAATTTCTACAATATTGACCTTAGACCTTATGAGGAGAGAAGTTGATTTAACGATGTGATGTCCCTCTCCCCCCCCCCCCCCCTGTTTTCAATTGTTTACATATTCTAGCATAATGCCCAATATGATTTTCGTTATCACCCTTTTTTATTATTTCCTCTATTTAACGAAATAATTTTAACAAATAGAAACTAGGAATTTTTGTTTTTTTGCTACTTAAAAACTCGCCAAAAAAGATAAATCTATGGTATGACAACAGTGCGTATACAAAAAGAAAACAAACAAACACATATACATGGTACAAACTATTTTGGTTTAAGGTTCACAACTCAAGTAAGTTGATTTGTAATTTTTGTGTTATGGTTTACAACTTTGTTTTATTGTGGTGAACAAAAACATAAAATATAATTACAGCTCAAATGAGTTGAGTTGTGAACAAAAAAACGAGCCATATTTCATTTTAATGATATTCAAACAATGTTTCTTCATGGTCCAGTTGTCTAAGGTGTTATGATACTTGCTATTTTTTGTATTTTTTCTATATTGGAGAATAGTCCAAATAAATTTGCATAGGAAAACTGGCTAAGTGTAAAGAGTATGGTTATATCATAAAAAATCTTGAAATTTCAAACATATATACGTGTGTTATCGATAAATAATCTAATACTGTCAAAAAAAATATAAAAATGTTTAACATAAAATTGACATTTCCAGATTAAATGTTAGCACTGTTGCCAATATTTTTAGTTTTTGATCGAAAGTAGCGGTTTTTAACTTCTTTTTGCGATTTTTAGCTTTTTGTGACCGGTTTTAGTTTTTTTTGGAACAAAAATTGGGCAATATTGTTTGTTTTGTTTACATTTTATTTTGGTTTCACAAACAATTTTTTTTAATACAACAAAATTTAATGCAAATAATGAAAAATATTACAAATTACATCGGGGTTTATTCTTTAATTGAAAATTTATGATTTAGAATCCCATATGAAGGGCACCTGCTTCATTTCATTTATCAAAAACAAAATATTTTCATCTGCCCAAGCTTTAACTATTTTTTTTTTTTTTTGTTTAAGTCAAAGAAAAAATATACATGAGAAATGTCAATCAGAAATAAGGTTTTGTTTACATATTGTATTTCTTGTTCTCTCTCGCATTTGTTGTTTCATTCAGTCAATCCTAAAAAAATCCAATACAAAAAATCGCAAGTATCATAAGGGCTTAACTGTCCGCTGGTCCACTGGTTCGAATCTCGGTTTTTCAAAAACAAATTTTTCTTTTTTTTAAATATTTACCAGTTTTCGCTTTTTAAATTTAATTTATAAGGAAGTTTTTAGTATTGTAAATATGTATGTAAATTATATGTAAAAATTATTTAGTTTTTATCTTGTTGCTCCGTATTCTACTCGCACAATGGTGAAGGGTATATAAGATTCGGAACAGCCGAATATAGCACTCTTACTTGTTTTTATTCCTGTTAAAAGTTGCTCCAAAAAAAAAAAAACACAACAGATTCAAGCGATGATTTTTCCCCATGATTCTTCTTTACTTGTTTAATTGTAAAAAACAAACAATTTAAATGCGCTCCGTGTTTTGTATTGTAAAGAGATGTTGTCACAGTGAAATAAAAAATGAAATGGAGCAACATAACAAAAATACGAATGTTTGCAAAGGAAAATATAAAAATAGACACAGAAAACAGAAAATTTAATTTTTTTCTCTACACCGTTCTTCTACAAACACCAAAAATCATGTCTTAAAAATCACGGTAAAAATCTTGGTCTGAATCTGGTGTAATTGTCTCAAAAACTTGAAAAAAATTATATATGTTGTACAAACTGAAAGTTATAAATCTTTATTACTAAAAATATTATTTGTATTTGTGTATGTTTATTTTTTTTTTTATTAATGAATAAACAACAAAAAGGATTTTACAAAGTGAATGCAGAACATATTTAACATTTAAACAAAACTTCTCTTACTCATTCAGAAAATATAAAAACAAATTCGATATTGATGTAGAAAATGCACGAGAGCGATTTAGAATTTCAAGAAAATCAAATTGTCTAGAAAAGCAGCAAATTTCCAACGCTTTAAAGAGTCTTCATATTATTATTTTTCTTAAAAATAATTTTCCAAGTTATTTTAGAGTTTCCAATACAAAATAAATCATTTATTTATTTATCAAAAAGTAATTTCAATTTTTGGGAATACAAAATTTTAATTTCAAAAGATTTTGTTATTCGTGCTTAATTCCCAGTTTTTATTATTAATAAAAACACTTGAAATTTATTGTTGATGGGATAAGCTATTCCTATGCGCATTTCACTGGTTGCTTAGGCCAGATCATCAGGAAACTTCATCCATAAAGATTTTAGAAAAACTAAAGATATTAAACCAAATAATATCAAAGCTTAAACAAAACACATCAACAATACACAGTGGGTTTATCTCATCTTACATTCCCCACTTGATGATAAACAGGCAAGTGCACGGCCTAAAAAACACTTAATTCAAAACATCTTTTGTAAAGTTGTTGTTGTTTTTATTTTGTTTTTCTTAACCTACTTACAACTACAATTAATGTTGAGAGAATTTCGACTAATTGTAGTGGGGAATGTAAGATGAGATAAACCCACTGTGTATTGTTGATGTGTTTTGTTTAAACTTTGATATTATTTGGTTTAATATCTTTAGTTTTTCTAAAATCTTTATGGATGAAGTTTCCTGATGATCTGGCCTAAGCAACCAGTGAAATGCGCATAGGAATAGCTTATCCCATCAACAATAAATTTCAAATTTCAAAATTCAAGCAACTTTTAATAATTTTTTAACATCATTATCGTACTCCAACTTTTTGATTTGCAGCTTCGAGCAAAATCTATTAATAATGGGTCTGAAGACAATAAAAGATTATGCATTACGTCTTCATTAATGGCTACAAGTCCAATTCTTTGCGAATAATGTAATCTATAGGTTCTATAGTCTTTTTTCCTCGCTTCCTGAGCTTCCGCGGACAGCATACCTGATACAAATAAATTCAAATTCAATTGACATTATGTAATAATAATAATAATAAAATAAACAGTAAGGAACTATGGCAACAACAACAAGCATGCACGAAAATTCATGTTTTGTTACTTTATCATTTTATAGTTTTTACGTCTTTTTTTGGAAAGGAGCAGGTAGGAGCAGCTTTTTTAACTTGTAGCTGAGCCTTCAAGCTGTAATTTGACATCTTTCGCTAAACAGCGCTTCACAGCGCTAAAAAGATGCAGTCCACTGAAGTTGATGAACATTAAAATTTTGATGTTGTTTATATTTTGTTCTACGAAATTTTTTATATGGCACTTTTTCCAACTTTTTTCAATGCAAATCTCATCTATGACAATGGTTATTTACGAAAATATACAACAAAGTCAAATGATAAGTTTACTGTGATTGTACAAAAAGATTGAATATACTGTAAATTTGCATGCCATTTTAAATAAGCGAACATATGTGAACTTTGAGCGGGTCTGTCCAAACAAATAATTAATATATATGGCTTATATTACGAAATCATAATATTCAGATATCTGACAACAAAATACCAAAAAACTATCTAAGTCGGCGAACATAAAAAAAATAATTAATGACGCTCTTGAACCAATGTGCGACGCACAGTACTTTGTTCCATATACAAAAATAAGGTGAAACAATGTTGTTCCAGTGTTTAAAAAAATTACTTTATTGTATTCGTGTCTAAATAAATTACATGTAAGAAGAACCTTTTTTATGATAAATGCGTTTCGCCGCTGCTAGAGTTCGCTAAACTTGTCCTAATTTTTAATAAAATTTTAGAAGAAAACTTAAACTTAATTCATTTACTAGAAAAAAATTATTAAAAATTTATTTTAAAGAAGTACCACAATTTTTCAGTCAGTATTTGGTAAAAAAGACATTCTTCTTTGATATGAGCCCACACTTTATTTGAAGTTTGTATTAGTAAAGCTCTGGATAAATCTTAAAAAAGTGTTGCCTTAACTAAAAAAAAAAAAGTAAAAAAAAATTTTTTGATGGACAAATAAAAATAACTGAGTGAATACTTTTTTATCTGCCGTTTAATAAACCACGTATCCGCCAATTAGAACCAAAATAGAGATATGTGATCTTTTTAAGAGGCCCAAAACGCATTTATTATTCTTTATAATTTAGTACTTTAGATTAAAAGCTATAACTTTTTTTCTGTACGATAAAATTATCCTTTTTTCTTTGTACTGTGTTTAAAAATTAACGTTTTAAAAAAATTAACTTCAAGAAAATCTGTACCGTTATTAGACGTTACTATATAAAAGTAAAAAAATGCACGTTGTTTTTGCAAAAAATATTAAAATCGTCAATTTTTACTTTAAATTTAAAAAAAAACTGAGTGCACCGTTTTTTCCGTTTTTTTGTTAAAGAATATATGCTCCGTTGCCTTTGCTATTAATGTAAAGAAAAAAATTTATCACATTTTGAGTTTAAGTGTCATTTTTCGTGCTTTTTACGGAACACGAAATTGTAAATGTTTTTTACATTTTTGTATGACATATTTTAGTTATGAAATATTTAAATTGTTTGTAGCATTGAAAATTTATGTATGTATGTAAGTATATATTATCCTACAAATATATACTTTAAACTGTTAAATTCTAATGAGATCTAGTACATAGAAAAATGTATTAGAGTGGGTCGATTTTTCAACCAAAAATCTTAGGAGCAAAACACTAATAAAAATCTAATGACCCAATTGCTGCTAGCATCAGATCCAGTGCTTTTAACAAACAGAACTTTTAAAAATAACTAAAAGAAATACGACTTATTTACTATTGTTGAGTATATTAAACAAGAAGATTTTAATAGCGATGCAGGAAATTAAACTTGCTTTGACCTAGTTCCGATGATTTAAGATATCAAAATACTTCTCTAATAAAAACACTTGAAAATACTTTAATAATTACACTGTGCAAGAAATTGACACTTTTTTCTCGTGACAGGCTGGGCACATGGCGTTTTAACATATTTCGGGTATGCTGAATCCAGTGGTGCCCGCAGTTTTTTTTAGATTGGCTCTGGTTTTCAAAATATACCGTTATTTCGAAAATGGAGGAGGTTGCACGACATATGTTTCCCTAACTCAAAAACTGTTTAGTTTATTGAAATTACTAAAAAAGAAATTCCGCAATAAAATTTCCTTTAAGAAAAGTAAAACTTTTTTCTGATATGAGCAGTCTTTTTTGAAACATAATTTTGTTTTTTTTTTTTTTTTAATAATTTGTTTATCAAAATTTCGAAATTTTTGTTTTTTAAAAATTCATAAAAAATTAAAAAATGCAGCTAGGCTCCTAATTTTTTGCAGAAGCTGCAAAAAAAAGAAGCCATAAATGATTAAAAACTGTGATCTGATTTCACAAAAGTCGAAAAATTTTAATTAATTTAAGAATTTCATAAAACGCAATATTTGTATGGGAGCCCCCCTAAAAAGTGGAGATAAAGGGCAAGTATGTCTCGAGAAAATGTTAAGGACAAAAAACTAGTTGAGGTCGGTCATAAAAAAAAAAAAAAAAAAAATAAATATTTCTAGTCTGCATTGAACATTTTGTATGTGAGCGCCCTTAAAAAATGGAGATAGCTGGTAGGTATGTTAGAAATAAATGATTGAGGTAAAAAATGAAGTGGGGTCGGTCATACATTTGACCTATCTAGAGGCATCCTAGGCGCTGCAGGGGCCAAATTCAAGAATTTCATTAAACGGCCATATTTGTATGGGAGCCTCCCTAAGGGGTGGAGATAAATGGCAAGTATGTTTTAAGAAAATGTTAAGAACAAAAAACTAATGGAGGTCGGTTATACATTTTTTCACCCTAGGGGCGATTAATTGGCAGTTATGGGTCTTTTTCTTTAATATATTTCTAATCTGTATTGACTATTTAGTATGGGAGCCCCTTAAGGAATAGAGATAGCGGGTAGGTATGTTAGAAATAAATAATTAAGATGGGGTTGGTCATACATTTGACCCATCTAGGAGCATCCTAGGCGTTGCAGTAGCCAAAGTTAAGAATTTTATTGAGCCGCCATATATGTATGGTTGAAATTCTTAAATTTGTCTGCAAAAAATTAGAAGCCTAGCTGCATTTTTTAATTTTTTGTGCATTTTTAAAAAACAAGAATTTCGAAAATTTTGATAAACAAATGGATTTTTTTTTCCAAAAAAAAAAAACTGTTTCAAAAACGACTGCACATATTAGAAAAAAGTTTTACTTTTCTTAATTAAATTTTATTGCGGAATTTCAATAAACTAAACCGGTTTTGAGTTACGCGAACATATGTTGTGCAACCTCCCCCATTTTCGAAATAACGGTATATCTCTAAAACCAGAGCCAATCTAAAAAAACTTTTTTCAACTAGCATAGTGTTATTTGCTATTATTGAATATTAAATAAATATCAAATATTTTCCCTTCATTCATTCATTCATTCAGCGATTTAACGCTTTTTGTTTTTAGGTTTCTCATAAACAAAAAGTTGGCAACATTTAATGAAATAAACAAAACAGGGATGGCTAAGTTGTTTCAATTGTACTTTTTTGTTGATACTTTTTAAACTAAGATTTATAATACCTTTTTGTGGTGTTTTTTTATGAACAAAAATAAAATTAATTTCAACTAAAAAAATCTTTTAGTACAATTAGGATAAAAAAGTAAAATTTTTAAAAGTTGTTGGTACAATTTTAAAAATTCTCAGCCCCATCCCTGAAACAAAACCATAACAAGAGAAAAAAAAAACTAAAAAACTTTGTTTACATTCTTTATAGTTGGCTCTTTTTAACATTTACTGTTTCATTCTATTAATTCTATATCAATTAATGAATAAAAAATGTAGTGTCATAAGGGCTTAAGCAATGCTTCACAGAAGGCCTTGGCTCATACATACATACATACACATACGCTTCTATGAGAAGGGAGAAGAGAAGGAGTACAATTTTTTGTTTTGTTTTTTTTTTTTTTTTGCACAAGCAAAAGCAAAATATTTATTATTTTTTGATCCCGTTACCATTCTTATGGACTTGCTAAAGAAGCGAGAGCGGAAGGCCTACTCCGCAATGACAACGTGTGTAAAAAAGATATGAGTATGGAATGGAGCGAGCAGGCCTTGTTTACAGCGTTGCTAGAAGATTAGGAAGAAAAATCTTCATTTGGCGAAAAAAATCTTATGTTGAAGAGATAAATCTTAAAATTTTTTATAACAAGGGCAAAAACTAAAAATTATTAATTTTTTTAAAAAAACAAAATTCTAATTATGGAAACTATTAATATAAGTACATAAAAACATAATTGCGATATTTATACAAAATTAGATTGTACACAGACAAAAATAATAATTGATTTTATTTAAAAAATTTGTGATATTAATTAAAAAATTAATTAAATTTTCACCCGGTAAACAAATTAATAGTATACATTTAGCATTAAGTTCACTTTATTACATTTTTAGTTGAAAGTGATTTCATTTTTGATTAATGCTTTAGTTGGTAAACAATTTAGGAGAATTTTTTCTGTATGGGTTACAAATGTGTTTTTAATTATACGAGTGTTTGCCTAATGGTCAAAATTTGACCATACATTTTTAGGTTCATATGAAGATACTACATCTAAGTATATACAAATTTACATGTTTTGAGCATTCATTTTTTCCATCTTAGTGGATCTACTATAAAAAATATCAGAAAATATCAATTGAAAAACAAAAAAGTATCAAAAAATCTCCTTTGTAAATTGTATTCCACTCAGGACATTGTATTTTATTTTTTTTTTCTATTCTAATATTAACGAAAATTGATCAAAAAACCAGATGTTGAACGAAAAAGTACCAAAAAGCTCCCCTTACATGGTCTTATTCATTTTTCATCTTATAGGTTTTAATTCACTCAGGACCCTGTACCTATAATATTATGTTTCTAAGTTAAATAAATCACCACATGCAGCACGATAAAGTAAAATAAAGTAAAATTTAATTTCCCGTATTTATATAGGCGATATATTCGAAACCCGGTTTCTTAAAAATGTCGAATAATCGAGCACCCTATTTTTTTATTATTTGATAATTGAAAAAAACAAATTTTGTATTTTGTACATATGTGTTAGTAGCTTATTTAAACGCTTATTACTCCGAAAATATTGAACAGATTTTAATAAAATATATATTGTGCACTTCTGTAAGTAAATATCTTTCAAATGTTGTGTGTTTTTTTCAAATAGTTTGACATACAGAGGAGGAAAGTGTTCTTAACTGTTTTGCCTTAGCCGATTTATATATAGATATTTCATAAAATTTGTTCTAAAAATACATTTTAAGTCCATATAATTTCTAATAAATAAGATCGTAAAAAAGTTAATCTAAAGAAAGAAGTTTCACTGAAAGTAATTAAATGCAAAAATGAAAAATTGCTTTAAAAAAAACTTAAGCACTAATGTATATATACTTTGTTTAAAAATTATCATAAACATGGAATGTGGAACTTTCAAACTAAAACCTCTTTAAGTTCCATAAGTTTTACCTTTTAGTACTAAACACATGAGCTTTATTGTTCTTTAAATAAAAAACAAATAATTCTAAGATGCTTGTTTAATATTTTGAATGCCCACAAATAATGATGCATTTTTGTGTATGCTAGACAATGGGTACAAAAGTGTGCAAAACTATCTAATAGACAACAAGCTGATACAAAGCCTCATTGTTTTAAAAACTAACACGAGATTCAGACCTTGATATAAAAATTATGTCTTTTTTATACCATTCACCACGGGTGGAAAAGGGTATACATATATAAGTATGTCATTCCGTTTGTAATTTCTACAATATTGACCTTAGACCTTATAAAGTATATATATTTTGGGTCCTTATGAGGAGAGAAGTTGATTTAACGATGTGATGCCAATCTTGGTTTTTCAAAAACAAATTTTTTTTTTTTTTTAAATATTTACCAGTTTTCGCTTTTTAAATTTAATTTATAAGGAAGTTTTTAGTATTGTAAATATGTATGTAAATTATATGTAAAAATTATTTAGTTTTTATCTTGTTGCTCCGTATTCTACTCGCACAATGGTGAAGGGTATATAAGATTCGGAACAGCCGAATATAGCACTCTTACTTGTTTTTATTCCTTTTAAAAGTTGCTTCCAAAAAAAAACACAACAGATTCAAACGATGATTTTTCCCCATGATTCTTCTTTACTTGCTTAATTGTAAAAAACAAACAATTTAAATGCGCTCCGTGTTTTGGATTGTAAAGAGATGTTGTCACATTGAAATAAAAAATGAAATGAAGCAACATAACAAAAATACGAATGTGCGCAAAGGAAAATATAAAAATAGACACAGAAAACAGAAAATTTGATTTTTTTCTCTACACCGTTCTTTTACAAACACCAAAAATCATGTCTTAAAAATCACGGTAAAAATCTTGGTCTGAATCTGGTGTAATTGTTTTAAAAACTTGAAAAAAATTAAATATGTTGTACAAACTGAAAGTTATAAATCTTTATTACTAAAAATATTATTTGTATTTGTGTATGTTTATTTTTTTATTAATAAATAAACCACAAAAGGGATTATACAAAGTGAATGTAGAACATATTTAACATTTAAACAAAACTTCTCTTGCTCATTCAGAAAATATAAAAACAAATTCGATATTGATGTAAAAAAAGGAACGAGAGCGATTTAGAATTTCAAGAAAATCAAATTGTCTAGAAAAGCAGCAAATTTCCAACGCTTTAAAGAGTATTCATATTATTATTTTTCTTAAAAATAATTTTCCAAGTTATTTTAGAGTTTCCAATACAAAATAAATCATTTATAAATAGACTTTTATTCGACCTTTACAAAATTTATTATTATTATTTAATTAAGCTTGAGGTCTTTTTTTTATATAAAAAAAAAATTCAAGAAAAACCCTGAAGAAGGCACACAACAGAGTGCCGAAATATTGGTTCAATAAATTTAATATTTTTTATATAAAAAAAAGACCTCAAGCTTAATTAAATAATAATAATAAATAAATCATTTATTTATTTATATTGTTCTAATGTTTAAAGTGTTTTGTTTGTATATGATATACATTTTTAAAGCTACCCAAGAAAAACTTTTTGACTTTTAGTAATAGGTGGTAGTTCTTTCATACGTTATCTGTACCCAGTGTTGGGCAAAATACATGGTTTGCGGTATTTAAAATACAGAATACAAAATACTTGCTGGTCATGTATTTAAAATACAAAATACAAAATACTTACACATCCTGTATGTTTTAAAATACAAAATACAAAATACTTCCATTTATTGTACGTATTTCAAATACAAAATACAAAATACTTCCACGTCATGTACATTAAGTTTATAACTTTTTTTTGAGTGCAAAATACCACTCCAGCGCCATGTGGGGAATTTTGTTCTGATAATAAAAAACTGTTTTTTAAGCTGTTTCGGTGAAAAAAGTTTCCGCACCGTAAGCGATTCCTAAAACTCCATATTATGTGTAAATTTTATTTTTGGAAATTGAAACCCTTTTGATTTTGCATTAGACTTATGAAAAATGGTTTAATGTTGAAGATTATATATGAATTTAAACAAAAACGAACTTATTTAAGACAAGAGCCACTGATTTAATGATGAAAATAAAAAATAAAAACAAAACTTCAACGCTTTCGGTGCGGAAACTTTTTTCACGAAAGATGAAAAGTTACACTATATTTTTTTATATTTTGGTAGATTAAAATGCAATCAACCATCAATAAACTGACAGAATATATTTTGTAAACTATGTTTTTAAAATACAAAATACTCCCATTTTTTTATGTATTTAAAATACAAAATACAAACTACTTATATTTATTGTATGTATTTAAAATACAAAATACAAAATACTTGCTGGATATGTATTTAAAATACAAAATACAAAATACTTGCACGTCATGTATTTAAAATACAAATACAAAATACGTATTTGTATTTTAAATACGTATTTCAAATACATGTATTTCAAATACTGCCCAGCCCTGTCTGTACCCATGTTCTGTAAATTTAGTGAGAACTTCTCGCATCGAAAAGATGTGAAAAAAAATATTCCATCGTTTCTCGAAAAGTGAGAAAAAAGTGTCTTTGTAACTTATGTCGAAAACTATCAAAAGAGATTACGTCGTTACGTTATAAATGTCATAACATTGCACTCGAAGCCGATGTGACATTGCAGACGTTGAGGACGCCAGTCACACATATAGTTAACGGTGACCAAAATTTACTAAAATTGAAAAATTTTCAACGACGGCGGCGAAAATACAACCGTTGGCCATGCCAAATAATGTAAGGTGCGACTTTAATGTTTGTTGTTTGCAAACGAGCTTTGAAAAAATTCGTATATTTTATAAAAATGGTAAAAGAAAATAATTAAATAATAAAAAAAGGGCCAAGAACATAATTTTATTATTATTATTCTTTGCAATTTGCATTTTTAGTCGTTTTTTAGTGTTAAAATTTTTTCTCGCCCCATTTTTATTCGTGAGTTTTTTTGACAGTCCAAAGCGGGAACTTTTCTCACCAAAATGTTACAGACACACTTTTTCTGTAAATTGGCGAGTAATTTCCTTGCGTGACAGCTTGTACTCGCCAAAAAAAGTTACAGACACAGTTTAGTGAGAAAACTAGCTGTTTGTTTCAATATATGGCATTTTTGTTCTATTTCACACATTTCAATCGAAAAGTTTCTCGACGCGAGAGTTACAGAACATAGGCACTGGTAAGATGTTGTCATTACAATTGTCATTATTCTAAAAACTTCAATAAGTACTTACTAGTAATGACCTCAGCAACTACTTATTGCTTCTATTATTTTTAATAATCAGCTCAATCAGCTACTTATTAGTTGTGTTGTTTTCAGTACTGAATATTTACCCTCTGGAAACGTACTCAATAACTACTTACTAGGTCTATTAGGTAGGGGTTTTTTGGCTCTTAGTAAGTATATTGTAAGTACTTACAATTCAACTTATTCGTAGTTAAATAATAACTAGATATTTTTTTGCTTTTAGTAAGTGTATTGTAAGTACTGAATTCTGTGGACACCTCGAACAAAAATAAGTAGTTATTCAGCCGAAAAATAAGTAGTGTTTATTTTTCTTCAATATTACTTGCTAACTTACCAGGTAAGTAAAGTTTTTGCTGGGTATTTTGTTTGCTTTTGTAAGCATTTGTGTAATTTTTCAGGAGGCCTTCCCGAAGGCCTCTGTACTCCTTCTTTTGGATGTACAAGGCCTGCTCGCTCCATTCCATACTCATATATTTTTTACACACATTGTCATTGCGGAGTAGGCCTTCCGCTCTCGATGCTTTAGCAGGTCAATAAGAATGGTAACGAGATCAAAAAAAAAAAAAAAAAACAATAAAAAAAAATGTTACTCCTTTTCTACTCCCTTCTCATAGAAGCGAGTGTGGAATGTGAAAGATCCGACGCACATTGGTTCAAGTTCATAGAACGAGCGGCAAAAAATAGAAGAAGTTGTCGAATGACAATGAAACTTGGTACATAGGCATTTTTTGTTTGAATCAAGAAAAAAATGCAAAAATCAAAATGATCCGCCCACTTTTACGCCCACCTCCCATACAAAGTAAAAATTAAATTTTGACCTACAGCATTGTTTTTTGTACATAACGTTTTTAAACACTCATTATCATTTCTGTGAAGTTTAAAAAATATCCGCCTACTTTTACGCCCACTTCCCATACAACTTGTGTTGCAAAAGTGGCATAACTCCCTTGATTTTTAATGCATCTACTCAATATTAACAAAAAATAAATATTATAATTGTAGAATGGGCTCCTGAAAACATATACCTGTTCCGCCCACTTTTACGCCTACCTCCCATAGAAAAAACAAATAGAAAAAACATGTATAAATTATTTAAGCATAGTCTTTTAATAATTTTTTAACATCATTATCGTACTCCAACTTTTTGATTTGCAGCTTCGAGCAAAATCTATTAATAATGGGTCTGAAGACAATAAAAGATTATGCATTACGTCTTCATTAATGGCTACAAGTCCAATTCTTTGCGAATAATGTAATCTATAGGTTCTATAGTCTTTATTCCTCGCTTCCTGAGCTTCCGCGGACAGCATACCTGATACAAATAAATTCAAATTCAATTGAAGTTTATGCTTTTTTCAATAATGAAATATATATGCAGCAATTAACACTATTGACTAGTATGTATATTACACTATGTAATAATAATAATAATAATAATAATAAAATAAACAGTAAGGAACTATGGCAACAACAACAAGCATGCACGAAAATTCATGTTTTGTTACTTTATCATTTTATAGTTTTTACGTCTTTTTTTGGAAAGGAGCAGGTAGGAGCAGCTTTTTTAACTTGTAGCTGAGCCTTCAAGCTGTAATTTGACATCTTTCGCTAAACAGCGCTTCACAGCGCTAAAAAGATGCAGTCCACTGAAGTTGATGAACATTAAAATTTTGATGTTGTTTATATTTTGTTCTACGAAATTTTTTATATGGCACTTTTTCCAACTTTTTTCAATGCAAATCTCATCTATGACAATGGTTATTTACGAAAATATACAACAAAGTCAAATGATAAGTTTACTGTGATTGTACAAAAAGATTGAATATACTGTAAATTTGCATGCCATTTTAAATAAGCGAACATATGTGAACTTTGAGCGGGTCTGTCCAAACAAATAATTAATATATATGGCTTATATTACGAAATCATAATATTCAGATATCTGACAACAAAATACCAAAAAACTATCTAAGTCGGCGAACATAAAAAAAATAATTAATGACGCTCTTGAACCAATGTGCGACGCACAGTACTTTGTTCCATATACAAAAATAAGGTGAAACAATGTTGTTCCAGTGTTTAAAAAAATTACTTTATTGTATTCGTGTCTAAATAAATTACATGTAAGAAGAACCTTTTTTATGATAAATGCGTTTCGCCGCTGCTAGAGTTCGCTAAACTTGTCCTAATTTTTAATAAAATTTTAGAAGAAAACTTAAACTTAATTCATTTACTAGAAAAAAATTATTAAAAATTTATTTTAAAGAAGTACCACAATTTTTCAGTCAGTATTTGGTAAAAAAGACATTCTTCTTTGATATGAGCCCACACTTTATTTGAAGTTTGTATTAGTAAAGCTCTGGATAAATCTTAAAAAAGTGTTGCCTTAACTAAAAAAAAAAAAGTAAAAAAAAATTTTTTGATGGACAAATAAAAATAACTGAGTGAATACTTTTTTATCTGCCGTTTAATAAACCACGTATCCGCCAATTAGAACCAAAATAGAGATATGTGATCTTTTTAAGAGGCCCAAAACGCATTTATTATTCTTTATAATTTAGTACTTTAGATTAAAAGCTATAACTTTTTTTCTGTACGATAAAATTATCCTTTTTTCTTTGTACTGTGTTTAAAAATTAACGTTTTAAAAAAATTAACTTCAAGAAAATCTGTACCGTTATTAGACGTTACTATATAAAAGTAAAAAAATGCACGTTGTTTTTGCAAAAAATATGAAAATCGTCAATTTTTACTTTAAATTTAAAAAAAAACTGAGTGCACCGTTTTTTCCGTTTTTTTTGTTAAAGAATATATGCTCCGTTGCCTTTGCTATTAATGTAAAGAAAAAAATTTATCACATTTTGAGTTTAAGTGTCATTTTTCGTGCTTTTTACGGAACACGAAATTGTACATGTTTTTTACATTTTTGTATGACATATTTTAATTATGAAATATTTAAATTGTTTGTATCATTGAAAACTTATGTATGTATGTAAGTATATATTATCCTAAAAATATATACTTTAAACTGTTAAATTCGAATGAGATCTAGTACATAGAAAAATGTATTAGAGTGGGTCGATTTTTCAACCAAAAATCTTAGGAGCAAAACACTAATAAAAATCTAAAGACCCACTTGCTGCTAGCATCAGATCCAGTGCTATTAAAAAAAAGAACTTTTAAAAATAACTAAAAAAATACGACTTATTTACTATTGTTGAGTATATTAAACAAGAAGATATTAATAGCGATGCAGAAAATTAAACTTGCTTTGATCTAGTTCCGATGATTTAAGATATCAAAATACTTCTCTAATAAAAACACTTGAAAATACTTTAATAATTACACTGTGCAAGAAATTGACACTTTTTTTCGTGACAGGCTGGGCACATGGCGTTTTAACATATTTCGGGTATGCTGAATCCAGTGGTGCCCGCAGTTTTTTTTAGATTGGCTCTGGTTTTCAAAATATACCGTTATTTCGAAAATGGAGGAGGTTGCACGACATATGTTTCCCTAACTCAAAAACTGTTTAGTTTATTGAAATTACTAAAAAAGAAATTCCGCAATAAAATTTCCTTTAAGAAAAGTAAAACTTTTTTCTGATATGAGCAGTCTTTTTTGAAACATAATTTTTTTTTTTTTTTTTAATAATTTGTTTATCAAAATTTCGAAATTTTTGTTTTTTAAAAATTCATAAAAAATTAAAAAATGCAGCTAGGCTCCTAATTTTTTGCAGAAGCTGCAAAAAAAAGAAGCCATAAATGATTAAAAACTGTGATCTGATTTCACAAAAGTCGAAAAATTTTAATTAATTTAAGAATTTCATAAAACGCAATATTTGTATGGGAGCCCCCCTAAAAAGTGGAGATAAAGGGCAAGTATGTCTCGAGAAAATGTTAAGGACAAAAAACTAGTTGAGGTCGGTCATAAAAAAAAAAAAAAAAAAAAAAAATATTTCTAGTCTGCATTGAACATTTTGTATGTGAGCGCCCTTAAAAAATGGAGATAGCTGGTAGGTATGTTAGAAATAAATGATTGAGGTAAAAAATTAAGTGGGGTCGGTCATACATTTGACCTATCTAGAGGCATCCTAGGCGCTGCAGGGGCCAAATTCAAGAATTTCATTAAACGGCCATATTTGTATGGGAGCCTCCCTAAGGGGTGGAGATAAATGGCAAGTATGTTTTAAGAAAATGTTAAGAACAAAAAACTAATGGAGGTCGGTCATACATTTTTTCACCCTAGGGGCGATTAATTGGCAGTTATGGGTCTTTTTCTTTAATATATTTCTAATCTGTATTGACTATTTAGTATGGGAGCCCCTTAAGGAATAGAGATAGCGGGTAGGTATGTTAGAAATAAATAATTAAGATGGGGTTGGTCATACATTTGACCCATCTAGGAGCATCCTAGGCGTTGCAGTAGCCAAAGTTAAGAATTTTATTGAGCCGCCATATATGTATGGTTGAAATTCTTAAATTTGTCTGCAAAAAATTAGAAGCCTAGCTGCATTTTTTAATTTTTTGTGCATTTTTAAAAAAACAAGAATTTCGAAAATTTTGATAAACAAATGGATTTTTTTTTTCCAAAAAAAAAAAACTGTTTCAAAAACGACTGCACATATTAGAAAAAAGTTTTACTTTTCTTAATTAAATTTTATTGCGGAATTTCGGTTTTTTTAGTAATTTCAATAAACTAAACCGGTTTTGAGTTACGCGAACAAATGTTGTGCAACCTCCTTCATTTTCGAAATAACGGTATATCTCGAAAACCAGAGCCAATCTAAAAAAACTTTTTTCAACTAGCATAGTGTTATTTGCTATTAATGAATATTAAATAAATATCAAATATTTTCCCTTCATGTATATTTTTCTTAAAAGGGCATACAGTGAGCGTCAAAATAAAGTAAACAGTTTGTTTAACAACATAAAAAATGTGTTATTTTTGAAAAAAAGAATTTAAATTTTTAGAAGTTTATTATCATTTGCAAAACTTTGGACAATGTTATTAAAATATAAAATTAAAAATTTGAAATACTTCAAAAACAACAAAAACAGTGCTATAGAAAACAAATTTACTCCCTTTTTTATGCGTCAGAAAAAGTGTACAGTTCTAAAGTACTAAGAGAAGTGGCTATAACTTTGTTTGATTGACTTCTTGTTTCTTTGGCATCGATTCCAACCATTTTAAAGTAAAATTTCTTATTTCTACCTTATATCAGGTTTTTTTTTTTTTTTTTTTTTTTGTCCAACTTGCTTTCGTCAAATTTTGGAGCAACGTATTTTTCACAGATGACAGCAAGCATGAAGTCTAATCAATTTGGCAAAGTAGAAAATTAACTTTTCATAACTAACATAACACTTTTTATATTATAAAAACAAGCTGTTTACTTTATTTTGACACTCACAGTGCATACATGTATAAGAAATGCAAATACTT
Source organism: Pollenia griseotomentosa (assembly GCA_963931875.1). Lineage (NCBI taxonomy): Eukaryota > Metazoa > Arthropoda > Insecta > Diptera > Polleniidae > Pollenia > Pollenia griseotomentosa. Next base: position 166,972,993 of record OZ007561.1, on the reverse strand, counting down.
CAGTTTGTTTGGCACTAAACTCTTTTTTTAATTATAATTATATAATTTAAATAGAATATAGCGTGGTTTTATATTTTGTGATCTTTGTAACAAAAGTATATTTTTAAATACAAAAATCCTTGCTAGAATTTATTAAAAATTATGTACATCAATTTAAACATTATATTTAGATAGATTTGGTAATTTTCAGCAATTCAACATCAAAAGTGTTGGCGAATTAAATTTTTTTAAAAAAAGGATAAATGGGAATGATTTATGTATCATTTGACGGAATTTTTTTAAAATATGAAATTTTGTTTATTGTTATCATATATACCTCCATTAAAAATATTATTTGTCTGGGTCAACTCCTTCTATTTTTGCACAATATTGTTCTGTGCGACGCCTTCTCAGAGGCATTTTTTTTAATAGTTAGACATGAATAGTAATGGAATTAAAAAAAATTTTAAGCAAGCCCTTAAAAAGGCCTGAAGTACGAAGGTCTTCTGCGCCTAAAAAAGCCCTACTAACACTCTAACAAATTCAAATTAAAGCCCATCTGAATTGATAACATTAACAACAAGAATAGTCACGGCAGCAGCACCAGCATCAAAAATTTCTGTATCGAATATTAAACTTTAACAACAAAAGGACACAATAAACAAACAATTTGAAATTCAAATGGATCAACCGCAAAATTACGCTCAATGGCCGAAAACAAGACAATGGATATAATGATATTCGAATATTTGTTGTTGTAATAATTCTTTACAAGTATTGTTGCTGATGTTATTGCGTGCACAACAAAAACAGTTCAAGAGACAAACAACAACAAACACCTTTCCGCTTTAATGTCCTTAAGAAAGAAAAAAGGACATAAAAAAGAAAAAAAATTTTCCAACACAAAAGGTATTTTAACGGTATTTATTGTAAACCAGGCAGGTGAGAAGAATAGATTTTAATGTATATTAAATTTATTTGCAAACTTCATTTGTTATTGCTTCTAAAACATGCAAGGAAATCCTTAGGGAGAATAGATATATATTACAAAAAAAGATTGTGTGTCATGATTAAAGATCCATGGAAAAACATTTAGCTATTTAAAGTTTATATTAAAGGGTGATCCAACTAAAACGCACGATGTTAATTGTATAAAACAAAAAGTTTTCAGAGAATTATCTTAGTCTTTTTTATTATGATAGAAGGGTCTATGACAATTATGTGTGAAATAAAATATGGGCCAGTGCTCGCCACGGCTTCGATGGCATACCTTTATCCGATGGTCAATATTTTTAATGACTCTGAGATATAATTGAGGTTCAATGTCGTTAATGTGCCGAATATTTCATCCTTTAGCTCTTGAATTGTTCTTTACTTATTGACGTATACCTTTTTCTTTTAAACATCCTTAAAGAAAGAAGTAAAACGGTGTCAAATCATATGATGGTGGCGGCCAATTAATATCGACACGACGAGAGATAACACGTCTATTGAATTTCTCGCGTAAAAAAGCCATTGTTTCGTTGGCTGTGTGACAAGTGGCCCCATCCTGTTCGAACCACATATCGTACAGGTCCATATCCTTAATTTTTGGCCACAAGGAGTCCGTTATCATCCCGCAATAGCAAACACCATTCACGGTAACTGCTTGGCGGAATTCATTCAAATACCGCACCAAACACGTTTCACAAATTTCCTACAGACCTAGTTTTCTGAAATTTAAGCACAATTCTTCCGATTCTGGACACATTTGGTCGATTATGCTGACCAAAAAAATCACGAAGTGCACAAAAAGCACTTTGGCTCGAGCGCCCATTTTCGTAAAAGGCTTCAACAATCTTTACGCGCTGCTCAATTGTTTGCCTTGCCATGGTTGAATTTGTCAAACACTGAAACAAAGAAATGTCAAATTATGTGGGGCAAAAAACCTGACAATAAGGTGTAACTTAAAATTAGAATCGCGCATTATGGTTGGACCAGCCTTTATAAGAAAAATTAATTAAACATATTTTAGATATCTCAAATTTACCTTTAAACTAAAAACTTTGTAAGCTATTAGAACATTGATTAATTAAATTAAATTTTTTTTAACTACTTAAAAAAAAAAATAGTTGTAAAGAAGAGCCTGGAGAAATTTAAATACTTTTATTAGATTTATTTGTACTTTTATAATTTAAAATGTTTTATGAATACGAGCATTTATCTTTAATACAAACAAGAAATTTTAGCAAAAAAAAAAAAATAGGAAAACATTTTCTGTATAGGGACATCCTACACAGAAAGAAAAATGCTTCATATATTTAATGAATCGTTTTCATACAAAAAATTCACTAGTTAAATTTAAATTTTCATTGTCCAAATGGAATTTTGTAGTTATAATGAAGTATTTTCGTTAAAACCGATTCATTGGATTTCGTAATTACGTTAAAAATTTCATTGGATATATAAAAACTAAAGTCTGTTTAAGTTAAACAAACAATTTTAATTGGGAACCTTAAAAACAATATACAAACATAACTATATTCATAAATTAATACAAAATTATAGTTTCCTTAAAAATATGTTTAATTGTTAATTAAAAAATGTAAGATTTAATTATTTCATACATCTAATTTAATATGCCATTAAATTTATGAAATCAAAAATTTTTTTATAAAAGCAACATATTTTCAATAATTAAAAAAAAAAAAATATTTTTAACATTCAAATAACTCTATAGTCTCAATAATTAAAAGTATAAAAATATTTCGAAAAAGCATGCCTTCATAAATTTAAATTTTCATTATGACAATGAAAAATGTAATTATAGTAATGAAACAAAAACTTTCAATCCATAAATACGCATGTTTCTAGTTTTCTTTAATATGTACATACCTAAATACATATAGTATGTACTAAATAATGAACAAATAAATGTTCTCCTTTAAAAAAAACACACCCTTACTTTAAACTGTTGTCAACCAAATGATGTATACGAAAAAGCTTTTTCTCTCTTTATGTGGTCTTTTTTTATTATGCGTCAGCAAAAAAAAAAATCAACGTTGTTATTGTTGTTATGCTATGACAATTTAATCTCATATTTACGCACAGAAAAAATTCTCCTACATTTTTCACCAATTAAAGCATTTATCAAAAATATAATCAGTTTTAATTAAAATTTTAATCAACTGAATTAAACATTAAATTTAGTAAATTAAACGTTTAATTAATACTATTAACTGGTTTAATTAATACTATTAATTTGTTTACTGGTGCAAATTTAATTAATTTTTTAATTAATATCACAACTTTTTTAATTGAAATCAATTCTTATTTTTTTCCGTGCGTCCTTAAGTGAGTAATAGCAAAAAACATAGTTTTTTTAAATATTATATTGTGTTTGATTCGACCTTTAAAATGAATAAATAGAAAAAAAAAGTTCTTTTATTTATAGTTTTTTTATTCAAAAACTACACTGCCCCATTAAGCTAGCTGGTAGTGAGCTAGTCTATCAGCGCCGAGGTTGCGGGATCGATTCCCGCCAGCGAATCTGGTTAAAAAAAAAAAAAATTGAATTAGAACAACTTTGATTTAAAAAAAAAAAAATCAAAAAAATTAAAAAAAAATAAAATCAAAAAAGTCTATCAGCGCCGAGGTTGGTCTGGTAAAAAAAAAAAAGTTGAATAAGAACAACTTTGATTAAAAAAAAAAAAATCAAATAAAAAAAGTCTATCAGCGCCGCCGAGGTTGCAGGATCGATTCCCGCCAGCGACTCTACTCTGGTTAAAAAAAAAAGTTGAATAAGAACAACTTTGATTAAAAAAAAAGAAAAGTTCAAAAATATTAAAAAAATAATATATAAAAAAAAAAATTTCTTACTTTTTTGAAATTATTCATCAAATGAATAACATTCATAGATCAAATGTAATGTTTCATTAAATACATTTTAATGAAACAGGTTTCATTGATCCAACGAAGCGCTGCATAGGTTCCTTTTTAATGCAATTTTTCATGGGATTAATGTCAAAATTCATTGGTATTCTGAAGAAAGTTCTTTCAGTGTAATGACATAGCGAAATCCCGGGATTCTTCTTTAAATTTAAGTCCAGAATCCCGGGATTTTTACATAAAAATTGCGAGATTTTGGGCCTAGTAAAAAAGAGCTATTTTTTTTATCAAATACAACTATATTTGAATAAACGTGAGTCACCCTGTTAAAAATAACTTCAAAAATTTAATATTAAGTCATACTGGCAATGAATCTAATTTTTAACTGGTAACAAAAAAGTCACAGTGAATAAATGTGTCATGCAATGCATTTTGTACCACAGAAAACCAAATCAGAAGATAAAGTTTGGTGTGATCTTTTTTCTAAGTGAATGGAAATAGAACTGCGCACGCAAAATGCAAGTTGTACAAAAATGTGTAAAAACTTTAGGGGTTCTACCAAAGGTCTTTTAACACATATTTGTTTAAGTTTATTATATTAGATTAATACTTGCATATATATTTGAGATAAATTAAATTAAATATTATCATATAGCATATATGTAGCTATTTATTTACGATACCACCCAGAAGTGTTGAATGCGAACATTGGTTTTGTCGGCAGCATACGTTTGCAATAAAATAAGGTATCGATTATTAGACGTCATTAATTTGCTTTAGAAGTTTTTTTAAATATAAGTTTTAATACATAATTACTTTAATAGAATACATACATTAAACTGTTTTATTTTGTAATGAGTTTAATTTTATTCATGAATTAATTTGTTTTAATACTTATACATAAACATTTAATTATAATAACATGAATTAATTAGTATTGTGGTTATTTTGTTGAACTATTTATGGTTTTTAATCCAAATTTTTAATATTTTTAATTAGGCTTAAGTTCATTAAATTTAATTTTCATTAAATTATTTTTATGAAGAAAGGTGTTTTTACAACATGAAAATTAATTAAAATTGTTATTGATAATCTTTCATTTTTGACCGTGGCCGGGATTCGAACCGCGGCCGGCAGGTTACCATGACATGTTTCGATCGCAACCACTCGATCTTCTCAAATGGATTTGCCGTTTTACACTCGCAGCCATCGAAGGCTGCTGACGTCAATAGTCAAACATCAATCCTTAAACCAAATTGTATTTTAACCTTTGGTAGATCGAAGTTTGCTTTTTTGAATGATTATCTATTTTAATTGATTTTACATGTTCTTCCTTACTTCTGTTTTTTCGTACTTTTGTCAAGAATTTTTCTTGAAGTCCAAAGTACATTTTTTTGTTTTTTCATCTTTGTCTTTCTTTTTCTTGTTGACCTTTTTCAGCACAACTTGAAGGACAAATGAACACATAGAGCTCGTGCCTTAGCTTTTAACAATAATTAGTATTGTGGTTATTTTGTTGAACTATTTATGGTTTTTAATCCAAATTTTTAATATTTTTAATTAGGCTTAAGTTCATTAAATTTAATTTTCATTAAATTATTTTTATGAAGAAAGGTGTTTTTACAACATGAAAATTAATTAAAATTGTTATTGATAATCTTTCATTTTTGACCGTGGCCGGGATTCGAACCGCGGCCGGCAGGTTACCATGACATGTTTCGATCGCAACCACTCGATCTTCTCAAATGGATTTGCCGTTTTACACTCGCAGCCATCGAAGGCTGCTGACGTCAATAGTCAAACATCAATCCTTAAACCAAATTGTATTTTAACCTTTGGTAGATCGAAGTTTGCTTTTTTGAATGATTATCTATTTTAATTGATTTTACATGTTCTTCCTTACTTCTGTTTTTTCGTACTTTTGTCAAGAATTTTTCTTGAAGTCCAAAGTACATTTTTTTGTTTTTTCATCTTTGTCTTTCTTTTTCTTGTTGACCTTTTTCAGCACAACTTGAAGGACAAATGAACACATAGAGCTCGTGCCTTAGCTTTTAACAATAATTAGTATTGTGGTTATTTTGTTGAACTATTTATGGTTTTTAATCCAAATTTTTAATATTTTTAATTAGGCTTAAGTTCATTAAATTTAATTTTCATTAAATTATTTTTATGAAGAAAGGTGTTTTTACAACATGAAAATTAATTAAAATTGTTATTGATAATCTTTCATTTTTGACCGTGGCCGGGATTCGAACCGCGGCCGGCAGGTTACCATGACATGTTTCGATCGCAACCACTCGATCTTCTCAAATGGATTTGCCGTTTTACACTCGCAGCCATCGAAGGCTGCTGACGTCAATAGTCAAACATCAATCAATCCTTAAACCAAATTGTATTTTAACCTTTGGTAGATCGAAGTTTGCTTTTTTGAATGATTATCTATTTTAATTGATTTTACATGTTCTTCCTTACTTCTGTTTTTTCGTACTTTTGTCAAGAATTTTTCTTGAAGTCCAAAGTACATTTTTTTTGTTTTTTCATCTTTGTCTTTCTTTTTCTTGTTGACCTTTTTCAGCACAACTTGAAGGACAAATGAACACATAGAGCTCGTGCCTTAGCTTTTAACAATAATTAGTATTGTGGTTATTTTGTTGAACTATTTATGGTTTTTAATCTAAATTTTTAATATTTTTAATTAGGCTTAAGTTCATTAAATTTAATTTTCATTAAATTATTTTTATGAAGAAAGGTGTTTTTACAACATGAAAATTAATTAAAATTGTTATTGATAATCTTTCATTTTTGACCGTGACCGGGATTCGAACCGCGGCCGGCAGGTTACCATGACATGTTTCGATCGCAACCACTCGATCTTCTCAAATGGATTTGCCGTTTTACACTCGCAGCCATCGAAGGCTGCTGACGTCAATAGTCAAACATCAATCCTTAAACCAAATTGTATTTTAACCTTTCGATCTACCAAAGGTTAAAATACAATTTGGTTTAAGGATTGATGTTTGACTATTGACGTCAGCAGCCTTCGATGGCTGCGAGTGTAAAACGGCAAATCCATTTGAGAAGATCGAGTGGTTGCGATCGAAACATGTCATGGTAACCTGCCGGCCGCGGTTCGAATCCCGGCCACGGTCAAAAATGAAAGATTATCAATAACAATTTTAATTAATTTTCATGTTGTAAAAACACCTTTCTTCATAAAAATAATTTAATGAAAATTAAATTTAATGAACTTAAGCCTAATTAAAAATATTAAAAATTTGGATTAAAAACCATAAATAGTTCAACAAAATAACCACAATACTAATTATTGTTAAAAGCTAAGGCACGAGCTCTATGTGTTCATTTGTCCTTCAAGTTGTGCTGAAAAAGGTCAACAAGAAAAAGAAAGACAAAGATGAAAAAACAAAAAAATGTACTTTGGACTTCAAGAAAAATTCTTGACAAAAGTACGAAAAAACAGAAGTAAGGAAGAACATGTAAAATCAATTAAAATAGATAATCATTCAAAAAAGCAAACTTCGATCTACCAAAGGTTAAAATACAATTTGGTTTAAGGATTGATGTTTGACTATTGACGTCAGCAGCCTTCGATGGCTGCGAGTGTAAAACGGCAAATCCATTTGAGAAGATCGAGTGGTTGCGATCGAAACATGTCATGGTAACCTGCCGGCCGCGGTTCGAATCCCGGCCACGGTCAAAAATGAAAGATTATCAATAACAATTTTAATTAATTTTCATGTTGTAAAAACACCTTTCTTCATAAAAATAATTTAATGAAAATTAAATTTAATGAACTTAAGCCTAATTAAAAATATTAAAAATTTGGATTAAAAACCATAAATAGTTCAACAAAATAACCACAATACTAATTATTGTTAAAAGCTAAGGCACGAGCTCTATGTGTTCATTTGTCCTTCAAGTTGTGCTGAAAAAGGTCAACAAGAAAAAGAAAGACAAAGATGAAAAAACAAAAAAATGTACTTTGGACTTCAAGAAAAATTCTTGACAAAAGTACGAAAAAACAGAAGTAAGGAAGAACATGTAAAATCAATTAAAATAGATAATCATTCAAAAAAGCAAACTTCGATCTACCAAAGGTTAAAATACAATTTGGTTTAAGGATTGATGTTTGACTATTGACGTCAGCAGCCTTCGATGGCTGCGAGTGTAAAACGGCAAATCCATTTGAGAAGATCGAGTGGTTGCGATCGAAACATGTCATGGTAACCTGCCGGCCGCGGTTCGAATCCCGGCCACGGTCAAAAATGAAAGATTATCAATAACAATTTTAATTAATTTTCATGTTGTAAAAACACCTTTCTTCATAAAAATAATTTAATGAAAATTAAATTTAATGAACTTAAGCCTAATTAAAAATATTAAAAATTTGGATTAAAAACCATAAATAGTTCAACAAAATAACCACAATACTAATTATTGTTAAAAGCTAAGGCACGAGCTCTATGTGTTCATTTGTCCTTCAAGTTGTGCTGAAAAAGGTCAACAAGAAAAAGAAAGACAAAGATGAAAAAACAAAAAAATGTACTTTGGACTTCAAGAAAAATTCTTGACAAAAGTACGAAAAAACAGAAGTAAGGAAGAACATGTAAAATCAATTAAAATAGATAATCATTCAAAAAAGCAAACTTCGATCTACCAAAGGTTAAAATACAATTTGGTTTAAGGATTGATGTTTGACTATTGACGTCAGCAGCCTTCGATGGCTGCGAGTGTAAAACGGCAAATCCATTTGAGAAGATCGAGTGGTTGCGATCGAAACATGTCATGGTAACCTGCCGGCCGCGGTTCGAATCCCGGCCACGGTCAAAAATGAAAGATTATCAATAACAATTTTAATTAATTTTCATGTTGTAAAAACACCTTTCTTCATAAAAATAATTTAATGAAAATTAAATTTAATGAACTTAAGCCTAATTAAAAATATTAAAAATTTGGATTAAAAACCATAAATAGTTCAACAAAATAACCACAATACTAATTATTGTTAAAAGCTAAGGCACGAGCTCTATGTGTTCATTTGTCCTTCAAGTTGTGCTGAAAAAGGTCAACAAGAAAAAGAAAGACAAAGATGAAAAAACAAAAAAATGTACTTTGGACTTCAAGAAAAATTCTTGACAAAAGTACGAAAAAACAGAAGTAAGGAAGAACATGTAAAATCAATTAAAATAGATAATCATTCAAAAAAGCAAACTTCGATCTACCAAAGGTTAAAATACAATTTGGTTTAAGGATTGATGTTTGACTATTGACGTCAGCAGCCTTCGATGGCTGCGAGTGTAAAACGGCAAATCCATTTGAGAAGATCGAGTGGTTGCGATCGAAACATGTCATGGTAACCTGCCGGCCGCGGTTCGAATCCCGGCCACGGTCAAAAATGAAAGATTATCAATAACAATTTTAATTAATTTTCATGTTGTAAAAACACCTTTCTTCATAAAAATAATTTAATGAAAATTAAATTTAATGAACTTAAGCCTAATTAAAAATATTAAAAATTTGGATTAAAAACCATAAATAGTTCAACAAAATAACCACAATACTAATTATTGTTAAAAGCTAAGGCACGAGCTCTATGTGTTCATTTGTCCTTCAAGTTGTGCTGAAAAAGGTCAACAAGAAAAAGAAAGACAAAGATGAAAAAACAAAAAAATGTACTTTGGACTTCAAGAAAAATTCTTGACAAAAGTACGAAAAAACAGAAGTAAGGAAGAACATGTAAAATCAATTAAAATAGATAATCATTCAAAAAAGCAAACTTCGATCTACCAAAGGTTAAAATACAATTTGGTTTAAGGATTGATGTTTGACTATTGACGTCAGCAGCCTTCGATGGCTGCGAGTGTAAAACGGCAAATCCATTTGAGAAGATCGAGTGGTTGCGATCGAAACATGTCATGGTAACCTGCCGGCCGCGGTTCGAATCCCGGCCACGGTCAAAAATGAAAGATTATCAATAACAATTTTAATTAATTTTCATGTTGTAAAAACACCTTTCTTCATAAAAATAATTTAATGAAAATTAAATTTAATGAACTTAAGCCTAATTAAAAATATTAAAAATTTGGATTAAAAACCATAAATAGTTCAACAAAATAACCACAATACTAATTATTGTTAAAAGCTAAGGCACGAGCTCTATGTGTTCATTTGTCCTTCAAGTTGTGCTGAAAAAGGTCAACAAGAAAAAGAAAGACAAAGATGAAAAAACAAAAAAATGTACTTTGGACTTCAAGAAAAATTCTTGACAAAAGTACGAAAAAACAGAAGTAAGGAAGAACATGTAAAATCAATTAAAATAGATAATCATTCAAAAAAGCAAACTTCGATCTACCAAAGGTTAAAATACAATTTGGTTTAAGGATTGATGTTTGACTATTGACGTCAGCAGCCTTCGATGGCTGCGAGTGTAAAACGGCAAATCCATTTGAGAAGATCGAGTGGTTGCGATCGAAACATGTCATGGTAACCTGCCGGCCGCGGTTCGAATCCCGGCCACGGTCAAAAATGAAAGATTATCAATAACAATTTTAATTAATTTTCATGTTGTAAAAACACCTTTCTTCATAAAAATAATTTAATGAAAATTAAATTTAATGAACTTAAGCCTAATTAAAAATATTAAAAATTTGGATTAAAAACCATAAATAGTTCAACAAAATAACCACAATACTAATTATTGTTAAAAGCTAAGGCACGAGCTCTATGTGTTCATTTGTCCTTCAAGTTGTGCTGAAAAAGGTCAACAAGAAAAAGAAAGACAAAGATGAAAAAACAAAAAAATGTACTTTGGACTTCAAGAAAAATTCTTGACAAAAGTACGAAAAAACAGAAGTAAGGAAGAACATGTAAAATCAATTAAAATAGATAATCATTCAAAAAAGCAAACTTCGATCTACCAAAGGTTAAAATACAATTTGGTTTAAGGATTGATGTTTGACTATTGACGTCAGCAGCCTTCGATGGCTGCGAGTGTAAAACGGCAAATCCATTTGAGAAGATCGAGTGGTTGCGATCGAAACATGTCATGGTAACCTGCCGGCCGCGGTTCGAATCCCGGCCACGGTCAAAAATGAAAGATTATCAATAACAATTTTAATTAATTTTCATGTTGTAAAAACACCTTTCTTCATAAAAATAATTTAATGAAAATTAAATTTAATGAACTTAAGCCTAATTAAAAATATTAAAAATTTGGATTAAAAACCATAAATAGTTCAACAAAATAACCACAATACTAATTATTGTTAAAAGCTAAGGCACGAGCTCTATGTGTTCATTTGTCCTTCAAGTTGTGCTGAAAAAGGTCAACAAGAAAAAGAAAGACAAAGATGAAAAAACAAAAAAATGTACTTTGGACTTCAAGAAAAATTCTTGACAAAAGTACGAAAAAACAGAAGTAAGGAAGAACATGTAAAATCAATTAAAATAGATAATCATTCAAAAAAGCAAACTTCGATCTACCAAAGGTTAAAATACAATTTGGTTTAAGGATTGATGTTTGACTATTGACGTCAGCAGCCTTCGATGGCTGCGAGTGTAAAACGGCAAATCCATTTGAGAAGATCGAGTGGTTGCGATCGAAACATGTCATGGTAACCTGCCGGCCGCGGTTCGAATCCCGGCCACGGTCAAAAATGAAAGATTATCAATAACAATTTTAATTAATTTTCATGTTGTAAAAACACCTTTCTTCATAAAAATAATTTAATGAAAATTAAATTTAATGAACTTAAGCCTAATTAAAAATATTAAAAATTTGGATTAAAAACCATAAATAGTTCAACAAAATAACCACAATACTAATTATTGTTAAAAGCTAAGGCACGAGCTCTATGTGTTCATTTGTCCTTCAAGTTGTGCTGAAAAAGGTCAACAAGAAAAAGAAAGACAAAGATGAAAAAACAAAAAAATGTACTTTGGACTTCAAGAAAAATTCTTGACAAAAGTACGAAAAAACAGAAGTAAGGAAGAACATGTAAAATCAATTAAAATAGATAATCATTCAAAAAAGCAAACTTCGATCTACCAAAGGTTAAAATACAATTTGGTTTAAGGATTGATGTTTGACTATTGACGTCAGCAGCCTTCGATGGCTGCGAGTGTAAAACGGCAAATCCATTTGAGAAGATCGAGTGGTTGCGATCGAAACATGTCATGGTAACCTGCCGGCCGCGGTTCGAATCCCGGCCACGGTCAAAAATGAAAGATTATCAATAACAATTTTAATTAATTTTCATGTTGTAAAAACACCTTTCTTCATAAAAATAATTTAATGAAAATTAAATTTAATGAACTTAAGCCTAATTAAAAATATTAAAAATTTGGATTAAAAACCATAAATAGTTCAACAAAATAACCACAATACTAATTATTGTTAAAAGCTAAGGCACGAGCTCTATGTGTTCATTTGTCCTTCAAGTTGTGCTGAAAAAGGTCAACAAGAAAAAGAAAGACAAAGATGAAAAAACAAAAAAATGTACTTTGGACTTCAAGAAAAATTCTTGACAAAAGTACGAAAAAACAGAAGTAAGGAAGAACATGTAAAATCAATTAAAATAGATAATCATTCAAAAAAGCAAACTTCGATCTACCAAAGGTTAAAATACAATTTGGTTTAAGGATTGATGTTTGACTATTGACGTCAGCAGCCTTCGATGGCTGCGAGTGTAAAACGGCAAATCCATTTGAGAAGATCGAGTGGTTGCGATCGAAACATGTCATGGTAACCTGCCGGCCGCGGTTCGAATCCCGGCCACGGTCAAAAATGAAAGATTATCAATAACAATTTTAATTAATTTTCATGTTGTAAAAACACCTTTCTTCATAAAAATAATTTAATGAAAATTAAATTTAATGAACTTAAGCCTAATTAAAAATATTAAAAATTTGGATTAAAAACCATAAATAGTTCAACAAAATAACCACAATACTAATTATTGTTAAAAGCTAAGGCACGAGCTCTATGTGTTCATTTGTCCTTCAAGTTGTGCTGAAAAAGGTCAACAAGAAAAAGAAAGACAAAGATGAAAAAACAAAAAAATGTACTTTGGACTTCAAGAAAAATTCTTGACAAAAGTACGAAAAAACAGAAGTAAGGAAGAACATGTAAAATCAATTAAAATAGATAATCATTCAAAAAAGCAAACTTCGATCTACCAAAGGTTAAAATACAATTTGGTTTAAGGATTGATGTTTGACTATTGACGTCAGCAGCCTTCGATGGCTGCGAGTGTAAAACGGCAAATCCATTTGAGAAGATCGAGTGGTTGCGATCGAAACATGTCATGGTAACCTGCCGGCCGCGGTTCGAATCCCGGCCACGGTCAAAAATGAAAGATTATCAATAACAATTTTAATTAATTTTCATGTTGTAAAAACACCTTTCTTCATAAAAATAATTTAATGAAAATTAAATTTAATGAACTTAAGCCTAATTAAAAATATTAAAAATTTGGATTAAAAACCATAAATAGTTCAACAAAATAACCACAATACTAATTATTGTTAAAAGCTAAGGCACGAGCTCTATGTGTTCATTTGTCTTTCAAGTTGTGCTGAAAAAGGTCAACAAGAAAAAGAAAGACAAAGATGAAAAAACAAAAAAATGTACTTTGGACTTCAAGAAAAATTCTTGACAAAAGTACGAAAAAACAGAAGTAAGGAAGAACATGTAAAATCAATTAAAATAGATAATCATTCAAAAAAGCAAACTTCGATCTACCAAAGGTTAAAATACAATTTGGTTTAAGGATTGATGTTTGACTATTGACGTCAGCAGCCTTCGATGGCTGCGAGTGTAAAACGGCAAATCCATTTGAGAAGATCGAGTGGTTGCGATCGAAACATGTCATGGTAACCTGCCGGCCGCGGTTCGAATCCCGGCCACGGTCAAAAATGAAAGATTATCAATAACAATTTTAATTAATTTTCATGTTGTAAAAACACCTTTCTTCATAAAAATAATTTAATGAAAATTAAATTTAATGAACTTAAGCCTAATTAAAAATATTAAAAATTTGGATTAAAAACCATAAATAGTTCAACAAAATAACCACAATACTAATTATTGTTAAAAGCTAAGGCACGAGCTCTATGTGTTCATTTGTCCTTCAAGTTGTGCTGAAAAAGGTCAACAAGAAAAAGAAAGACAAAGATGAAAAAACAAAAAAATGTACTTTGGACTTCAAGAAAAATTCTTGACAAAAGTACGAAAAAACAGAAGTAAGGAAGAACATGTAAAATCAATTAAAATAGATAATCATTCAAAAAAGCAAACTTCGATCTACCAAAGGTTAAAATACAATTTGGTTTAAGGATTGATGTTTGACTATTGACGTCAGCAGCCTTCGATGGCTGCGAGTGTAAAACGGCAAATCCATTTGAGAAGATCGAGTGGTTGCGATCGAAACATGTCATGGTAACCTGCCGGCCGCGGTTCGAATCCCGGCCACGGTCAAAAATGAAAGATTATCAATAACAATTTTAATTAATTTTCATGTTGTAAAAACACCTTTCTTCATAAAAATAATTTAATGAAAATTAAATTTAATGAACTTAAGCCTAATTAAAAATATTAAAAATTTGGATTAAAAACCATAAATAGTTCAACAAAATAACCACAATACTAATTATTGTTAAAAGCTAAGGCACGAGCTCTATGTGTTCATTTGTCCTTCAAGTTGTGCTGAAAAAGGTCAACAAGAAAAAGAAAGACAAAGATGAAAAAACAAAAAAATGTACTTTGGACTTCAAGAAAAATTCTTGACAAAAGTACGAAAAAACAGAAGTAAGGAAGAACATGTAAAATCAATTAAAATAGATAATCATTCAAAAAAGCAAACTTCGATCTACCAAAGGTTAAAATACAATTTGGTTTAAGGATTGATGTTTGACTATTGACGTCAGCAGCCTTCGATGGCTGCGAGTGTAAAACGGCAAATCCATTTGAGAAGATCGAGTGGTTGCGATCGAAACATGTCATGGTAACCTGCCGGCCGCGGTTCGAATCCCGGCCACGGTCAAAAATGAAAGATTATCAATAACAATTTTAATTAATTTTCATGTTGTAAAAACACCTTTCTTCATAAAAATAATTTAATGAAAATTAAATTTAATGAACTTAAGCCTAATTAAAAATATTAAAAATTTGGATTAAAAACCATAAATAGTTCAACAAAATAACCACAATACTAATTATTGTTAAAAGCTAAGGCACGAGCTCTATGTGTTCATTTGTCCTTCAAGTTGTGCTGAAAAAGGTCAACAAGAAAAAGAAAGACAAAGATGAAAAAACAAAAAAATGTACTTTGGACTTCAAGAAAAATTCTTGACAAAAGTACGAAAAAACAGAAGTAAGGAAGAACATGTAAAATCAATTAAAATAGATAATCATTCAAAAAAGCAAACTTCGATCTACCAAAGGTTAAAATACAATTTGGTTTAAGGATTGATGTTTGACTATTGACGTCAGCAGCCTTCGATGGCTGCGAGTGTAAAACGGCAAATCCATTTGAGAAGATCGAGTGGTTGCGATCGAAACATGTCATGGTAACCTGCCGGCCGCGGTTCGAATCCCGGCCACGGTCAAAAATGAAAGATTATCAATAACAATTTTAATTAATTTTCATGTTGTAAAAACACCTTTCTTCATAAAAATAATTTAATGAAAATTAAATTTAATGAACTTAAGCCTAATTAAAAATATTAAAAATTTGGATTAAAAACCATAAATAGTTCAACAAAATAACCACAATACTAATTATTGTTAAAAGCTAAGGCACGAGCTCTATGTGTTCATTTGTCCTTCAAGTTGTGCTGAAAAAGGTCAACAAGAAAAAGAAAGACAAAGATGAAAAAACAAAAAAATGTACTTTGGACTTCAAGAAAAATTCTTGACAAAAGTACGAAAAAACAGAAGTAAGGAAGAACATGTAAAATCAATTAAAATAGATAATCATTCAAAAAAGCAAACTTCGATCTACCAAAGGTTAAAATACAATTTGGTTTAAGGATTGATGTTTGACTATTGACGTCAGCAGCCTTCGATGGCTGCGAGTGTAAAACGGCAAATCCATTTGAGAAGATCGAGTGGTTGCGATCGAAACATGTCATGGTAACCTGCCGGCCGCGGTTCGAATCCCGGCCACGGTCAAAAATGAAAGATTATCAATAACAATTTTAATTAATTTTCATGTTGTAAAAAAACACCTTTCTTCATAAAAATAATTTAATGAAAATTAAATTTAATGAACTTAAGCCTAATTAAAAATATTAAAAATTTGGATTAAAAACCATAAATAGTTCAACAAAATAACCACAATACTAATTATTGTTAAAAGCTAAGGCACGAGCTCTATGTGTTCATTTGTCCTTCAAGTTGTGCTGAAAAAGGTCAACAAGAAAAAGAAAGACAAAGATGAAAAAACAAAAAAATGTACTTTGGACTTCAAGAAAAATTCTTGACAAAAGTACGAAAAAACAGAAGTAAGGAAGAACATGTAAAATCAATTAAAATAGATAATCATTCAAAAAAGCAAACTTCGATCTACCAAAGGTTAAAATACAATTTGGTTTAAGGATTGATGTTTGACTATTGACGTCAGCAGCCTTCGATGGCTGCGAGTGTAAAACGGCAAATCCATTTGAGAAGATCGAGTGGTTGCGATCGAAACATGTCATGGTAACCTGCCGGCCGCGGTTCGAATCCCGGCCACGGTCAAAAATGAAAGATTATCAATAACAATTTTAATTAATTTTCATGTTGTAAAAACACCTTTCTTCATAAAAATAATTTAATGAAAATTAAATTTAATGAACTTAAGCCTAATTAAAAATATTAAAAATTTGGATTAAAAACAATAACATGAATTTTCAAAATTGGCTTTTATATATTAAATCCCGAAAAATCTCAATCCGTCCTGCGATCGCGTTTTTTTGAATAACAAATCACGAATCCCGGGTCTTAAAAAACCTGGTCCCGTTTGGCATCCCTATTCACGAACTATTCTCTTACCTTCAAATGTAAATAAAAAATTTCATAAAAATCGGCTTAGCAGTTTCGGAGGCACGAGATTTTTATTGATCGTTACTTTCAGTTTGTTTACAACTTTGAGAACCTTTTACTTTCACTAGTTTTATAATTTAACTATAACTCAAATTTCTTTTTGGAGTTTTATAACTTTATAACTTTTAAAACTTTCATAAATAATTGTTACAACAAAATCACCCCTTAAAATTAGTGTTAGAGTGTTAATAAATTCTAAGAAAAGAATCGCCATACGATTCTACTAAAGACATCTGAAGTGATTTTTTAGATCAGAAGTACATTTAGTATATTTTTGTTGCCGAATACCAAACCCATTTTCAAAAAATTCAAAAACTTTAGGGGCCCATATTTCGGGAACCCAAGCTAACTTTTCAAAACCAGTTGGCAGATTTGCTCTACTAGTAGTCTTCTACTTTCATTTCGTGTTGCAAGTGTTGAGGCTGGCGGCGATGACCCGAATTTTGTTGCACTGTGTAATTTGCATTACCTTTACAGCTTTAATTTTAATCTTATAACTTTTACAATATACAACTCTTTTTTAATTTTTTTTTTTTAACTTTTAACAAATTTAAAAATATTAAAATCTGTAGCACCTCACATTTACTTTATTATTATTATTATTATAATCATTTAAACTTAACGTTTCTTAAACAATCAATCATTTAAATTATTTTAATACATCCCTGTTCATTTTTTAAACTTAACGGAATTTAACGTATATTTTAAATACAACACTGTAGTAGTACTTAATTTTGCAACTATACACATATCACATCTACACTACTTATTTTTACAACTAAGATTATGTAAACGTTTAAAATTGCTATAAAAGGAGCAGCACTTGCGTGTATAATTCAATTAGCATTCTGACATCAAGAAGTGAAGATCATTGTCTAGGCTTATTGCAAGTACCGGACGTGAAATTTACTTATGAAATAAGAACAAATCTAATAAAGTTTTATTTAAATTATTACAAAGTGAAAATACCAAAAGAGTTTTTTTTATATTTTGTTTAAATTTAAATGAACCCATACAATCTTAGAAATAAGATCGTTTCATTGGCGCCCAACTCAGTGGCTAAGAAAACCACAACAACAACTAACTCTGTGGCTGAGAATAGCACAACGACCAACTCAGTGGCTGAGAATAGCACAACAACCAACTCAGAGGCTACGAATTGCGAAGCCGATAAAAAGAAAATAAACTACGGAAAAGATAACAACAAAACAGCTTTCGTAGAGAACGAAGCTGTAACATCTTTAACAGGTGTAATTAACAACAGTAAATACAACAAAACGGTTTTCGTAGAGAACGAAGCCGTAACAGCTTTAGCAAACGTTAACAAAATGGCAACATTTTCACCAGAGCAGTTCCAGCAAATTTTAGCGGTTATGGGTGCTACTAATAAAGGAGGCTCCTTCACTCAATGTACAGCGCGTTACAAAGGACAGCGAGATCCTGCGGTTGTAGAGGAATTTTTGGCTGCCATAAGTGTGTTTAAAGACATCGAGAAGATTTCTGACGCAGATGCAGTACGTGGAATGCCCCTACTGCTAGAAGACTATGCGGCTACATGGTGGATTGGTGTCAAAGACACTGTAGGCAATTTTGAAGATGCTCAATCACTCATTAGGGCAACATTTTCACCACCAATTGCCGATTGGAGAATTTTTGCCAGTATTTTTGAAGCAAAACAACAAAAAAAGGAACCAACAGACAGCTTCATATGTAAGAAAAGACTTTTGTTTTCTCAATTAAAAGTCCCTGTTACAGAAGAGGTTCAACTCAACATGGTTTATGGCCTGTTATACATAAACATTCGAGAACGTGTACGCCGAGAAAGCGTTAAAACATTTGGTGAGCTTATTTCTGCAAGCCGAGAGGCAGAAATGTTTTTGACAGAAGTTCGACCAACAACCACAACTAACATAGACGAAAAAAAAGAAACAACAACTGGCAATCGCTGTTGTTTCTGTCGTATGAAAGGTCATACCATAGAGAACTGTTTTAAGAAAAAGAAAAGAGATGAGCAGCAAGCTGAAGGGCAGCAAGTACAAAAACAGGGAAACCAACTCCCCATACCAACCACATTTAAGAAACCTACATTTTCATGTTATGGATGTGGTGCACCGGGGGTATATCGTGCAAACTGCCCAACATGTAGTACGCATTCTAAGGAAAGTCCACAATATCTAGCATTTAACACAATTGCTACAAACGTTATTGGTCACTCATTGCCGGCTACACATATTGAAGTTTTCGGTTTGAAAGGAGAAGCAGTGTTTGACACCGGCGCTAAAACAAGTGTCGCCAGCCTAAATTTGAAAAATATTCTAACAAAAAATCACTGCGTGTTTCAAGATGTTCGTGCAGAGGTTACTTTAGCCAACGGGTCTTCCTCTGTTGGCAAAGTTATGCACACAATTTGTGAAGTGAAAATTGGAGGCAGAATTCGGAAAATACGATTGGTTTATCTCCCAAACGCGGAAAAAAATCGTACTCTACTAGGTGCCGATTTTCTGGAACAAGCGGGAATTGTTTTGAATATGGCACAAAGATGCTGGTACTTTGAGGGGGAACCCAAAACCAAATTTGAGTTTGCTAAACCACTCGAACTAGATGCTTTTAGTATGGACATCAGTGAAGAAATCTCCCCAGGCAGTAAAGCAATAAAGGAAGTGTCAAAATTTATTAGCTTCTTCGAGGACAAAAAGTTTATTTCTCCTTTAGCAACAACCCCAAAAGGGAACAATGACTATTCACCACATGCGATCCAGAACATCTTTAGGGATTCAATACCCATTGGTGAGACGACACCGGGCGAAATATCTACGTTATTCGCACCTCCAATCAAAATTTCGAAATCGGATCGTGATGCCTACTTAGAAGACATATTTATGCCGCTATACTCATTGGATTTCCACTTTTTAAAAGATTCTGATGGTATAAGTCTGGATAATGAAGAACGTCGAAAGTTGGACAAACTACTAGTCTCTCAACAAGATATTTTTGAAGAACCTACTGGAGCTACGCCATTTGCTGTTCATCGGATTCATACGGAGGCTCATGATCCGATAGCGATTCCTCCATACCGCTTGTCGCCGACCAGAAAAATCGCCCTCAAAGACGAAATCTCTAGAATACTCAAATTGGGAGTTATTACTGAGTGCCAGTCAGCATGGGCTGCTCCTGTGGTTATAATACCAAAGAAAACTGGTGGAATACGGTTATGTATAGATTATCGTGAATTGAATGCTATCACAAAACCTGATCGTTACCCCTTGCCAAGAATGGATGACATTTTACATGAAGCTAAAGCTACCAGCTTTATGTCCACACTCGATCTACAATGTGGTTATTGGCAGATCGGAGTCCATCCTGATGATCAGGACAAAACAGCATTTGTTACCCCATTTGGAATGTACAAATTCACCAGGATGCCATTTGGATTACGAAATGCTCCAGCCACTTTCCAGCGGCTTATTGATCGTATGAAAACATCTCTGGGTGATATAGTCCTTCTAGCGTATTTAGATGACATCATATCCTGCTCATCCACCTTTGAACAACACTTAAAAGATTTGCAACGAATTTTTCAACGACTTCAAGAATTTGGACTTAAAGTTAATCTTGAAAAATGCCGCTTCGCCTGTAATGAAGTGAAGTATTTAGGCCACGTGCTAACACCTAAAGGTATTATGACTGATCCAGAAAAAGTATCTGCATTACGACAACGTAAGGAGCCTAGAAATGTAAAGGAACTTCTCTCATTTTTGCAAGCCTGTTCTTGGTATCGCAGATTTATTCCATCTTTTGCGGACGTATCCAAACCATTAAGCGCATTATCCAAGAAAAATGTCGTTTGGTGCTGGACAACGGAACAACAAAAGGCCTTTGATCAATTGAAAATACTCTTAACATCTGCGCCTATTTTGAAGCAGGCTATGGATAATCAGTCCTTCGTTTTGAAAACCGATGCTAGTGGTTATGCTCTTGGGGCAGTTTTACTCCAGGGGGAGGGTGCAGATGAGCACCCCATAGAATATGCTAGTAGACTCCTGTCTAAAGCAGAGCAGAATTACTCCACCATAGAACGTGAAGCCCTCGCCATTATATGGGCCGTCCAAAAATTCCGTGGTTACATAGAGGGAGCCCCTGTTAAACTTATTACGGATCACCAACCATTAAAATGGCTAATGAATATAAAATCACCAACTGGTCGCCTAGCTCGATGGGCGCTCTTACTACAACCATTCAATATACAAATTGAATACAAACCTGGGAAAACCAACGTCATTGCCGACACATTATCCAGACCACCCTGCGAAGATAAACATGATGACTCAACCCCATGCGAAATTTGTGCCTTTTCAATTGAAATGCCCAGAAAGAGTGCAAGCCAAATAAGAGAAAGCCAACATAAGGACCCATATCTCAAGAAAATTGTGGAAGCTTTTGAAACGAATTGTGACGAAATATCACACTGGTCCAAAAGAGGTTTTGTTATGAACGATGGTGTATTGTATTGCTATAACAATGATGATTCGGACGATGCTCAACTAGTGGTACCTAATGATGAGAGAATGGAAATTTTAAAGTATTACCACAATGAAGAGACTGCAGGTCATTATGGTATCGACAGAACCATAAACAAAATTACTTCTAGATACTACTGGCCAGGAATACGTAAGGATATCGAAAGGCATGTAAAAGGATGTATCGAATGCCAACGGTACAAGGCAACAAATTTGAAGCCAGCCGGTTTATACCACACTGTTTCCAGTAACCAACGATTTGAAGTGGTTGCAATAGATTTATTCGGTCCATTGCCCGTATCTCCAAGAGGGTTTCAATGGATTTTCATCGTAGAAGATATTGCCAGCAGATGGGTTGAACTCTTTCCCCTAGAAGTGGCAACCGCAGAAGCATGTGCCAAAGCATTAATAGACGAAGTATTTTTACGCTATGGAGTGCCTCGTAAAATAATAAGCGACAACGGAGTTCAATTTGTTTCCGCTGTCATGCAGAAATTAGTATTTTGCCTCAACATACAGCATATATTAACGCCAGTTTACCACCCTGAAGCCAATCCAGTGGAGCGAAAAAACCGTGACTTGAAGGCCCAGCTAGCAATACTGGTGGGAAATACTCATCACTTATGGGATGACAAATTGCCTAGTATACGTTTTGCGATGAACACCACCCTATGCCAAAGTACTAAATATACGGCTGCATTTTTAACATTTGGACGAGAGCTCCGAACATTTGATGATGTCCAGCACGATCTCAAAGCCATTATTCAATCCGAAAATTTTGTGGCGGAAATCACTCCATACCTCCACACACTTATAGATGTTTTTAAAGATGTCAAGGAAAACGTGCAGAAACAGCAAGATCATAACAAATATAATAGTGATCCTCATCGACGCAATCCAGATTCACTTGGAATTGGTTCCAGGGTATTGGTAACAACACATGTGCTAAGCAACACTCATAAAGGAGTCACGTCAAAATTTGTACCGAAGCGTGATGGGCCCTACGTCATAATTGCCAAAAAGGGGACGACAGCTTACGTTATTGCCCATCAAGACGATCTTACTTTACCACTGGGAACTTACCATGCCTCAGCTTTGACGCCTGTAGTGGGCAATTCAGATGAATGTCTTCAGCCTGTGCAGATGCTAAGACGAAGAGGACGACCTCGAAAGCCCTAGCTGATGCCTCACCGGGACGTCATCGGCATCAGAGGGGGAGTCTGTAGCACCTCACATTTACTTTATTATTATTATTATTATAATCATTTAAACTTAACGTTTCTTAAACAATCAATCATTTAAATTATTTTAATACATCCCTGTTCATTTTTTAAACTTAACGGAATTTAACGTATATTTTAAATACAACACTGTAGTAGTACTTAATTTTGCAACTATACACATATCACATCTACACTACTTATTTTTACAACTAAGATTATGTAAACGTTTAAAATTGCTATAAAAGGAGCAGCACTTGCGTGTATAATTCAATTAGCATTCTGACATCAAGAAGTGAAGATCATTGTCTAGGCTTATTGCAAGTACCGGACGTGAAATTTACTTATGAAATAAGAACAAATCTAATAAAGTTTTATTTAAATTATTACAAAGTGAAAATACCAAAAGAGTTTTTTTTATATTTTGTTTAAATTTAAATGAACCCATACAATCTTAGAAATAAGATTGTTTCAAATCTTTATAACTTTTACACCTTTTAAACCATTTACAACTTGTATGACTTTTATAACTTGTAAAACTTTTAAAAATATCTTTATAACTTTAAAACTTTTTTAACTTTAATTATCTTAATAACACTTACTAATTTAACAATTAAATTCATAAATTGATTGACTTCAAAATACTCCACCAGCTGAACATGGTTTTAACGAATTGCCTTTATTAACGAATTTCTATTAAAACTTTAATAAGTTTTATAATTGTCACTAAATTTATAACTTTTATAGATTTTTTAACTTTCTAAACATTCATAAATATTTGGATCTATATAACTTAAATAATTTATATAACTTTCGTTACCTCTATAACTTCACAAATTTTATAACTTTTTAAACTCGTATAACTTTTATACCCATTGAAAAGTTTAGAACTTTTATAAACTTTATAACTTTTAAAACAAAATCTTAAACTAGGGATGTGACTTCCATGCAAATGCATGTTTTTTGTATTGTTGCTTATTTTGGTGAAAATGCATATTTTTGCATATTTAGGTTTAAAATGCATATTTTGACATTTTCGAGTGATTTTTTTTTTAATTTCCATTTTATAAAAAAAGTTTTTAAAAAAATTATTAAATCGAAGTAATTTTTGGGAATACAAAATTTTTTCAATTAAAAAGATTTTGTTCGTCGCACTTAATTCTAAATTTTTATTCCGGATAAAAACACTGAAATTTATTGTTGATGGGATAAGCTATTCCTATGAGCATTTCACTGGTTGCTTAGGCCAGATCGTCAGGAAACTTCATCCAAAGGCTTTAGAACAACTAACAGGGATGTTCTGTAAATCGCAAGATATTTAAACGTCGCTTTGTAATAAGATTTTTGAAATAAAAGAATTTTAAGTTTATAACAAAAATTATAAAAATTATATTAGAAGTGTATTAAAAACAACTACCAAGTTCTTGCGTTTTCGATTTCCAGAACACCCCTGTAAAGATATTAAACAAATAAAACTGTTAAGCGAATAAGAATTATAAGCAACAGTTTTACTTGTTACAATATCAAGGCTTAAACAAAAACACCAACAATAAATTTTAAAATACGCAAAAAAACTTACAAAAAAAAAAAAAATTTTATATCAATAAATAAATTCTTTTGGAGCTTTGCTTTAAATACAAGATTTTCAAGATTTCGAGAATAGTTCCTTGTATTTTAAACAGATCCAGCTCCCTACATCGTTACGGCATCCAATTGGTTTAAAATATTTTATCCAAAACTGCTACAAGTTATTTGCTTGGCATATGGGTTATACCGCGTTGCAGAGGAAATTATAAGCCAATTCGATAATATTACAATTTTTAATGAAATGTATCCCCGTATATTCCCACTACGGATATAATGGTGAAAAATCAACTATATGGGAAAGATTTAGTTCACGTAATACTCAATTCAAATTAATTGTTTTGCAAAAAAAATTCAAGCATTTGAAAAATAATATAAATTTCAAATATTTTTGTGATCTGTACCCATGTTCTGTAACTCTCGCGTCGAGAACTTTTTCGATTGAAATGTGTGAATGAAACAAAAATGCTATATATTGAAACAAACAGCTGTTTTTCTTACTAAACTGTGTCTGTAACTGTTTTTGGCGAGTACTAGCTGACACGTAAGGAAACCACTCACCAATTTACAGAAAAAGTGTGTCTGTAACATTTTTGTGAGAAACGTTCCCGTTTTGAATTGTCAAATAAACTCACGAATAAAAATTGGGCGAGAAAAAAAATTTTAACACTAAAAAACAATTAAAAATGCAAAATGCAAAGAATAATAATAAAAATATTTTGTTCTTGGCACATCTTTTCATTGTTTAATTATTTTGCCTTTATCATTTTTTTAAAATAATACGAACGTTTTCAAAGCTCGTTTGCAAACAACAAAACGTTAAAGTCGCACTTTACATTATTTGGCATAGCCGACAATTGTATTTTCGCCGCCGTCATTGAAAAATTTTCAATTTTAGTAATTACAGACGCAGTTTTTTTCACTGTCCGAGCAACGATGGAATATTTTGTTTTACATCTTTTTGATGCGAGAAGTTCTCCCTGAAGTTACAGAATGGGTACTGGAATCAAAGTGGGATCTGAAAATAATTTTTTTTCAAAATGCATTGACATCAGGGCTGCCAGATAAATTTGTGAGGAAATCGTCAATTTCCTGAGAAAAAATAAAAAAATCGGCTTTCACGTTTCGAAAAATCGTCAGGAAAATCGCACAACTTAAAATTTAGTTTTTTTAAACAGTTTTTGTTTGATTTTTATAAAAAAAAAACATTCAAACAAAAACATAATAACTTCATACCCAGCTTTCATTTTCAATCATGTAAGAGATATTGGGAGTCTCATACAGAGCGTCTTTGATCGTCGATGCCGCATTTTTTAATCGTAGAAGATTCCTCACATGGAAAAAACTGTAACACGACTGAGATTTCTCCATAGCACAGTGAAATACGCTTTTTAATCGTTGTGGGAATCGTTTAAGACGTGGGTAAAGATTAACTGACGAGTCTTTCATGTCAAGAATCGTTTCCCAGTAAAAAATTGAGCTAACTGGTAAGCAGTTTTGTTAGAGAGATAAGCACAATACCTCCTTACAAACCTGCTTACAAGAGGCATGATTTTTATATGGCGTATTCCCACTTGGAAGCAGTACTTTTTTCCTCTCTACTAAAAAACAATTTGATAACTGATTGCGTTATAAAAAAAAAATTTATTTCTATGTTCGGTAATATTACAGAAATGATTGTAAACACATTATTGCAATACAACCTGCTTCAATGTAAGGGAATAACAGAAGCACATAAAACATTGTTCGTGAACTTTTTCTTTAAAATAATGATTTTAATTGTTCACTTACAATCTGCTTACTTATAAGGGATAATGCGAAGTTATTGAATCATTAAATTAAAAATTCACTTAAATGCTATTCGATTCTCTGCTGCTTCTTAGTAGTGTGTAATAGCCAGCTCATATATATCAGCGCTCATGTAGCTTTCGTGCTTCCGAAACATAAACATTTTTTTACTGGGGTGAGACTCATGTAGATATTACCTTACAACTCGTGAAATGTTCGCCGTATAATGGTTGAAAATATGATTTATACAGAGAGTCGTAAAAGATTCGTTCAATGATGGTTTGACGAAATATAAACTTAGTGTAACATTGTTGTTTTTGTACTCTGAAAATAATCATTTAAAAATTTTCTTCAGACTCGCATATTACAGCCGTTTTTGAATAGAGCGGTCTCAACGCTTTGCAATTGGAAAACCCGATTTTGACAGCTCGTTTAATAGTGAAGTTTGCCGCTATTGTTTATTAATAATGGAAATTTAGCTATTTTTTGATCAATCTAGCGTTTTTATCTTTATTTTTATTTATAAATTGTGGGTTTTATTAAACAATAAAGCTATCACTACTGTTCGTTACACAACGTTGACGCACTCGCTTAGGAATGCCATATCAGCTTAATAGCTAAGTGAAAGAAAACGTTCCGCCTTCCCTTCTTGTTAAAGTACGGCTGTTCAACCTTTCAAGATTTCAAAACGAACGTGTCAGAAAATTTAATGTTTTTTTATTCAGACTTTGGAGACTGAAAAAAATCGTCACTTTTGAGAAAAAAATCAGAAAATCGGCACTTTGCTAATTCCGGAACACAAAATCGTCAAAATGACGATAAATCGTCCAGTCTGGCAGCCCTGATTGACATTCATTAAGTAAAAGACAAAGTTTTACTTTTAATAAAACAGTACTTATCTATATATAAATCGGCTAAGGCAAAACAGTTAAGAACACTTTCCTCCTCTGTATGTCAAACGATTTGAACCAAATATACACCATTTGAAAGGTATTTACACACAGAAGTGCACAATATATATTTTAATAATATTTAATTTAATAATAATTTCAGAGTTATAAGTGTTTAAATTTGCTACTAACACATATGAAGAACACATAAATAAAAAATTTGTTTTTTCAATTATCAAATAATAAAAAATAGGGTGGTCGATTATTCGACATTTTTCAGAAACCGGTTTTCGAATACATATTTCGACTTTATAAATCTTATTTATAAATCGGCACAGGCGAAACAATATGGGGAGAAAAAAGTATCAAAAAATTGAAATACGGGAAATAATTTTTTTTTTTACTTTTCCGTGTTGCATTTGATAATTTTTAAATTTTCTATAATGTTGAAATTAGAAGCATAATATTCCTGAGTGAATGAAAACATATAAAATAAAAAATGTTGGCACTTTTTGTTTTTAATCTGGAACTTTTTGAATTTTCGTTAATATTCGGCCTAAAAAGATAAAATTATACATTAAACTGGGTGAACAAGAACATGTAAAGGGGAGCTTTTTAATACTTTTTCGTTCAACGTCTGGTACTTTGATTAATTTTCGTTAATATTAGACATAGAAACATAAAATTAAAGATGCAATGTCCTGAGTGGTTGGCAATCCATAAAGGAGACTTTTTGATACTTTTTTGGTTTTCATTGATATTTTTTATATTGAACTAACAAAATTAAATTAACTCACGTAGAAGATAAAATATGAATCGAAGGTTGGTCCCTCGCCAAATCGATCCACTAAGTCGAAAAAAATAAATGCTCAAAACATGTAAACTCATACATACTTAGATGTGCTATGTTTTCTTCATATGTATGTACATAAAAATTTATGGTCGAATTTTGACCATTAGGCGAACACTAGTTTATTTAAACAAACAAAATTTTAAATTTTTTTATTTAAGGTTTTTAGACTGATTTTTTTATATTTTTGTTTTAAGTAAAATTAAAAAACGATTTTTTGTGATTGTTTTTTTAAGTTTTTAGTGCATATTTTTGATTTTTAGTGCATATTTTGGATTTTTTTTAGTGGATTTTTTAAGTGCATATTTTCGATTTTTTAGTGCATGACAATCTTATCACTCTTTATAACCTTTACAAAATTTTAAGCTTTTATAAGTTTTAATACTTTTATTAACATTTAAATTTGTATAACTTTTGTACCGTTTATAACTTTTATTATGTTTAAAACTTTCATAACTTTTTTGACTGTTATATTTATTTCTTTATTAAGCTGGCTCGAAGTCAGGGCGAATATACATGTGCGAGAATAACCACATTCCCATCATCAGAAATCTTTGCTGTTCTACGGTTTGCGCTACTGCAGCGGCTGCCAGTCTATAGTCAAACAATAATTGATTCAATCTTTGTCGGTGGATTGAAATTTGCTGTAACCGATTTATTTAAATGAAATAATTTAAATATATCAACAATTTCGATAAAGGTTTTTTTTATTTTTGTTCCTGATAAATTTTTTTTAGAAAATTTGTGTTATTTATCGATGAACTTGCTAAGGAAAACTTACGTTTTCGAGCAATTGTCTTTTAAAAATTTTTGCTATCGATAAATTGTCTATATTAAATAAGTGTTATCGATAACATTTCCGCATAAAATTTGTATTTTTAATAAAATTTGTTAAGGTGTTATCGATTAGTTTTTTACATAAAATTTGCTTTATTTGTCAATGAACTTGCTAAAGAAAATTTGTGTTCTCGCTAAATTGGCTTTTAAACATTTTTGCTATCGATAAATTTTCTATATGAAATAAGTGTTATCGACAAATTTTTTTTTAAGTTTTTGTGTTATTAATTAAAATTTTTATTGAAAATTTGTGTTAACGATAAATCTTCCGCAGAAAGTTTGTGTTCTTGAAAAATTTTTAATTACAAATCGATAAATTTTTGTAGAAAATTTGTGTTCCTATTAACATTTATTATAGAAAATGTTTACTATATAAAACTTATCGATATATTTTCTAAGAACAATTTTTGTTTTAGACATAATTTCTCTAAGAAAAATATGTACTTGGGAATTTCTCCTTTAAAAATGATTTGCTTTTACAATAAATCATTTTGTTTTTTTATCGAATTTTATACTTAACAAACTTTAAGGAGAATTGATTTACAGCTGCCTGATTTCATTTAAACTCCAGCATCGTTTTCTAAACCTATTCTAATTATAAATTTTTCTTCCATTTTCTAAACTTGCATCAGGCATAAATGTTGCTTCTTGTTGTGTTACTAAGTAGAACATAATTAAACCACTAACCTTAACTAATTACAACGATAAATAAATGCTAAAATAAATTAAAAGACACAACAAACCGTACTTGTTTTTTTTTCGTTTCGTTCAACTGAAATAGACGCGGCAACTAATTACAATTTATTACGCCTTCAAAGTAAAATACTAGAACAATACAATAAGTCCATGATGAAAATGAAATGCTTTTTTCCGTTGTAACAAGAATTCCAGCATTAAATAGAAATAATTGAAGAAAATAAAAGGTGCTCACGAGTACGAGAGTGAAAAATAACCTTTGGAAAAGATATACGAATCAAAATCACCCCTGGTGAACTAATAACCCAATAAGCCTCTCACGGCTCATAAATAAATAAGTCTTGAGCAATCAGTGTTGCTGGGTTGCATGCTTTCCTCTATCCCTGCAGACTCAATAGACAGAAAGACGCAGGTATGCGAATAAATGTTTTATGAATTCAAGCGATAGGAACCAAATAATATTTATTTGAAGAAAAATAAATGCGAGATATATTATATTATTCTACTCAACCAATTTGTTGCAATTCATTGACTTTTAGTACAACAAAATACTTTTCGAAAACATAAATTTCTTTGCAATTCTACCAAAAGACAGTTGAAAAAGTATGACTTGGAAGTCTTGTAAAATATGTGGCCAGGGATACAGAGAAAGACAACAGGAGCACAAATCGTAAACCCAACGGACAGTGGTTCAAAAAAAGATGGAAATCATAAATTTTTTGCGAAAGAACTACAATACATACTTTTGTGCAAGTGCAAGATTATTTAAAAAAAAATGTGTTTTTTATGAGAAAAGTGCAACTTATTTATTTATTATATTTATTTTTTTAACAATAAGTGATTTTTTTGTGATAAGAGTGTACTTTTTTGATGTTGTTTGTAGAAAAAGTGCAAGTTTTTTTGCAAAAAAAAAAAAAAAAAAATATTTATTTGTTGGAAAAATCAAATTTTGTTGTTAAAAAAAAGTGATCTTTTGGAAATACTTTAGTTCTTGTAAAAAATTAATTTTTTGTAAAAAATATAAAAAAAGCTTTTTTGAAAAAATTGCGTTCTTTTTTTGTGCAATTTTTTTTTTTAAAAGTGCAATTCTTTATTGGAAAAAAGTGGGACTTTTGTGTAAACAAGCAAGAGTGCTATATTCGGCTATACCGACCCTAGCCTTCACCATGAGCCGATAAGACCAGACAATGTTGTAAATACCATTCTTTAGATATATAAAATAACACATCTTTTCGGATTTTGTGTATTTATAACCAAGATGCTTGTACCTAAAGCCTGATACTCTGTTCAACATTTCACGTGAAATGCTGTCAAAACGCATATGAAAAAAACTTTTGCGGAATATCTATGAAATAATGTTGATAGAGTTGTACTCTGTTCATTTTGTGAAAAAGTTCCAAAATGTTTCTGGCAACATTTTTTCACAACTGCGAAACAATGTAAGCTGCACTTATTTCACGTGGAATTGTACGCAAAAGCAAAAAAGTATGAACTGATTATCAAATAAGAAATAAAAAATTTAACACAACCGGTAACAGTTTTTTATCCATTTTTAGTTTGTTTTTTATTAAAATTTTTATAAAAAAAAATAATTTTTAGTAAAATAAATGTGGGGTTTGTTTACATGCACAAAACAATGTCGTATACTTTGCAGGTATAAAAACGTCAAATTGTACAACCTCGCAAGATAGGTAGCATTGATACATGTCAAAATTTTCGTGTGAAATAATCAATGTTGCTCAACATTATTCACAAATTTGAACAGAGTACCAGGCTTAATTTGAAACTTTGACCAGGGTTGTCAGATTTTTTTGGGCTCGATTGCCAAACTGGATGTCAGAAATCGCCAAACGTCAATTTTGTTCAGTTTTCGTAATATTTTTTTTTTTTAATTAAATTTTGCTACAAAAAAAGCCGCCGGAAGTAAATTTTGTTTAGTTCATGTTATTTATTTTTTTTTTTTAACTAACATGAAATGAAGATCATGTATTTAAAAAAACTAAAATTAAGTCTATAAGATCGTACACTTCAGCCTCATCGATTTCATTACTGGTGTTTCGACCTGCATACATACTATTAGAATTAAATATTGACTGAATAAAAAATTCACTTAAAATGATAACAAAACAAAAATCATGTGAGAAAAAGTTGCAAGATTTTTTTTTTAATTTAGAAATAATAACAAAAAATGACAAACTTAAAAAAAAATCGCTGAAATTATATAAGTGGTAGAAATAGCCAAGTAAATCGCCTCTTATATCCAAAGTCGTTTCAAATAACCAAGTTTGGCGAGCAATCGCCATAACTGACAGCTTTGACTTCTATCGCTCTCCAGATATACAGAAATTTAAAATGCCTTTGTACGGGAGGTGCCACCACGACCACTTCTCCAATCACGAACATATTCTAAGAGAGGTTGTGTATTAATAAACCAGCTATATATACCAAGTTTGGATAATTGTGGGATGTTGTGCATTAATAACCAAGATGCTTGTTCCTTATTTGGAAACTTTGACGCTTGCCGTTATCCAGACATCGAGTCATTACTGCAAAAAAAGCTTAAGTGACATAAACAAAATTTTACGAAGAAGGTTTTTTCTGTTTTATTTCATACTAGCTGGGGCGGCTTCGCTCGGAAGCTGCTTACTAATGATCGATGAAGCCGTTTTCTGATTTTAGGTACATCGAAAAAAGTAGGCGTAAAAAGTGGGCGGGGCAAAATTTTCTTTTCGTAAAAACCTAAAATGGACCATGGCGACCATTAGAAAGAAAAAATCGTCCAAATCGGTCGAGCCGTTCTCCAGTTATGCGCTTAATAGAAAAAGTGGGCGTAAAAGTAGGCGTGGTAAATTTTTCTTTCGATGAAAACTTAAAATGGACTAATACGAACAAGAAAAATTAGTCAAATCGATGGAGCCGTTTTCTTATTTTAGGTAAATCGAAAAAAGTGGGCGTACAAACCTAAGTTTGATCATGGCGATCATTTTAAATAAATTATCGTCAAAATCGGTCAAGCCGTTCTCAAGTTATGTGATAAGCAACACACAACATTTCATTTTTATTATATAGATAAATTTTGTATGAAGGTTGTCGCTTAAGATAAAATTGTTTTTCGCTAAAAAAACGTAACAGTACCTTATGTGATCACGATATTTTAGAAGATGATGCAAGTGTTGCCAATAAAGTCATTTGTTAAAAAACACCACAATTAAATGTGATGTCAAAGTTATTTACGGGAATACAAAATTTATCATTAATACGATTTCTGAATGACGTGCTAAATTCCCAATTTTTTATATTTGATAAATACACTGAAATTTATTGTTGACTGATGTCGCTTAAGCTTTTTTTGTGGTAAGGGCTTGATATTTGGATAAAAACGATTATAAAAGAACAACAACAAGGGATTTATGGGTAAAATTCAAGGCAGGAGTGATTTATTGCTCATATTGTAATTAACTATGATGGTCGGATCTGGCTGATTTTCAAAATCAAACCTTAACGTAATATACATATGTGACATCAGTATGTAATAGGGTATTCAAACCGTTATTCGATTAATCGAATCATTGTCGGTGGTTAACTGTTCATAACACTAGCCAACAAGGTTTTGGACTGCAGCAACCAAATATCTTTCCTTGGGTAATTTGGTGGGCTGAATTCGAATCTGTTATTGGTGTTTCTCTATCACGTCAGGTTTTTGAGATACAAAAAAATGTTTTTATTCGTTTCTTACATAAAAAATCACTAGTTTATTGAAAATTCAATGAATTTTCAAAAGTGAATGGCGTTATTTGAACGTCGTTTGTATTTTGCTGGTTCGGTTTTACGTATTAGAGTCCAGCAATTGTCTCCCAGCATGCTTTTGTCTCAAAATCCTTGATAAATTCTTTGAATTACATTTTACCTTGGTGAGCACGCTCCCCTTGTTCGCGCTTACTGCACCTAGCTTTTTTTTTTGAAAAAATTAGTGTCCACTGTTTGTCCAAGTTTCTGACTGCAAAACTAAAATAAAGGCATATTTTAATGATTCTTATATTGCAAATCTCTTTTATCCAACCAAATATTCACCACATACAAAGCAAAATAGCTTGAATCAGTAAGGGAGATCGTGTGCTCCCTGGCATGCTTAAACGCTACTATTATGAAGATATAGAATGAATGTGGGCTTCTGTCAAATAAATAATTGTGAAATTGAAGTGTCAGTATTGACTATTTTACAGTATTCGAATTCAGCGCACCCAGATTAGTTAAAAACATGCTTCGTTTCTGCAGTCAATTTTTTTTTCCAAATTTGTAGACCAGTGTTATTTAAAATTGCTTATTTTCGATTAGCGAATAATTGATGTCGATTAATCGCAAATTTGTTTTTTAACAGTATTGGTTTTTTTCTTGTATGTAAAAAAAACAAGCCGAGACTTTTACTACAATGATTTAGATGAAGAAGATGATTTTATATGATGATTTACCAGACCTTAACCAGACTATTAAATTTATTAAAAAAATCAAATAGAGATTCAAGTGGTATAATGGAAGAAATTGGATATGCTTTATAGTGAATGTTTTAGTGAAAGAATCTTTTCTAAATCAAGTTCCATCGAAACAAAAGAAAGACATTGTTTGAAACATAGACGTTTAACCTGTATACTCTTTTTGAAAGATTATTTTAGAAGATTAAATTTTGATGCAATTTGTTGTTAAAAAAGATTTTCTCTTGTATTATATGACGTTATTTTTGTTAAGTTGTTGTTACTTTTAAAAAAAAAATTTTTATGTTAATAAATATAATTTTTGGTCTTAATTTTAAACTTCTAAACTAGACAAAATTAAAATTATTCGATTAACTGAAAAATATTAAATTGTTCGATTAAATTTTTACTTCGAATAATTATTCGCACGATTAGTCGATTATTACAAAGCATCGTTGAATCATATTTTCTACTCAAAGGCATACTAATAAGAATAAAAAGTGACTTTGAGTGGAAGAAAGAACTTCTTGTGGAAAAAAATACTTTTTTTCCGATTTTATTTGATTTTAGAACCACTGTTTTCTCATACCAATCGCATCATTTGGGTTGTTTTGTACGGCGTTTTGCTGCTAAATATCGCTTATTTTATTTTTTTTTATTTTTTTTTTTTTCCGCAAAAATAAAAACATAAATATTTTAGATTTTGCTGCAACCATGGAAGGTAGTAAAAATTACAAAAACAAAAACCAAACAAAATAAATAAATTGGATTTTGTGTTGCTGTTCGATATTTTGGTTAAACAAAAACGTGAGACTCATTACCTCTTTCCAAATGCCAGAATTTAAAAGCAACGAAAACCTTCGTTTGTCCTAAAAAAAAAAAAAACAGTTATTTATTTTATTTACAGCTGGTCTATGTACATTGTACATACTTCCTTGTTTTTGGAACCGTTTCATTCGGTTTTGGGTAAATTAACAACAGTATAGGCCATAATGCGGGCTTAACAAACATTTGTTTTTTGTATTAAAAATAATAAAAATACGAGAAAGTAGGAGATCACTGCAGTCAATTGTTTGCCTTTGGCATGTGTAAAGTGGAACAAAAGGATGAAGATATGAAACACATTAAACGTAGGAATGCATGTTTGAGTGTGTATTTTTATGTATGGGTATTGTCATGGGGTGCTCCCTGTTGTATGCTGTACAATTTATTACTACTGTGAAATGTCATTGGACACAATGAAATATTTTATTGCTGTAGAATAAATGATTTAAATAATTGTAGTTTTAAGAGCTTAAACTTTAAAATAAGTGTTAAATTGAAATAAGAGGTTCACATTTTAAAGGTAGTTTTTATTGAGAAGCAAATACAAATGAAAAGGGTGGTTTAAGCATAACGCACGATGTTAATTGTGAGCTACAGCTTAACGTCAATTTATTTGCCCAACTTTATTTGTCATTTCTTTGTTTCAGAGTTTGACAAATTCAACCATGGAGAGGTAGACAATTGTGCAGTGCGTTGAAATTGTTGAAGCCTTTTACGAAAATGGGCGTTCGAACCGAAATGCATTTTGTGCACTTCGTGATTTTTTTTTTTGGTCAGCATAGTCGACCAAATGTGTCCCCAAACGGGAGAATTGTTAGTAAACTTCAGCAAACTGCGTCTGTACGAAATTTTAAAAATGTGTTTGGTGTGGCTTATGGGTTGGCGGAGTCATCGGGCAGCACTGCTTCGAAAATGAGGCCGGCCAAGCAGTTACCGTGAATCTTGTTCGGTATCGCGAGATGGTAACGGACTTCTTGGGGCCAGAAATTGAGAATATAAATCTGGATGATATGTGGTTCCAACAGGATGGTGCCACTTGCCACACAGCAAACGAAACAATGGCTCTTTTGCGCGAGAAATTAAATGGCCTTGTTAACTTACGTCGTGGCGATGTTTATATGCCGTCACCATCTTATGATTTGACACCGTTAGACTTCTTTCTTTAAGGATGTTTAAAAGAAAAAGTGTACGTCAATAAGCCAAGAACAATTCAAGAGCTTAAGGATGAGATAAAACGGAACAATAACGAAATTCAACCTCAATTATGTCTCAGAGTCATTACAAATATGGAGCTTCGGCGAACAATTAAATGACATAGGTCCTTCTATCATATTAAAAAATATTTAGATAATTTAAATTGGGCTAGTACTGGGTGGCTTCTTTTTGAGATCCACTTCCCTCTGAAACTTATTTCTAGCTCATTTTGGTTTAATAGAAACAATCAACAGCAAATTTATTCAAAACGCAACAATTTAAGCGCTAAAATGAGAAAAAAAAGAAACAAGAAATAAAAGTTTATTAACTAAAGGAAACATGTGTGTGAACATATACATGCAAACAGCCCTTGAAGTAAAAAATCATAGAAAACAAAAACCTCAACCAATTTCTAACATGTTGCGATGTAAATAGTTGTGGCAATAGTTGTGATGGTGTTGATTGTAGTATTTGCCGTTGTTCGCCTGTGTGTTTGTATTTGTACACGTTGTTATATTTACATGCATGTTATAATCACATATGCTGACTTATTCATACATATTCCTTTACAAAACTTATAAGTCTAAACTTAACTCGAAGTATGTTTTCTTGGTAATTTTTACAACAATCAAGAACAAAATAGAAACAAGAAAAAGAAAAGAAAAGAGTAAACTTAACAACACTTTTAACAAAAAGAGTAAATGTTTTGTTATTACTGCTGTTGTAGTTTGCTGATGTGTAAAATGCGTTTGTTGTTAGAATAAAACGAGGGTAGTTTGAGCCACATTTATTAAGTGGCAAAAATAATATTTGTTAAATTAATTTATTGTGGAAAGCACTGTGCTTTTAAGGAAAAGTTGACCTTTTTGCGAAAAAAGTAAATAAATGAAATAACGAGAATTTTTTTAACAGGTTACTCTTAATTGAAAAAGTTACTTTTTATGGTGCAAGTAACTTAATGTAAAACAAATATTTTTGTTGAAACAGTTCTTGCTGCTTAATTCATCTTTTATCCTCGTTTGTCTTTTAATATATTCCTTATATTTTATGTATGTTGCTTGTTATGTTTCTATTTTGGCTTGTGTCAGCAAATGTTGCTAAAACACGCATTTTCGTTTCTTTATCCTTAAGAAAACGCCGCGTGTTTTAGTTTTAGTAATTTATGTATATTTTTTGTGGCTTGTGGCTTACACTCTTACAATTTGTTGTTGAAATAAAAAGTAAAAGGAACTAAATCTAAAGCACATTTTTTATTCAAATGTTATTTCTTTAAATGATTTTTCTTGTTTCTTTTACTTGCTAATTTTCGAACAAAAAAAAAAAACAAAACCTACACGCAAAATAGAAATTAGAAATCAAACAATAAATGACTTAAGACATTTTTTTTTTTTTTTTTTGAATTAAGGAATTAATAAGATTTATTTTTTGATTTTTTTTATCTTTATGTTGGCTTAAACTATAATTAAGTTAAAAATTATGAGCAACGAAATTCTTCAAAAAAGTGTGAGATTTTGAGGGAAAACGTAGAATTAATGCAAAGCAAACTCACAATAAATTCACAATATTTTTAATTAGAAAAAATCAGGTACATTACGAAAAATATTTTTGTCATTAAAATTCTTGCTGATCGAATCCAAAAATCAGGTAAAATGTTATTGTTTGGCCCATAATGTTGGAAAAAAAATTTCTTTCATTGAAAACAAATTTTAGTTTTTTTATTATTGTTTTCAATATAAATATTCAAAAGAAATATTCTTCTCGACATTGTGGACGAGGCGGGTAATCCTTTTTACCAGAAAAGAATGCCTTTCCCTTAGAAAAAAATGTATCTTTAATTCGTGATGAAAAAAGTTACGTTTTTTACCCATCAAGAAAAAAAAGGAGCACTTTTTCATTTAGAGAAAAAAAATTTATCTTTAATTCGTGATAAAAAAAGTTTCGTTTTTTACTCATCAAATAAAAAAATATGGTGCACTTTTTCCTAACAAAAAAAAAAGTAGTAGTAGTAGTAGTTTCTAACAAAAAAAAGTAGCTCTTTTTCATTTAGAGAAAAGAATTTATCTTCAATTCGTGATGGAAAAAGTAACGTTTTTACCCATCAAGAAAAAAATGTTGCACTTTTTTCTAACAAAACAAGGTAGCACTTTTTCATCTAGAGAAAAAAATTCACCTCTAATTCGTTTTTTACCCATCCAGAAAAAAATGGTGCGTTTTTTACTTTAGTGAACCAAAAATTTATCTTTAATTCGTGATGGAAAAAGTTGCGTTTTTTACCCATTAAGAAAAAAATGTTGCACTTTTTCTAACAAAACAAGGTAGCACTTTTTCATCTAGAACAGAAAAAAATAGCACTTTTTCATTTAGAGAAAAAAAAATTATCTTCAATTCGTGATGGAAAAAGTTAAAATTTTTACCAATCAAGAAAAAATGTCGCACTTTTTTCTAACAAAAAAAGGTAGGATTTTTCCATCCGAACAAAACTAGAAATTTATGTACCCAGAAAATAAGCAAATTTTTAATAAAATAAAGTCCAAAAGCTCCATCTTTCAGATTAGAAAAATTCGCACTCTTCTGGGTCAGCAAAAATCCCACAGTAAAGAAAAAATATCAGATTTTCACCCTCAAAAATGTCAGGCTTAATTTTACCCAATAAATTTAACATTAAAGAAGTCGAACTTTTTTTTGTTGCAAATAAGTCACAATTTTTTTCCCTTTCAAAAAAAAAAAAAAAAATCCACTATTTTTACAGTCAGAAAAATGTGACATTTTTCACCCTAAAAAAAAGTCTGACTTTTCATAACCAAAAAAGTCAACCTTAAAGAATTCCAACGTTTTTACCCTAGAATAAGTCGGAATTTTTTTTACTTTGAAAATAGTAAGCCGAATTCGTCATTAAAATTGTTTAAGTTTTTCACCCAGTTCAACCATCACATTTTTTGTAGCCCTTGTTCAAAATACTTTATTTTTTATATTTGAAAAAAATACTTTTTTTCTCTTTTATCTTTAGCTTCTTCATTTCCTTAGTTTTTTTTTTCCTTATATCCCATCCAGCCACTCGATGTTAAAGTCAAGTTTAAGTGTTTGTAAAGTTTTCTGTTGTTTCTTCCTTTGGAAAAAAACCATTTTAATATAAATTTTATACACATCAATAAGTTTTTTAACTTGAATTTAAATAAAAAGTATTTATTTCTGCACTATGGTCATTTACCTTTTGTCGTTGTCATTGTTTTGTTATAACTTCCTTTTGCCATTTTATCAGGGAATCTTGCTAAACTACAAGAATTTGTATCGAAATTTGTTCACTGAACACTACACTGCACTCTATAGACCAACAGTGAAATGTAAGTTTGTTGGCAAGACAGCAGGGTTTTGGCAAATACTGGCCAGTTATATATTAAATAACGGCTGTTGTATACTTTTTAAATCGGCCCTTCCAAACCCCACCCACTCTTTGAAATAACTGAAACTAGACAATAAGTTGTATTGTATTCATTACTTTTATCCCTATACTGTATTGTCTAACACGCCTTAGTCCTGCTTGTTTTCCATTCTATTGTTAGATTGTTACGCTACAATTGTTAAGACGTTTAAATCCTCTAGTTTTAGTTTTCCACTTCGATAATTCCACACTTTGCTTAGCAAACTTTTAAAGTTGGCGAGGCAAGCGAAAAAAAAGAAGAAGAAAATATATCTAGAAGTGCAAATAGTTGTAAGGGAATATTTTGCCAGCCATGTGCAATGAGTATTTGGCACTTAGTAGGAAATAAAAATAACTACGCTACAAGTGTTTTATATGGTGATCTTCTGCAGTAGATATGACAACAAAAAAGGACATCTGCTGGTTGGTTAAGTGCTGGTTTAAAAATATTGAAAAAGTTTTATTACACAAATCTTTTATTTAAAATTATATATAGCGCAAGAAAAGTGATTTCACAGCCCTGTTGGTGAGTAATAAGAAAGATAAAAAACTAGTATTGAAAATTCAGCTTTTATGTCAATAATTTCGAAAATTTCGAAAAAAAAAACACTTTTAAAACCTTTACAGTTTTTATAACTTTTATAACATTTGTAAGTTTTATCACTTTGTTAACTAAAACAACGCTTATTACTTTGTAATTTATATAATTTTTGTAGCTTTTTATCACTTTTTCAATTTGTAAAGTTTTTATAACTTTTATATCTGTTTTATAACTATAAAAACTCGTTAACTCTTGTTTGTTTTATTTATTTTATAACTCTCTTTACTTTTATAACTTTTACAAATTCTCTAGGTTTTAAATTTGTAACTTTAATAATTTTAATCTTTTATAATATTTATAAATTGCATAAATTTCTTAGTTTTAAAAATTTGATAACTTTTTGAAACAAACATAAATTTTATAACTTTAAAGTCTTAAAACTTTTGAAACGTTAATAACTTTTTGAACTGTTACAACTTTTCTAACGATTATAATTTCTATAATTTTTAAAACTCTTATAAAAATTGTAACATTAATAATTTTAATAACTTTTATTATTTCAAGAACTTGTATTACTTACATATTTATAACTTTAAAAAATTTTAAAACTTTTATATAATTGATATTTT
Organism: Pollenia griseotomentosa; assembly: GCA_963931875.1. Lineage (NCBI taxonomy): Eukaryota > Metazoa > Arthropoda > Insecta > Diptera > Polleniidae > Pollenia > Pollenia griseotomentosa. The sequence continues at coordinate 166,932,587 of OZ007561.1, read as the reverse complement.
TTCAGCTTTTATAACTATTTTAGCTTTTATAATTTTAATAGCTCGTTAATTCTTGTTACTTTTATTTATTTTAAAACTTTCTTTACGTTATGACTGTTATAACTTTTATAAGTTTTATAACTTTTTTAAGATTTGTAACTTTAATAATTTTAATTACTATCAAAAGTAATTTTTGGGAATAGAAAATTTTTATTTAAAAGATTTTGTTATTCGTGCTTAATTCCCAGTTTTAATTCTTGATAAAAACAGTTGAAATTTATTGATGATGGGATAAGCTATTCCTATGCGCATTTCACTGGTTGCTTAGACCAGATCATCAGGAAACTTCATCCATAAAGATTTTATCAAGAATAAAAACTGGGAATTAAGCACGAATAACAAAATCTTTTAAATTAAAATTTTCTATTCCCAAAAATTACTTTTGATAATAAACTGGCAAGTGCACGGCCTAAAAAAACTTACATGGCAACATGCTTTTGCAAGTTGTTTTTTGCATTTTGTTTTTTCTTTACCTAGTTACAACTACAATTAATGTTGGAAGAATTCCAATCAATTGTAGTGGGGAATGTAAGAAGAGACATACTCACTGTTTATTGTTGATGTTTTTGTTTAAACTTTGATATTGTTACAAGTAGAGCTGTTGCTTATGATTCTTATACGCTTAACAGTTTTATTTGGTTTAATATCTTTAGTTTTTCCAAAATCTTTATGGATGAAGTTTCCTGATGATCTGACCTAAGCAGCCAATGAAATGCGCATAGGAATAGCTTAAACCATCAATAATTTATTTCGAGTGTTTTTATCAAGAATAAAAAATGGGAATTAAGCACGAATAACAAAATCTTTTAAATTAAAATTTTCTATTCCCAAAAATTACTTTTGATAATAAACTGGCAAGTGCACGGCCTAAAAAAACTTACATGGCAACATGCTTTTGCAAGTTGTTTTTTGCATTTTGTTTTTTCTTTACCTAGTTACAACTACAATTAATGTTGGAAGAATTCCAATCAATTGTAGTGGGGAATGTAAGAAGAGACATACTCACTGTTTATTGTTGATGTTTTTGTTTAAACTTTGATATTGTTACAAGTAGAGCTGTTGCTTATGATTCTTATACGCTTAACAGTTTTATTTGGTTTAATATCTTTAGTTTTTCCAAAATCTTTATGGATGAAGTTTCCTGATGATCTGACCTAAGCAGCCAATGAAATGCGCATAGGAATAGCTTAAACCATCAATAATTTATTTCGAGTGTTTTTATCAAGAATAAAAAATGGGAATTAAGCACGAATAACAAAATCTTTTAAATTAAAATTTTCTATTCCCAAAAATTACTTTTGATAATAAACTGGCAAGTGCACGGCATAAAAAAACTTACATGGCAACATGCTTTTGCAAGTTGTTTTTTGCATTTTGTTTTTTCTTTACCTAGTTACAACTACAATTAATGTTGGAAGAATTCCAATCAATTGTAGTGGGGAATGTAAGAAGAGACATACTCACTGTTTATTGTTGATGTTTTTGTTTAAACTTTGATATTGTTACAAGTAGAGCTGTTGCTTATGATTCTTATACGCTTAACAGTTTTATTTGGTTTAATATCTTTAGTTTTTCCAAAATCTTTATGGATGAAGTTTCCTGATGATCTGGCCTAAGCAACCAGTGAAATGCGCATAGGAATCGCTTATCCCATCAACAATAAATTTCAAGTGTTTTTATCAAGAATAAAAAATGGGAATTAAGCACGAATAACAAAATCTTTTAAATTAAAATTTTAATTACTTTTAAAACTTTTATTATTTCAATAAACTGTGTCACGCTTAAGTCTTTGTTAACTTTTAAAACTTATATAAATTTTTTAAAAATTTTAAAACTTTTGTATTGTTAAATACTTTTTCAACTTTTATAACTTTTATAGTATTTATAGCTTTTATAACTATAATATCTATTTTATAACTTTAATAGCTCGTTTACTCTTGTAACTTCTTTTTTACTTAATAACTTTCTGGACGATATTGTTTTTATAACTTCTATAAGTTTTATAACTTTTAAAAAATTTTTAACTTCGATCATTTTAAAAACTTGTAACACTTTTATAATATAAATAACTTGCATAACATTTTTAGTTTGTATAGCCTTTATACATTTTATAGTTTCCTTATCTTATATAACTTTTAAAATAAAAATAAATTTTCTAACTTCTATAACTTTGGGAACGTTGGTAACTTTTTGAATTTATATAATTTTAATAGCTTTTTTAACTTTTATAACTTTTTTACTTTTATAGCTAGTAAAACTTTTAGAACTTTTGTAACTATTATAACTTTTATAAATTATATAACTTTTATAAATTTTATAACTTTTATAACTATTATAACTTTTATAACTTTTATAACTATTATAACTTTTATAACTTTTGTAACTTTTATAACTCTTATAAATTATATAACGTTTATAAATTTTATAACTTTTATAACTATTATAACTATTATAACTTTTATAACTATTATAACTTTTATAACTCTTATAACTTTAGTAACTTTTATAACTTTTTTAACTATTATTACTTTTATAATTTGTATAACACTTATTAAATTTGTAACTTTAATGACTTATAAAACTTTTATACAAACTTTCACAAGGATGATTGCGTTTTCAACATTTATAACTGTTATAGATTTTACATCTCTTACAGCTTTTATAGCTTTTATAACTTTTATTACATTACTTATAAGTTTTATAACTTCTATAACTTTGGGAACGTAGGTAACTTTTTGAATTTATATAATTTTATTAGCTTTTTTAACTTTTATAACTTGTTTACTTTTATAGCTATTAAAACTTTTAGAACTTTTGTAACTATTATAACTTTTATAACTTTTATAACTTTTTAAACTTTTATAACTTTTATAACTTTTGTAACTTTTATAAACTGTATAACTTTTGTAACTGTAATAACTTTTTCAAATATTATAACTTAAATAAAACTTTTGTCTTATATAGTTTTCATAACCCTTAGAACTGTAATAATTTTTACAGGGTGGTCCAAATAAGACCTACCAATGTCGGCGTTGGTAATCTTGCAGTAGCAATGCTTGCACAATTTGTCTTTTGTATAATTGCTTTTTAAGATTCAACTTAAAAATTCTCTGGAAATGTTGTTTTGGAAATGTCCAATAGGCCGAAACGACGATGAGTTGAGACACATGGATAATATTAAGAACTTTGCCGTACAGCATCTACGTTGCCTTCCACCCCAGAACGGTCGATCACTAATATTGACGATATTTCGCTGCTTTATAGCAATTAATAGTTGACAAGATAGAGAAATTTGGTCATTTTAACGCATTGCTATGCACTCATTATCAGTTTCAAAGAATTTCAAAATTATAATGTGTAAAAAGAAAAAATTTTATATTACAAAATAAAAATGTTTTTTTTTTTCAACTTATTCCAACATTCGGCCGCAAATTCCAACGTACTAAGTATTAGAAAAAAAATCAATAAAGTCATATTCGAAAAACCAATAAATTAAAGAATCGTAACTTGGATCTTTAAAAATTTTTCATTACTATCAGGCAAGGATCAGATTTGATCTAGACATTATAAAGGGTGGTTCAACCAAAAAGAACGAGGTTAATTGAAAATAAAACAAAAAGTTTTCAGATAATTACCTAAATATTTTTTCTTGTGATAGAAGCATCAACGAAACAAAATATCGTCTAAATGCTTCGGTGGCAAACCTCTATCCGATAGTCAATATTTTCAATGACTAAGACAAAACTGAGGTTCAATGTCGTTAATATGCCGAATTATCTCATCCTTAAGCTTTTGAATTGTTTCTGGCTTATTGAAGTACATTTTTTTTTTAAATATCCCCAAAGAAAGAAGTCTGACGGTGCCAAATCACATGATCGTGACGGCCAATTAACAACGGCACGAAGTGAGATAGAACGGCCATTGAATTTCTCCCTCAAAACAGCCATTGTTTCGGTGGATGTGTGGCAAGTGGCATCAACTTGTTGGAACCACATATCGTCCAGGTCCTTATCCTCAATTTTTGACCACAAGAAGTCCGTTATCATCTCATCATAGCGAAAACCATTCATGGTTACTGCTTGGCCGACTTAATTTTCGAAGAAGTACGTTCCGATGACATCGCCAGCCCTGGGCGAGCATGCACAGGTGTTTTAACATCTTCTACAGACACGTTTTGTTGACACATTTGGTCGATTATGCTGACGCTTAAACAATCTTAACGCGCTGCTCAATTGTGTACCTCTCCATGGTTGAATTTGGCAAACATTGGGACAAAGAAGTGTCATATTAAGTTAAGCAAAAAACTTGACGTTAAGGTGTGACAATTAGCAGCGTGCATTATGGCTGGACCACCCTTTATAATTTTCAAAAAGGTACTAAAATTATCTTGGTTTTGATCCCTAAAATCTTTTTCCCGCAAATACCTAAAGCTAGACATAAAAATATTTTATAAGCTTAAACAATTTGTCTACGCACCGGAATGCATTACAAGTAAAACAGGAAAAATATACATTTCCGTTGTAATGCAAAAAAAAAATTACACCACAAAACAACACGCATACCCAGAGCTCATTTTAAGTTCTTATACAGATAAAATACATGCACGCACAAAAGTATTTCATTAATACTAAGCTATGTGTATGTGTTTGTGTTAGTAAAGACCTAAATATATGCTATACAAACTAGCTTATATGTCTTGTTATACAAACTTAGTTATATTTGTTGCTAGTCTAAAAAGGCTGCATTATTCAACTTTTAACTTCCTTTAGAAGAAATTTTTATAATATTTTTTATTTAAGCATGAAAGTTAACATGTATGGAATTTGTTGTTTGGAAAAAAATGCGTGCATATTTAAAGGGGTCTAAGCCCCAGCAAACACGTTATGCTTAGAGAAAGTGGAGTAGATTTTATATGCAAAGGAAAGAGCCGGCTAAAGGCCAACTCTCTTAAAATACTACTTAAAACCAGTGTTATTATAAGCAAATTGTTTGAGGTAAAATGCGTTTAAGTAACATTAACTTCGAGTGAGAGAGAGAGAGGCACATAAGGAAAGTTTATAAGAAACTAGAACGATAAAGTAACCATTTAAAACTTGAGGCTGTAGTAAACCAAAGAATATATGTAACAACAAACTCTTAAGGTGAACAAAGTTGTACTTTTGCAAAAGGACTAAGAGGAAAAAAGCCGCTGAATATACTTTGAATAAATAAAGTTTCCCAAAAATATCGAGCTCTTACCGCTAAATTAACGTTACCTGCAAAAGCCAAATATTACAAGAGAAGGTTTTTATTTAACTTTTTTACAATTAATTAATACATTTTTTATGAAAATTTAAATTAAGCCTACAAAAGATTTTTAATTTACCCTACAAATGATCTTAAGCAAGTTATAGATAAGTGTATCGTTAATTCTTTGTATACAATTTTTTTTTTAAACGTGAACGCGAAAATAACGTAACCCAAAGGAAAAAATTTAAGAGAGCAACATTTCTTATATTTTTTTAAGTTCTTCCCAATTTTTTAATGAAAATTTAATTCTACCCTGTTAATTACCTTATGCATGTTCTAGATTAGTTTTACATTAATTCCCCATAATAAAAAAGTGTTAAGCATAAAAAAAATTTACCAAAACTTAACATTTAAAGCAAAGTTTTAAAGAAAAAAGTCATTTACACACTGGTTATTTATGTATTTAATTCCCATTTTGTGCAGAAATTGTTATTTATTTAGATGAAAATGTTACCTCTTTGATTTCCTAACTGTCGGTAAGTATATTTGCAACCAGGGTGTAAAAAACTGCAGTCGAAACCAAAAACTGTCGAGCAAAAACCGAAAATTTGGGTACAACTTTTCGATTTTTGAGTTGGGTTGGCAGCGACTGTTTACATTTAATGAATTAGAAGTAAAAGCAACAGTTTTTTCTTGACCAATGAAAAATTAAGAAGTGGAAGAAATGGCAGTTTTTCTACTTTGACTGCAGTTTTTTAAATGCTGTTTGCAACCTTTTTAAAAATGAATCTTCACTCTTTGGATCGAAGAGCATACTTACCCACATTGGGCTCCCCTTATAGATAAAATTTACTCTTACGAGGGGCGGGATGATGTTTGGGCTATTAGAAGTAAATGCTGGCAATTCATCCGGTAAAGCCAAGAGATTATGGGGATCGTCTTTTGCGCTGTCGTCTTCTAGTTCCGCAAGTACTTCCTTTGACAGTTATAAGCCTAGTCTCTTTGACAGGTGTCTGCCTCAAAATTGGTATATGTGACGTCATGAGGATGCTCACGACGAATCATGGAATGACGTTTGGCACCACAATTTGCACAAAGAGAGCTTATTACACCCAAAGAAAATTGTTAATCGTTGTTGAACTGGCTTCAACAATATAATAATTTTTGCAAACATTTGCATATAACTGAGGTTGGCAAACGGTTTTTAACAAAAGAACTGCAATTCAGTCAATCTGTGCAATTAACAGCTTTTAGAAAACTGCAGTCAACGTAAAAAGAACCGCAATTTCTTCTCTTTTTGTCATTGGCAAAATAACACTGTTTTTTTTATTTCTGATTCATTAAATGTAAGCAGTCGCTGTCAAACCAACGCAAAAAGCGAAAAGATGCACACAAATTTTCGTTTTTTGCTCGACAGTTTTTGGTTTCAACTGCAGTTTTATGAACCAAATGAAAACATATATCTCTCCTCTTCTTTCAAATGCATTTTCTTATAAAGAAATTTTTAACAGGAACTTTAAGAAGTTACATCGGCTTATCAAAGTTATTTTTGGGAATATACAACATTTCTTATTAATTAGAGTCTGAATACAATGTACACAGAAAAAAATTGTTGCGCCAGTAAAAGAATTAATCAAAAATAAAATCAGTTTTAATTAAATATTTAATCAGGTGAATTAAACTTTTAATCAAGTGAATTAAACGTTTAATTGAAATTTTGTCAACGTTTAATTGAAATATTGCCAGTTAAACATTTAATTCACTTGATTAAGAGTTTAATTCAACTGATTAAATATTTAATTAAAACTGATTTTATTTTTGATTAATTCTTTTACTGGCGCAAAAATGTTTTTCTGTGTAACGATAATTTATTGCGGTGCGGTTTTCCATCCGATTTTAAAGTAAAAAAACGCAGTGCGCAACGGCATAAAATTAAAATCTATTTTATTTGCATTGCGGACTTTTTTATTCTGTCAATATTTGATACTCTTTCTCTTTCTGATGTTGCCATAGTTTTAGAAAAATTGGCGATGTTCACAACATTATTGTAAACCAAAAACATGATTTTGAAGTTCACAAATTGTTGTCATAAAATATAAATGTTTAAAAAATATATTAACAGAAGAAGAACAATAACGAGGTAAGTGAATTTCTTTTAGTTATCTTAGTTTTTAGTCGGACTTTATTTAATTTTAGCTGAGGAAGCCAAAAAAAATTTCGTCATTACGTATACGTATAAAAAGTGGAAGCAAAACAACAATTCGCCATCGGGAAGTGCAGCTTTATAACGCAAGCCATATAGGTATGCGGAAAGCTTAAAGTTTTTAGACGAAGTTGAACAAATAAATTAATGAAAATGTAAACAAACAAGGACAAGTATTTCCATCGCCGTCTTCGGTTGTAATTTGTTTATTTTTCTCTCCCGCAACGAGAAATCGCACCGCAAACATTGGGTTCAGACCCTTAGATTTCTCAATAACGTGCCAAATTTCTTATTAATAAGATTTCTCCATAACGTGAAAAATTCCCAATTTTTGATAAAAAAAAATAGCACTGAAATTTATCATTGAGGGAAAGCTAGTTTCTATGCGCATTTCACTAGTTGCTTAGGCCAGATCATCAGGAAACCTTTTTCCAAAGAATTTGAAAAAGCTAAATAAAACTGTAAAACGAATGAGAATTACAAACGTACAAGTCTGACTTTTAAACGATATTAAAGCTTAGAAAAAAACACCAACAATAAACAGTGAGTTTATATTTTCTTACATTTCCCTACAATCGATTGGCTTTTTTGTAGTTGTAAGCGGGTAAAAAGAAAAAAGAAAATTAAAAAAACAAATTACTTCATTTTATTGTTTTTAGTAAGAGAAGAAAAAAAAATAAAGCAATTTGCCAGTTCAGTTCTTTTGCACGGGAACATGCAATTTTATTATCAAAATTAAGTTTTTCTAAAATATGCGGTCATTGAGGAATTGTAAGAGTTGCACCTGACATGGTGAGATACATAGGCTGCACAAAAGTTCCTCTGGTTCGTGGTGCTTATGGTCTTATAGATACATACACAAACAACAGCAACAACAAGAGTTGCTAAGAGAAAGCTTATCTGTTATAGAAGATGTAAAACAAACAATTTACAATATTAAGAATATAATATTTTTTAAAAACCAAAGCTTTTAATCGAAATGTTGGTCCCCAAACGTTGACCAAGTAAAAAAAACAAAATAACAAATGTTTATTTAATTAAAAGCGAAACAGTTAAAAATATCTGTGCCGATTTGCAAGAGTAGTCGAAGATTGTAGTTTCAAGATGTCCACAGCTTTTTTTAAGTTTCATTTATACGAGTAGTTTTTATACCCACACCACAATAGGGGAGAGGGTGTTATGCATTTGTGCTGATGTGTGTAACGCCTTAAAATATTGGTCCTAGACCCACCTTAAAGTATACCGATCTACTCAGAATCACTTTCTGAGTCGAACTAACGATGTCCGTCCGGCTGGCTGGCTGGCTGTCCATGTAACCTTGTGCGCAAAGTACAGGTCACAATTTTGGAGATAATTTGGTAAAATTTAAGACATAGGGACATTATTGGCACAAGGACCAAGCCTATTGGAAATGGGCCAAATCGTAAGACCACGAGGGAAGATAGAGGGAAATTTCTTCCTCTCAGAAACTATCAAACCGATTTAAATGAAATTTAAAACATAGATAAAACCATATCCATATGGACACATAAGCTATACAGTTTTTCAGAAATAGGACCACAAGGGGAGGTGGGGTGAAATTTCTGTCTCTCACAAACTTTCAAACCGATTTTAACGAAGTTTATAAACATAGATAAATCCATATTTATATGGACACATAAGCATGATGATGTAGGGTATCATAAGGTCGGGCTTGACTGACTATACTTTCTTACTTGTTAGCTTTAAGTCTGAACATTATCAGTAAATGTTTGAAAAAAAAAAGTTAGTAAATGTAAAAGACAACTTTTCTACTTGTAATAACTCAGGTCTGTCTTTTCACTAAAGCTGCTCTTCCACACAGAAAAAAATAAAAATTGATTTCAATTAAAAAATTTGTGATATTAATTAAAAAATTAATTCAATTTGCACCAGTAAACAAATTAATAGTATAAATTAAACCAGTTAATAGTATTAATTAAACGTTTAATTCACTTGATTAAAAGTTTAATTCACTTGATTAAATTTTTAATTAAAACTGATTATATTTTTGATTAATGCTTTAATTGGTGAAAAATTTTGGAGAATTTTTCGGTGCATATGACCACAATACTTCTTAATTGGAATGTTTTGATTTTTTCGTTCGAAATTTTTTGAAAACAATTAGAAAACCATTAAATTCAAAAAAGGAAGGTGTATTAATAACAACCAGTTTGTGTAAAATATTTGGACAAATTTGTATGGTTAACATGGTTTTTCTATATATTTATAATTTTACATTTACGGGGCATAGAATTTCATGCATTAATTTTGGAAAATATGCGCATAAAGTATGCTTAAAAAAAATTTTAAATATGGCTTAAAAATAAACAAAATTTGCAATTGCCCCCCGTATTCATAAACGATTATTTAGTTTAACAAAAGTTTATTTAGCCTAGTTTTCATACAAAATTTGTTTTGTAAACTTTATTTAAATTTAAATTATTTTTATGAATAAAGGCATTATTATTTAAAGAAAAATTAGAGTTTACATACAAACTGTATTTTTTTTTTTTTTTAATTTTAACATATGGGTAATTCCAAAGTGTTGAACGTGACAGTCGTAAGCATCAAAAATGCAATAAAATTTAAAAGAACAAATATTTTTAAGTTCTTTGAACCCTTAAATTATAGCACTAAGAAAGCAATATTATCTATGCTAAAGTTAATGGGGGGCGCGATTCTAGGTCAAAGATAATGGCAAAAGAAGTAGCGGTTCGAACGTGAAAAAAATAGAAGTAGTTTTTTGGCCATGTATAAAAAAGCGTAATTCAGCGAAACCTGGCACAATTTTTTAGTCAAACTACTTTCAGAATTTTACGTTACATTAAAATATCTTTGGTTTGATTCCAAAATCTTCTGTATTTTTTTTTTTTTTTTTTTTTTTTTTTTGTTTAAGTCAAAACCGGGTTCGATACGTGAAATTTTTTCCATAATAATTTAACTGAATAATTTAAATGAATAATGATCCGAATTACATATTTCTCTTCGAACTCTTCCTTAGATTACAGACCATGTAAGAAAATTTTTTTGGGATAATTTTCATTAAATATCACCTCTTTTATGGAAGATAATAGTAAAGAAAACATACAATAAAACATTCTCACAAACTAGAAATTATGTTTGCGAACAAATTTATGGGTAAATTTATAAAATTAGTAAAATCTAAATATTTCTCTATAACAATATCGTAAAATAATCAGCTTTTAATAACTTTTAAATTTTCGGTCACGGTGGACCTTCTGACAGGAATGCCCATTTATTTTAATTTTATAGAATGTACTAACAAACGACAGATTTTGGATAGTAAACTTAATTTTTATTATCTGTGATAAGAAATTACTTAGAAATATTTATATTTAATTACATATTTCAATTCCACTTAGCTTTCCAATTAGCAGATTTTGGATAGTAAACTTAATTTTTATTATCTGTGATAAGAAATTACTTAGAAATATTTATATTTAATTACATATTTCAATTCCACTTAGCTTTCCAATTAGCCTTTTAAATGTAGTACAAACTAAACTTGTATTTTGTTGTTGTTGCTTTAGTTAAGTGTTGAATTAACGTGCAGTTTATTTTCATATAAAACCACAAGATCCATTACAGGATATCCTTACAAATACACTGGCATATATGTGTGTACATTTAAGCGAACATATGTGCGCGTGTATATAGGCGTATGTGTTTGTATATATGAGCAAACACAATTACAAGCACATGCATAAAAACACCTATAAGGTAAATAGACGACCATATAGAAACGACAAAAGTAGCAGAATTTTTTTTTTTTGTAATTTTTGCGAACGTTTGTTGTCATGCAGTTGTTTCTTACAACACAAACACAAATCAAAATGCGATCACATATGTACTAACAAGTGAAACTAGAGGCATAAATTTGAAAATGTAAACAACAGGGGCCAACGCAAAAGGCGCTTTGTTCTTTTTTCTTGATATAAGGTTAACAGCCACGTAAAATATTTTCTTTTCAGACTTTAATTTAAGAAGAAAATTATAAAATCTACTTTTTCTTATTCTATTGAAGTTCGAACTGCTCTGAAAGAATTATGCTTCATAAATCTAATGAATCAATTATCAAAAATCATTACGGGAATGAAATTTTACAAACATAATGGAGCAATTTCTTTTACACTACGAAATTGAGGTTCGTAATTTCGTTAAAATTTTTCATTAAATTAATGATAACCTAATATCTCTTTCAAAAGAAAAATTCAACTAATTGTTATACATTATTTCGATAGGTTTTTTAAGATTAAAATGAACTATTAATTAATGTATTCAAATATTTTTCAGCTAATGAAAAAAAGTGTAACTTTATATTTTCCATGAAAAATGTCACTAAATCAATGAAAACAAGATAAAGTTCTCTAACTTCAAAATACTAGTTATAAATATTTTCTTCCTATAAAAAAGTATTTATGATTCCATTTTAAGCGATATACATGAAAATATATGAAAAAAAATTGTAAATTTCAATGTTTCATAACGTCAATGAGAAAATTCATAAAAATAACGAAACACTGAATTTAGCTAAATGTTTATTAAAGGTTCAAAAACAAACAACGAGAAAGAAAAAGCAAGAGTAAACAATTATAACATTCTTTTTCCTTTAATTGTTAATTTATATACACAATACAGGCAAAGCCCGGTATAACGAATGAAATAATGTCAGCTCCTTTCGTTATACTGAGAGATTCGTAATACCGAACTTTTTTTTAAATAAAAAATTTGCTACATTTACCATTAAATCGAGCTGTTTATGTTATAATATTCATGTTACATACGTATGTTACATACTTACATACGTAAGTACATACGTGTTTACATATTGGGACAAATTATTTGTGTAAAAAATCTGTAATATATAGCTTAGTCCAGACAATATGATGAAACAGCAAATTGATGCTTTCACTCATATCGTCGTGCGGGAGTTTATGTGCTCTATCCGCCATTTTACACATTTCGAGTTAATTATGTCACTTTAGGTTTTCGACCCCAAATTTTTCAAATATGTAATCCGTTTTCGGCTTTCTCGTCTAGTTTCTGAGATAAAATTTATGAGAAAGCCGAAAACGGATTACATATTTGAAAAATTTGGGGTCGAAAACCTAAAGTGGCATAATTAACTCGAAATGTGTAACATGGCGGATAGAGCACATAAACTCCCGCACGACGATATGCTTAAAAATAATAACAAATGCCTCTATCAGCGTATTCATATTTAATATGCGATATAAGAAAAAGACTTACATCTTTTTAAATTCTTCTAAAATTTTTATTTTTTCACTGAATGATATTCTTTTTCTATTCACCATTTTGCTTCAACAACACTTAAAACAAAACTCTTTATCAAAGTTATTTACGGGAATACAAAAGTTATCATTAATACGATTTCTGTATGACGTGCTAAATTCCCAATTTTTCATATTTGATAAATACACTGAAATTTATTGTGAGGGAAAGCTAGCTACTTTTTTATTATGCTTAAAACTAATCTACATGTTCTCTTACTTTGTAAAAAAAGCACATCCAAACAAACGGTGGAGTAACGACTTTTTGGTTTTGCTTTGTTTTACTTAACCATTCGTTAAACCGGGAGTAAAAAAAAGTTGATCGTTCGTTATAAAAGATAGCTAATGAACAAACTTGCTCATTCGTTATATCGAATTTTCGTTAAAGTGAGTATTTGTTATATCGAGCTTTGCCTGTATTTACGTAGTACATAGAACTAGCCAGCAAAATGGAAAGAAGCAAGATGAAGGTCTTCCCGAGATGGAAAATGAATAAAATATAATTTACTGAAAGGTAAGCTTTATACAAGTAGAACCTAACATGATGTAACAGAAATATATAAACGAAATAAAATTAATATAACTTGATGATTTGAAACAGAAATAAAAAAAAATAAAGTTCACAACAACTCAAAACGCACATTGAAAAAATGGCTGAAATAAATAAACATAAATATATTACCATAACAATCATTAAACTAATTAAAGACTGTCATAAAAATGACCAAATTTAATTAGTAATTGCATGAATTTAAGTCATTGAACAAATTAAAATTTTTATCGATTTAATGAAACATTTTATGGGGGGCTAATGTAACATTCTTTATTTGTCCAATGAAGGGTTACATATGTTGGCTTTTAATGTAATTTTTCATTGGATTAATGTCAAAATTCATTGGATCTGTGAAGAAAATTCTTTCTATATCCCACAATGCGTATGATCAATATTTTCGGTCTTATTCATAAAAATTTTTTGTTTCAGCTTTAATGCTGACAATAGTTATGCAACACTTTTTGTTTTATAAACCATTAATAAAAAGTCTGATTTATAGACGCTTAATAGGAGTGGATTAACAATTAAACGTTTATATTACGTTTGTATTTTTATGTTATTTTACTTGTTATTTTTGTAATAGTGATGCCTACAACTAGGGATGAAACGATACGAGTAAATTGAATTATCATACAACGAACGAATTTTTAGTGAATTTCTGTTTTGTTTTGAATTTAAAATGAATATCTGTTTTTAAAAACGTAATATTCTAAATAATTTTATGTTTTTTTTTTTTTTTTGTTAATAAAATACATACTATTGAAATAGAAGCGAAATATGTAAATCATTTATTAGCAATATCAAATTTTTACTGCTTTAACTCTGTAGGTTCCAATAGAGATTATACAGCTTTATGTTTAATGAATAATTTAACCAATTTTTATTATACATAACGCAGATGTTTTGAAAATAAAACCTCCTAGGTTTTAACAAAACATTTTTAGCCACATATAACTGCCAAAATATTTTAGGCTCAAATGTTTTTACCTGGAACAATATCATTTTCTTCAATAGCAATTTTGTGAAGTACTGCTAGGGCGATAATCAATGTTTTTCCTTTTGCCAGATAAACCGTCAACCCATCTAACAAGCAGCGAAATCGTTGCTTCCAAACCCCGAAGCAACGTTTAACAGAGTTTTAAGTGCCTATCTGTGCACGTTATATTTGTTCTTCTTTCCATTCTGTGGTTTGAATAGTGGGGTGAATAAAACAGTCTGCAGCTTATATCCTGAGTCTCCCAACAAAATACCTTTGAACTCTCCGCTTTCAAGTTTAATAGTTGACTCATTTAAAATACGGCAGTCATGAGTGGCAAAAGATATATTAATTATGTATTTCTGAAATTTAATTTACCAGAACATTCAGTGTATAGTAACCCTTTCTGTTTGTATAATATTGGGCTAAATTCCCGCCGGTTTTTTTGATACGTATGTGCGTACCAATAACGTTTGGGAGATTTTTAAATGTCTTAAATTCTCTCATTAAGATTACTTTTCAAAAAAAATTTTAAACATACATATTATGTTTCATATAACCATAATATTTTCACCAGCAACCATATTATGGTTAAATTAGTCCTCCATTAAGTAACCACAACCATATTATGGTTGCCTCCGAATATTTTATGGTTAAAAATAACAAAAACATGTTTAACACTTATAATATCATGGTTGATATTTAACCATAGCATGTTGCTCTTGGAAAAGAGGAAAATATTGTTGTTAATTTTAAAACAAATTATTTTCATATTTAACCATAACACGCTTAAAGGCAACCATAATATGGTTGTGGCTTCTTGATGCTGGACTAATTTAACCATAATTTGGTTGTAGGGGATAATAATATGGTTATATTAAACATAATATGTTTAACATTTTCTTTAAAAATAGTTTTGTTGGAGGTGACCATATTTAAACATGTTTTTTCTCTGCGTGTATATGAGATGATGACATTTTAATTTTTCTGTTGCCCCAGCGAGCTAAGGCACGAGCCATTCTGGCTGAAATTCTACACACTGTTGCTTAAAAAAACCATGAAGATCTGCCGCATCATCCGAAATCTACAAATTGTTTTTTTTAACTTCAATTTAACTTGTTATTAGCGCTTTTTAGTAATTGCTTAAATTAGTTTTTAAACTTATAAAATTATAAATTTAATTTCGTCGGGTGGTTTCTGGTAGGCACATTTTTACAAAAATTTAGTTTTAAATCAATTCTATATAATAAAAATGGCTCCCTCTTTTTTAACATTTAATCCCTTTTTTGATATCTCGAATATATTAAGAGATATCGAGTTCTAGCATTGCCTGATATCCTTAATTTTACAGTTCTCTAAACATTGCTTTGCTTCATTCGTCACTTTTTGTGCTATTAAGCAAATTTTCGATGCAAAATTTAAAATATTATTGTTTGTAATTTCTGTGCTGCATGTTCCATTCAAAGCATGTAGAACAAAATATTTTTGTTCCGTGCGGCAAACCAGTAACCAACAGACAATACACTATGTGGTTTCTACTTTGTGTTTGCTTTAACAAATACTTGACCTGTTTGAAAGACATTTTAAAATATAAGTTAATGGTAAAAAAAGATTTGCATTATTTGAAATAAATCTTAATAGCTCTTTATATTTTATGCAAAAAGTTATAACGACTTTAAGTTTCAACAGAAAACATATCTCGCGACCCACGTTATTTTTAACAAAAAAAAATCTATCGAGCAGTTTATATTTAAAATTAATTCAAACACTAGTTATAGTTTTTCTAGAAAAAAAATTTGTATGCGCATTAAACTTTTTTATTATTTATTAAACATTGAAATATCACTTTATTAAACGCTTAAAGAAGAGTAAAGGCTAAAATAAATCTTTCAAATTTATGAAATGTTTATTAAACGTTTAATAGGCTATTAAACATTTATAAATACTCTTTTTTCCACTTTTGCTTATTAATGACTTATAAAGCTGCAATGATGCGTTTATGAAATAGACTTTTATATGTATAATGCTTATAGGTTTATAAAAACTTTTGCATACTTTTATAATTTATTAAAGGAGAGCAGCCCTTCAGTGCGTATAAGTAATGTTTAACTTTCAATAACTTCCATACGATTAAATTCTTATTGTATTACCAAAAACTGTAGCATACTTTTTAGAGAAAAAAAAAATTCAAATGTTTGTGGCGTATGAGTTATATTAAAGTATAACATAAATAAAAAGCCATTATACGTAGAGATGAAACGATAGACAGTAAAGCCCTGCACGAATGCATTTGAATGCCATTTTAAATCATTCGTTTGTTCTTCAACTACTGATTGTCGATTGCTTTTTGCTAACGAATCAAATTCTGTACTGTGAAAAACACATAAAGCACGAAAAAAATATAAACACACAAATGCAAATGAGTTTAAATTATGTGTGTTATAAACGACCAAACACGAAGTGTAAAGATCACGAAATATACTCCACACAACAACGAAACAAACGAATAACACAAACTACACCAAATCACACGAATCGCACGAATCAAACGAATCAAACGAATCACACCAAATCACACCACACAACAGTAACAAAATAGGTGGCATTATTTTATTTTTATTATTAGGTAATTAGTAATTTTGTATTAGCAAAAAACAAATGAAGATGCAAAATATTATTATACAATGTTTCAGTATTTATTTTAAATTAATTTATTCAAAAGTTACAAAAATATATTTTGAAATATTTTATTAAAAGTAAAAAAGAAATGAAAAGCTAAATTCAATTAATTGCAAAATTAAGATAAAAATAATATAATGAGCAAAATGGTTTAAAATTAATTTGTACAGTTTAAAAGTTCATTTTGTATTTCAGTTGCTTCTATATTTGAATGAAGAAACATTATGGCATTTATAGAATCACCGTTTGAAGCAATGCTGGATTTTTTTTTTAGAAATCAAATTCCGTGCTACTGAAAAAACTCGCTCTGAAGCTGCACTACTAGCAGGCGTTGCTAATATTTTGTAGCTCCCTTTGTAGAGAAGTGGAAATTCATTTTGATGTAAGTTCCACCATTGCAAAATGTTGAAATCTTCAGTAATACAACATTTAAGCTTTCATACATTAGCAATTCGTTGGATACTGTATCCAGTTGTGTAGTATTTTCAGTCGGTGGTAAAAAATCAGAATATAATTCTATGATATGGCTAGATATTGCTGTTGCACTTTCAAATGGATTTTCTGATTCATGTTGCTCTTGAAAGTTTTTTATCATAATGTGCATGCATTTGTCTTAAATCGAGAGTTTTTCTTCTTCACTAAATTGAACCAATTTGTTTAATGGAGGGAATAGAAAAACAGCAATTTTATGGTAGATAGTTAGATTCCCAATTACTATGGAATCTATCAAAATTGCAAATTTTTCTTTAAACTCTTTTGAAATTTCTAAGTCACTGATATCAGTATTACATTTTTTCTTTAAGCAAGGATATAAATATAAACAAGGTGTATTGTCGGATACTTTTCCCCTTCTAACTTTTTTAAAAAAAGTTCCAAAACTTTAATTAAAGCTGTTATATGGTTCAAATGAATATTATTGATTCTATTGAGCTCGTTTTTTTGTTGCAAAAGTTGAACTATTTCGGACCAATTTTTTTCGACAGAAACAAATAAATAGTAAATTGAATTCCAGCGGGTGGGTGAAAAGCTTTTAAGGGTTGTTTGTAAATTTACATTTAGACCAGAAATTTTAAAATGTTTTACGAGTTTAGTACATAAACTACATAATTCTGAAACAGCAGGTACTTCTTTCATAGCTTTTTGAATAGTATTATGCAGTAAATGGTCAATGCAAAATATGTGGTTATTGTTCCGAAAGGCAGCGACCATGTTTGCTCCTCGATCTGTGACACTAATGGCTTTGTCATCCAGATCTAAATCGAAATTATTAAGTATTTTTCTTAACTTTCGACAGATATTATCATCAAAAAATATATATATTTAAGTTTATAATATACCTATTTATAAATATATATTATCAAATAAATAAATATTACTTGTACATTTTTCACCATCCATATAATTAATACCAAGTCTACTAAATATATGTCCATCATTTATGTGGTGAATGGTCACAGCTATATATGTTCTTCTAATAAAGTTATCGGTCCAAAGGTGTATATCATAACTTTTTACAAAATAACAAATGCGCACCTGAGTTTGCCTGCAAAAATGTATAAAGTCATTATAACAGGTCAAAGTTACGTTAAATAGTTACCATAAATTGGTAAGGTGAACTCTTTAGGCTCGGTCATATAATTGTAGCATACAAAAGTAAGCAATAAAAATAGTGCGAAACAATAAAGTTTCATTAAAACATCAATAAAACACATCTTCTTACCCAAAAATGTTACCTACTGTCACATTTGCTATTATGTATATAGGTAGGTTATTTACACATAAATTGTAGCAAAACAAGCCTTTTTTAACTTGATTTTCAAATATTTTTATTTACTTAAGAAAAGTGTTTTCAAAGAAAAAAAACCCACCGACGCGATTGGTACCGAAACCAAACTATTTTTACAAGCACAAAATACCAACAAATTCTTGTGGCTATTTTGTTTCTTAATAATTTCTGTATTTAGGTACGTCTTTTTAAAGAAGGAAAAAGGGACCCTTTTACAGGTATCAAAGAATTTTTTTTGTCATCATAAAGTTTTTTTCTGTTAAGATGAAACAAAATAATATAGCATCCGCTAGACTTGTACACTTGTCGAAGTCACATAGACGACTGAATTGGTGAGCATAAAAATATGTGTTAGTAGTGGTATACACAATTGTGCAAAGAAATGGAATTCCCTGTTATAGACTCACAATTGCTGTGTGTTATGTTCGTTTTCACATCGAATTATACATTGAGTTGATTTGTTTTTTTAAATCCAACTACTGCTTAACAACGAGTTGTTTGAAACCAACTACTGTTTAAAATTGATTCGGTTTTTCATTGTGTATCATTCGAATTGATTTAAAAAAAAAAAACACAGTATTTGACACAACAATAACTTGGTGTGGAGAACTGTGAAAAAGAAACAAATGCATTCGTGCAGGGCTTTAATACACAGTACATACTTTGTTCCATACACAAAAATAAGGTGAAACAATGTTGTTCCAATGTTTAAAAAAATTACTGTACTGTATTCGTATCTAAATAAATAACACGTAGGAAGAACCTTTTTATGTTAAATGCGTTTCGCCGCTGCTAGAGGTCGGTCGCTAAACTTGTCCTAATTTTTAATAAAATTTTACAAGAAAAATAAAAAAGTGTTGCCGTGTCCGCCATTAAGAAACAAAATAGAAACTAGCCACATATTAGTTCCAATTTAGAGATATGTGATCTTTTTTTGAGGCCCAAAACGCATGTATTATTTTTTATAATTTAATACTTCAGATTAAAAGCTATAAATTTTTTTCTAGACGATAAAATTATCCTATTTTCTTTGTACTGTTTTTAAAGGAAATTAACTTCAAGAAAATCTCTACCGTTATTAGACATTATTATATAGCCGTTAAAAATGCAGGATGCTGTTGCAAAAAATAAAAAATCATCAATATTTACTTTATATTTAAAAACAACTGAGTGCACCGTTTTTTCAGTTTATATGCTCCGTTGCCCTTGCTTTTGATGTTAAGAAAAAAATTTACCACATTTTGAGTTTAAGTGTAATTTTTTTTATGAAACAACAAATTTTACTTGTTTTTTTATTTTTGTATGAAATATTTTAATTATGAAATATTTAAATTGTTTGCATCCTTGCTAGAATTAATAAAAAATTAAGTATATCAATTTTAGCATTCTATTTAGATAGATTTGGTAATTAAGAACAATTTTGATATTCTTTAATTAGGCTTGAGTTCATCAAATTTAATTTTCATTAAATTATTTTTACTGCGGAAGGAATTTTACAACTTGGAATTTTTAAAAAAATTTATTGATAATTTTTCCTTGGCTGAGCTAGGATTTGAACCCGGGTTGATTTTTACATGTTTCAAGAATCACCACATTCTTTCTTCTGAAAATCTTTGAGTTCCAACGACTGCGGTGCCCAACAATTTTCAACAATTCAACCTTAAACGTGTTGCCGAATTAAACTAAAAAAGAAGGATATATGGGAGATACATGAATCTTTTGACGCAATTTTCTCAAAACTTGAAATTTTGTTTAAAACCTCCATGCAAAATATTATTAGTCTGGGTCAACTTCTTCTATTTTTGCACAACTTTGTTCTATATCAAAGTATTGTACGATACCTCCAAGGCGCAGTAGAAAATGTTAGTTATTTTCGTATCAAAAATCTGTAACTTTTGAGTGCATATATATTTTGTATTATATTTATATTTTCAATCATAAAAATGGAATAATAACAAAAAAAAGTAATGAACGGTTGAAAATAAATTTTAGATTTTTTTTTTTTTTTTTTGAGTTTCTGTATAAAAGTTAATTGTTTAGGCAAGTGAAAGAGGTCTTTTTATGAATTTGCTTATTAGTTTTAATTGTAATAACAACTGCCATTTTTGTTAATAACTTTTGAGTTTAGATGTTTTTAGAAATTGGCAACCTTCGGCCTGTAGACTTTTAAGCCCCAATATTTACAAGGGTCAGAGGTTGAATTTTTTTTTTTTTTATGTTCAGCTGTAGTAGAGTTACAATGAAATTTCATTGGTGGCAAATGTAAGATACTTAAAAATAAATGCTAATGAAATAACACTGTGCAACAAAAAAAAAAACAATACTTGCAACTCGAACTAAACTAGACTACTAGTAGAGCAAATCTACCAAAGCATTTTAAAAAGTTAGCTCGGATTTTCGAGCTTTCGGGCCTTGAAATTTTTGAATTTTTAGAAAAGGCGTTTGGAATAAGTAAAAAAAGCTTATACGCATAAGCTTTGTCTTTTTTAAATTACATTCACTGAAAGTTGATTTAATTTAGCTTCTTTATCATCAAAGCGGTGTTTGGTTCTCGGACTCGTTCTAGTGTATGCCATTTGGGGCTTCGATATTGGTTTGCTCAAGTGCACTGTCAAGAAGCAGAAGAACAAATGAAGGTTATGGAAAACAGCCTTGTTAAACGCCAGCAAAGGAAGAAAATGGTAGGCTGGTATTAGCTTTAAAACGCATTCGACTGGTGGACTCGTTATATAGTTCTCGGACGAGCAAAACAATTTTATTGGGTATACCTTTAGACAACAGGGTATCGCAGAAGTGAACCCTTGAGTCTGTGTCAAAGGCTCTTTTAAAGTCAACGAAAAATAGGTACAGTAGTGTATTGTGTTCCTTGGACCGAAGAGAATTAATGTGGTCTGCACAGAATCGACCAGTACGAAATCCTGCCTGTTTATTGCGAAGTATAGATTTTACTGATGGTTGAATTCGTTCTGGTAGAATTGTTGCCTTTAGTTTGGAAATAGCGTTTAATTGGGTGATTCCCCTCCAGTTTTTGCATTCACTTAAAGTGCCCTTCCTTGGAATCATAATTACGACACCTTCTTTCCATAACGTCGGCATATGGCTTGTGTCCTACACCTCTTTTATAATTGAATGGAGTTTAATTGCTAATATCGGCTTGAAATATTTGAGAAGTTCCGAAGGATTATTGTCTGGGCCCACACATATGCCGTTTCTTAGCTTCTTAAGGCATAATTGTATTTCCACGACTGTAGGAGGGGATGTGGAAATATTCCTGCGTTCGTTTCGTTGGGCAGGCAGCGGAAATTATATTGTTAAACTTTTGAAATTTTTTTTTTATCAAATAAATAGAAAATTCACCATTCAACTAAAAATTTTCTTAAGGCCCAACTAAGATATTAAAGGGTTAAAAATTTTAATTTTGGAAATTGTTAAAATATAAGCTGAATAAGACCGCAACTTTAATATGGTTATGGCTTCCTTATGGAGGACTTAAAATTACCATAGTGTGGCTGCCCGCAACAATAATATGTTTAAGAATTTGTAAAATTAAAAATAGATTTGTTAGAGATTAGAATGTAGAAAAGTAGTTTTATTTGGCGGAAAGATCTTAAAACAAATAAAATCACATACCTTTCGACTAAACACTTCAGTTATATAAATTATTGGAAGCAAATTTTTAAAAAAAAGTGGAAAAGGACATAAACCGGACTATAAAGTGATTGTTATAAAACAGTGAATGGGGATGATTTTGAAAGAGTTGTTTCAAAAACTGCAAATGTTTGCACCAATATCGCCAAAAACAATGAAAAAATTTATCAGAACTTGTAGAATTATTAGCCCGAAAGTTTCTTTACACGATACAAAATTTCTTTATCTTATAGAAGCATTTTGCTCAATAGAACTTAGGCCGCATGAAGGCCGACTACGCAAAGAAGCTTTAGTTATCGAAGCCGGATTTTGTTATACCATCGAGGAGAAAATCCTTGCGCCCGGCAGAAGGCCGGCTGCGAAGAAATGCTTTAGTTAGCAAAGCCGGTGTTTGTTATACCATAGAGGAGAAAATCCTTGCGCTCGGCCGAAGGCCTGCTGTGCAGAGAAGTTTTAGCTAGCGAAGCCAACCAATGGCAGACTTAGGATTTCTTGGTACCAATTACCACAGTCCTTATTTCTTTTTATTGAAGTTCCAAGCCTGCTTATCTTTTCACCTCGGCTTCTCAGAGCTTGGCAGTAATAGAACCAGCAACCTTTTCATGACGCATTAGAAAACACACTTTCTAAAGACTGCCTTAAAGCTGCTTCATAGTCTGTACGAAAAGCCAAAGCTTCGAATTGTAAAAAATGTCTATTAATACATAATATTTTTTTTTTCTTAAGTTTGATAATCACTTGAAATTTAAACGGTATTTTAAAACAAATTTTACACATTTTAATATTTTTGGTTATAAGTTAAGTTGTGGACATTATGACACTGCTCTGTTGGACGTTATGACACTTTTAAAAGTATCATAAAGTCCGCGGACACTATGACACTTTTTTGACGTTATGACATGCCACCTCCAGAACAGGTACTACTGACGTAAATAGAATTCAATCTAGTTAAAGGAAAGACTTTGAAGCTGGGAAATGGAAATGATTTCAAGAAAGAATTGTTGGCTGAGAAGAATAGATAATTAGTACAAAAAAAAAATAAGTTGTGGAATAGTAATCCTGCTTGTGGTGCTTTTTTTTTGTCGTCGCAGAACATTTTGTAGTTATTGTTGGGGTATTTGTAAAGTAGGCCTTAATCTTGCAGTTGGCCATCGTGACGTAGCAATCGAAATTGTATTTTAATTGATTTCCAAGTTCAAAAAAAAATATTTTTTAAAAAAAAAGACATAAATAAAAAACTGTTACTCAAAATTTAATCTAAAAAAAAAATTTAAAAGGTTTTAGATTTTTAAAAAACATTTTCATCCTGCCTCTTTTTTAGCCCAAGAACCCATTCTCATTAAAACCCTTGTAAAATTTCCCCACACTTTATACCATTGCTACTGTAGTTGTTGTTTTTGTTGCTTTCAAATTTTTGTAAATATCAATCTATCGATACCGTTGTGACCGCATTCTGAGTCGTACACATACAAATTGTTGTTAAAGGATATTGCGGTTCAAACCAATCGAGCAAAACTAAACTTGATTATTTTGTGTGGTCATACATGCAAAATACGAACAGTTGTGAATGTGAGTGTGTGTGTGTTTATGTAGATACAAACATATGTGAAAGTGTTACAAGTGTGTTTTTAAATATATAGTTGCGTTAGAATATCTTTTGAGATATGCAAATGTTTATATAGTTTTGCTTTAAACTATTAGTTAGAATATTGCAGATTGTATTTAATTATCGGCTCTAAGGGGTAAAAGTATATTAATTGAACTTTAAAAAGCAAAAGGGGTAAACAATTTGGTAACATAGACAATTTTGCTAGTAAAAATTTAACTTTCAGGGCAAATTTCACCAACTGTATTTAAATTTTAATTCATATTAAAATAAAGATTTTCATCAAGGCGAATTTACACCAGGTGAACTTATCTTTCTACGTAAGCAACAGCTGATAACTAACCTTGTGTCAAAATGGTATACCGTTTTAGTGGTTCTGTGGAATCTTTACTAAATTCTATCATTTTTGCTTAAAATTATGAAATTGAAAACTTTTTTAAGTTATTAAATTTCAAAACACACAATTTAAAATTGAAAACAATATGAAATATTTGCTTAAATTTTTGACACAACGTTAAAATATTTTACAGTGTTGTAAAACGTTTTCAAAATAAGACCACCTTGTATGAATTCGCCTTGATTTTCATATAATTTTGTTTTTGTTTTGACATGAAAAACAAAAAATTAATATTTAAATACAATTAGTGAAATAGGCACTAAAAGTAAAAGAGTAAAACAAAGTTAAAAATGAAGCCAATTCAAGAAAAAATTACCAGAAGTTTTCTGTTAAACTATAATAGAGGGTTACATTTTAAGGGCCGATGTTGAATGTGAGCCACACCTAAACGTCAAGTTTTTTTCTGGATTTCATTTGACATTTCTCATTTTCAGACTAACTCAATTTAAACCATGGAAATATACACAATCGAGCAACGCGTTCAGGCTTATTATGAAAATAAACGTTCTAATCAAAATGCATATCTGCACTTCGTGATTTTTTCGGTCAATTTAATCGTCCAAATGTGCGTACAATCGGAAAAATCGTGGAAAAATTTGAGCAACCCGGGTCTGTAGGTGATGTGAAAAAAAGCAGGCACTGCAGAAAATATTGCTGCTGTTTGCCAAAGTGTGGCTGAAGAGCCGTCCACCTCAACTCGTCGTCGTGCCCAATAATTGCACCTCTCACGCTTGTCGTGATGAACATTATGCATAAAGACTTGCATATACACGCTTCCAAGGTGCAATTGACTCAAGAACTAAAGCCTCTTTACCTTTCCAAACGTCGTCAATGGTCAGAATGGTGGCAAGAATTGGCAACAGAGGATGATCAATTTTCAAAGAAAATCATCTTCAGTAATAAGGCACATTTTTACCTCAGTGGACTTGTAAATAAGTAGAATTGCCGCATTTGGGCGAATGATAATCCAAGAGTGATTGTCGAAATCATAGGGTCGTGTTTTTCCCAAAATGAGGCCGATCAGACAGTTACTGTGAATGGTGTTCTCTATCGTGAGATGATAACGAACTTTTAATGGCCAGAATTGGAAGATATGGATGTGGGCGATATGTGGTTTCAGCAGAACGGTGCCACTTGCCACACAGCAAACGAAACAATGGCTCTTTTGGCCGACAAATTCAATGGCCGTGATATCTCACGTGGTGGCGATGTCATTTGGGCGCCAAGATCATGTGATTTAACAACGTTGGACTTCTTTCTTTGAGGTAATTTGAAAGCTAAAGGATGAGATAATTCGGCACACTAACGGCATAGAACCTTAATTATGCCTCAGCGTCGTCGAAAATTGGGACCATCGGATGGAGGTGTGCCGCCGAGGTCGCGACGTCCATTTGACCGATATTTTGTTCCGTACATAATTGAGCCACACCAATATTATCATAATAAAAAGAAACGACAATAATTTCTAAAATAATTTGAGTTTTATTCAAAATCAACATCGGCCCTTCAAATTTAACCACCCTTTCTTTATTGTCTCTAATGAAGCCTATAGTTTAATCTTTACACTCGCCATATTCTTTACGTAAAATTAACTAAAATTTTAATATAAAATAGATGAAAATTCAGTTAAAGACTGGACTACTTATTTTTCATTTATTATTAAAGAAAAGTTCATTTAATTTTTACTGCCAAAAATTAAACCCCATATTCCGTAAAAACAAAGGAATATTCAGTTCTTTTATGACATTCATTCAGTCATTCTCTTATGAGAGAGAGAGAGAATATTATTATTTACTTTCCCCGTTACACATATTTGTTTTACTTTTTTTGTACTACTGACACCTTTGTTTACAGAAGAACTCACAATTATAAGACATGACCGATATGGTTTTTGAAATTATTTTACTTTAAAAAATTTGTATTTAACTAAATAATTTTAACAAATAGAATATGGGAATTTTTTACACAACACAAGCAAATCATTTTTTATAGATTACTAAAAATTTATTTTTTGTTAGTTAAATTATATAAAATAAAATTTTACGGAATATGGGGTTGAATTTCTGACAGTAAAAATTAAATAAACTTTTTGTTATTTTAAAATTAATTTTCATCAAATTTCACATACAGAAGACTTCAACTTAATCAACTGACAATATTAAATGCAACCTGAAAATCGTATTAATATGCACTTAGTTTTTTGAATAAATGTTAGAATCAGTTTAAAATAAATTTGTTTGGAACTTTAAATGTTTATTTATTAAGGGGCTGCATGAATAACTTCATTCATAAATTTACTGAAATGTTTATCCACTGAAGTTCGTGTTCAAATAAAACTTAGCTTTTACCGGACAAATTGTTTTTTATTCATGCTACTGGCAAACACATTTCGTTTCATATGGCAAACACAAACCCCCGTATTTATAAACGATTATTAAATTTAACAAACGTTTATTAAGCCAAATTTTCATACAAAATTTGTTTTGTAAACCTTTATTAAATTTAAAAAATTTTTATAAATACAGGCAAAAGAATTTATTCAATGAAATGACCTTTGTTTTACAGTTTTCACTCTCTCTCATTTTTTTTTTTTTTTTTTTTTTTTTTTTTGTATTATAAACACTCATAAGGGACGAGATTTTCATGCACTTAAATATCTAAAATATCCGCTTAAAATATGCACTAAAAAATACAAAATATGCACTAAAAAAATAAAAATATGCACTAAAAACTTAAAAAATTTCCATAAATAATTTTACTAAAAACAAACATGCTTTTGCAAGTTGTTTTTTGCGTTTTGTTTTTTCTTAACCAACTTACAACTACAATTAATGTTAAAAGAATTCCAATCAATTTTAGTGGGGAATGTAAGACGAGATAAACTCACTGATAATTGTTGATGTTTTTATTTAAACTTTGATATTGTTACAAGTAGAAATGTTGCTTATGAATCTTATACGCTTTACAGTTTTATTTGGTTTAATATCTTTAGTTTTTCCAAAATCTTTATGGATGAAGTTTCCTGATGATCTGGCCTAAGCAACCACTGAAATGCGCATGGGAATAGCTTATCACATCAACAATAAATTTCAGTGTTTTTATCAAGAATAAAAATTGGGAATTAAGCACGAATCACAAAATCTTTTAAAACAAACACATACACGCAAAGAAAAAACATGGTTGTGGTAAACATATTCTAAGAGCAACATATTATGATAAGAATTATGATTGTAGTCACCATATTAAGATTATTATTGAAAAATATTATGACTCAATATAAGCAAACATATTATGATACAGCACCTTTCATAGCTGTCATAAAAATAAAAAATAAATTTAAATATTTTTGAATCGATTTTTTATTTTGTGGCTTTTTACAATTTTTCTTAATGTTAATCAAATAGCGGAGTTCAATATAAGGCTTGCAAAAGAGCAAATGAAAAATCTGTGGTTTTCATGGGCAACCGCGTGTGTCCATTTTGTTGATTTTAAGATGTTGATGCCATATTGCCTAATTTTGAACGCTCTTTATATTTTTTTGAAAAAAGATGGATCAATTCCGTTTTGTTACGTAATGACAAAGTTTAAAATGTGCAATACCTAGCCCATAGTTTGATCTAGAATGGGTTTTCGGCTTTCCTGAACAATTTGTTTTAAGACATACGCGGTTGCCCATGAAAACCACAGAAATATCGTAGCACTTTTATAAAATATTACGAAATCTCTGTGTGTTTTGTTGTTGGATTTTACAAAAAACTATGATATTTTGCATTTGCACTATTACATCACTAATACTTGAATGAACTCCGCTAATATTTTAATTTTTTAATTTCTTTAAACTTATTTTTTTTTATGGAATTTTATCTTTTAATTGTTTAACCGCTCACAAATAAAAAAACGACACAACTTTTTCAAAATTATTTTACAAATGGCGCTAACATAATATGATTAGAGTAAAAATAGTTTGATTGCATCTTTAACATAATATGATAAATGTATAGAAAGTTATCATGTTATGGCTATTAAACATCATGATATGGTTGTGAGAAATATAATATGTTTAGAAAGTTATCGTAATTAAGTTGTTAGAAAAATAATTATTTTTCGGTCAACAATACTCAAATTCATAATTGCGATAAACATTGATATGTTTACAGTAACTATAATATTGTTGATATTAAATAAAAATAACAATTATTTGTGTACGACAACAATATATTGTTACATTAAACATAGTGTTGTTGCCGTAACCATGCCCAACCATATTTTTTCTCTGCGTGTATAAAATTCAGTCTACTGTTATCGAAATGTCTTTAAAAAGCTTAAATCAGTTATTTAAATTGTTTTTGATTAAAAGTAAAACCTTGTCTTGTACTTGAAGAATGCCAATGCATTTTGGAAAAATTTGTTTTCAGATCCCACTTTGATTCCAGATCAGAACAAAAATATTTGAAATATATTTTATTTTTTTAAGTCCTTAATTTTTTTTTTGTCAAAGGTTTTGGATTCATTTTTAATTTGTCGGGCTGTTCTTCTTTCTACATTGCTAATTTTTTCGTTCTGCAATATCAATTAATTTAACTTGAGTATTATGTGAACTTAACCTTTAACTGTCGAGGTGAAATTTTGGGACATACCTTACGACGTGGTGGTAAATTTTACCCCTCTAAATTTTACTAAATAAAAATTAGTAAAAAATATTTTTTTATAATTATTTGTTTTTGAAAATTAAACTACCTCATTTTTAATTACAAAAAATAAAGAAATCTAAAATTATTAATATAAAAAAACCATATATCAAGAACTTATCAAAAAAATATGAATTTAACAAAAAAAAAAAAACTTAGGGGGCATTTGTAATAGCAAAATTTATACATTTAAAGATATAAAAGAGAGTATGAAAAAAAAATAATCAGGTGTAGAAACTACAGGTCAACCTTTTTGAAGGTTTTTTACTCATCAAAATCTGCATCCCAAACACAATCAAGTTTCTTACTTTGTCGAAATATATTGGCTATCAATACACCGCATCTGACAACATCTGGGCGGGACTGGAGAAGTGGGTGTGTCACCTAATAAGCAAATACCTTATAGATTTTTGTATATCTGAAGAATGCCAAGAGACAAAGTTTCGAATTTAGGTGCAAGCATCTTAGTTAGCAATATACAACATCCGACAAAATGTGGGTGCGATTAGAGAATTGGGCGTGACACAAAATAATTTTTTTATATTTAATGAACGGTAAGAGAAAAATCTTAAATTACTGGCTGCGGTGGAAGGGAAACCAAGGGATACATATTATTAGAAATTGCAATATTATCGAATTGGCTTCTAATTTCCTCTGCAACGCGGTATTACCCATATGCCAAGCAAGTAACTTGGTAACAGTTTTAGATATGTAATATTTAAAATCCATTGGAAGCCTTAACCATGTAAGGGGCTGCATCGGTTTAACATAGAAAGATCTTTTGTCGAAATCTTGTATCTAAAGCATAGCTTTTTGTTTTTGTTTTAAATGTAATGTTCTATGCGAACGTCAACGTTCGAAATCATTGAACCGACTGTAAGAGTTTGTTTGGAGGTTTTTTTTGTGTACTTCAAAATTTTTTAAGAACTTTTATTATAACATGGAAGTTAAACAAATCACTCAAAAATGTAGAAATATGCATTTAAACCCTAAATATGCAAAAATATGAATTTCAACCAAAATTTGCAACAATATGCAAAAACAAGTCGATGCCATTTTAACGCAAATTTAATGATGCGGAGAGATAATTGGTCGACTTCGTTCTGAGACTATCGACAAAAAACATGCATTTGCATGGAAATCGCTTCCCTACTCATAAGCAATGTTGCCACTTTAGTCAGTTCACGTTATTTTTTTCTTTTGCAAAGCATATTAAATTTTTTTGCTAAATACTTTTTTTTAAATAGTTCGAAGCAAAACATATTGCTGAAAAATGTTTTTCAAGATAGTAAATGTTTTTGAAAATAAAATAAAATTTTTTTGAAAACAAATTTGTATGTTTTTTTTTGTTATTTTAATATTATTGTACTTCATAATCTTGTTGCTTTTACTCTTCATGATTATTTATGTTTTTTGTTTATCTTTCCGAATGTTTTTCTTTTCCTTCAACTGGCAACTTTTAAATCAATGTGTTTTTCTATGAACTTATTCGGCATTTATTCAGTGGTTGTTTTGTTTCAGAGTTGTTAGTGTTCATATTCTCTTGTATAAGTAAACAAACTAACTTCATCTTTTTCGTCTCTTTAATTAAATCTTACTGAATACAAACGAAGCGAATACAAAATTATAATGAAGGTTTCATAAACATCATTATTAAGTTTCATGCAGATGTTTATTATTTATTTAAAAATTACTGAACGGACTACTTCTTAAATAAACTACAGTGAGTGTAGTAATAATATTGTGAGTGTAGTATAACCAATAACCAATAACCAATAGTCAATACTGTAGTTACTGGTCTAGTCTTTAATTTAGTCTCTATTTTAGTTTCTAGTTTATTCTCTAGTCATATTTCAAGTCTAGTCTATTCCCTAGTCTATTCTCTAGTCTAGTTTTTAGTCTAGTTTCTTGTCTAGTTTAATCTCTAGTGTAGTCTTTTTTCAAGTCTCTAGGCTAGTTTCGATTTTAGTCTATATCCAAGTCTCTTGTCTAGTATTTAATATATTTTCTAGTCGAATCTATTCACTAATCTAGTACCTAGTCTAGTCTCTAATATAGTCTCCAGCCTAGTCTTTAGTCTATTCTATAGTCTGGTCTCTAGTCTAGTATTGTGTCTTGTCTAGTCTCTAGTCTACTGTCTTGTCTATTATCCAGTCTTACATTTTGGCTAGTCTATAGTGAAGTCCCTAGTTCAGTCTCTAGTCTAATCTATAGTCCAGTTTCTAGTCTAGACTTTCGTCAAGTTTATAGACTAGACTTTAGTAATCTTTAGGGCCTAGTCTCAAGTCCTAGTCTCTACTTTAGTCTCTAGTCTGCTCTAGTATCTAGTCAAGTCTCTAGTCTCAAGTCGAGGTTTGTGTTTACTCTCTAGTCTAGTCATAAGCCTATAGTAGTCTTTAGTGCAGTCTAATTTTGATTTAAGCCTTTTTTGATAGTCTCTAGTCTGGCCTCTGCTTTATACACTATCTATCAGAATTTTATTTTAATCTTTATTCAAGCGCTGTATCTCATAACCTTTTAAAGTCTTCAATTTAGTCTTAAGTTTATTATTCAGACTATTCTCAAGTTTAGTTTCTGGTTTAATATTAAGTATACCCAAATTGAGTTCAAGCCATTGTCTTGGATAGATATAAAACGCAATAAGCCGTCTGACCCATTTGATCTTTTGAATAATTTGCTCTTTTTCTTATCCTTTTTTCGACACTAGTTTTTTTTTAAATATAGCATATCAAATAATTTAAATGAAAAATGTGTTTTCTTTTAAAGCAAAAATTTGCATAAATTACGAAACGAGTCTTTAAAAAGAAATGATTATTTTATTGTTCCTTTTTTGTGGTCACCACTTTTCTTTAAAGCTCTTTAAATATTCAGGAAATATTTGTGGGTTTAGAAAAGGTAACAACGACCATTTTTACATATAATTTTCTAAACCTTTAATCTTAATTGCATGTTTTAATTTTGTAAGTAATAATTTATATATCAATACTTATACAAGAGTGCCCCCTGTGACTTTTGCATAAATAATTAAAATGGGTTTTAGTAAATTGAAAATGTTAAAATATTTAAATATTCCTATTGGAGAATTAATCAACTTATGCAAGGCAATTAAACTAAAAAAAAACACCTGATTGATACATAGATGAGAAACCAAAATTTATTATTTCATTTAAAACAGATTTATTAACTGTAGTCCATTTCCTAAACAAAAATGGACAGGTTTTTCAGAAGTAAGGCCATAGTAAAATGGCAAAATAGAAATCATGTGGCAATAACAAAATCAAGCTTAAGTAGCAGCCAATCAAAGTCTATTCCAGACATCGATGCTCATACTTCGACACCTTGTCCTTGATTTTATTTAATAAATTTTCAGGGGCAAAATAAAAAACCTAAAGACTTTTT
The DNA here is from genome assembly GCA_963931875.1 of Pollenia griseotomentosa. NCBI lineage: Eukaryota > Metazoa > Arthropoda > Insecta > Diptera > Polleniidae > Pollenia > Pollenia griseotomentosa. The sequence continues at coordinate 166,900,051 of OZ007561.1, read as the reverse complement.
TCGGAATCAAGAAACCTTAAACCTTAAAAACCTTAGAATGTGTACTAATTTTGGTGTTTTTAACATTCTTTTTTTTTCTGTGAAAACTGTTGAAATTTTCCCATAAGAAGTACAGAGAGCTTAAAATCAACATCTTTACAAGATGTTCCTATCTCATTGTTTTTCATTCTATATCTTCCAACTAATTTAGTTTAATCAGTAGAAAAGGGCAATAAATTATATTCTTACTGTGGCATCACTGACAAAATTGTATTTGTTTTGAAAGCAGCGTTACCATTTCTCAAGTTGCTTCTTTTTTGCAAGTCTTTTTTTGTTTTTTTTTTTTTTTTTGCTTAAATGTTTTTCGTCCTACATATTAAACAAAGTAAATTCCAAATGAGGAGCCGCAAAACAAACGTACTTTTTCGCATTTTTTGACAAATTGGTTTTTTGATATTTTTATAATATTTGGGTTGAAATCTTTAAGAAAAAATCTAGTTAGCATAATTGTTTTTTTTTTTACCAAGGAAATGGGTTCTTAAAAAATTGGTGCACTACAAAACGTACTTTTTTAATTTTTTTTTTCAAAACGTGCTTTTTTCATTGTTTTTGCCATTTCTTCGTGTAATTGTTTTAATAACAAACCATTTCTTAATATGCTTAATTTGTTTGACGTTTATTTATGTCATTTCATTTTCTTTAAAATTAACTGTTAAATAATGGTGACTATTCTTGAAAGCGCTTCGAAAAAGGGAAAATTTTCATTAAAACAAAAACAAAGTTTAGGAAATAAGTTTTGTATTTATCATACAATTATCCGTTTTTTAAAGAGAGAGAAACGCGTCAAAATTCTCACTTTTATTTCATTTTAAAAATTTATGATAAAATAAAACTATTTTTTAAACTTTGCTTTTGTTTTTATGTAAATTTGTATTTGTTCGACGAGTTTTTAAGAAAAGCCACCAATAATTGCAATAATTTAACTATTGTTTGATAAATGAGTGTTATGAAAAAAATAATTAATACAATAGTATAATTAAAACATGGAAGAATTACAAGAATTTTTAGAAAATTTAAATATTTTTTTAAACAAAACGTACTTTTTTCATTTTATTTTAACAAAACGTACTTTTTTCGATATAAAATTGGTTTGATATTAAATATCCTTGACATTTAATGTGTTGACTTACGGCAGTTTGATTCATCTTTTGGTAAGCCAAAAACTTGGTTCCATTTCCAGGTTCATACAGTTTTTTAAGGGGTCGAAAAAAATAAACCTCAATTTCCCAAAAATTTTAAATGTGTGAAAAAGTACGTTTTGTTCTGCGGCTCCTCAAATATATTTTGCTGTTTTCTTTTAAAAGTTTGTCACTTTTGTAGAAAAAAAAATATATAAAAAAATTTTTTTTCCAGAAATGGTGACATTTTTAATTGATAGTAAAAGTTAGATGTTTCAAGTGCGAATACATGTTTCACAATTTCAACATCCGAAATGTATGCAAGTGTACAAAGAGTATAAGTTTCTAATACAGCATCAAGTCTAGCATCTAGTCCAATCCTTGGTCTAAAGTCTAGTCTCTATTCCAGTCCATAGAATTAAGCACTCTCTTTAAAATAGCCTCCTTTATTTACTGTATATTAACCGCTTTACTGGTCTACAGTTCGGTCTTTAGTCTGGAATCTATTCTAGTCTTTAGTATAACCTTCAGTCTAGATTCTTGTTGTTGAGTCTTAATATTTTGGCTGGTCCTTTGTTTTTTATCTTGGCTTAGTTATATTTGCTATAGCTTGTAGCAAGTCGATTCCATTTTATACTCTACTAACTAAGCCCGGTGCGCTTTGCTACCCCCATCGATATAAAATTGGTAAACAATTTTTAAAACAGATCCCGTGAATTGATAACAAAGCATCTTGTACTAAATTTAAATGTTTTTACTGCAACCGTTCTACAGCTATACAGAAATTTCAAGTGTGTTCGTATTGGAGGTGCCATGCCTACTTTTCCCATTGAACCAACTTCGTGAAAGATGTTGTGCATTATTGTCTAAGCTATTTGTACAAAATCGGAATACTTTTACTGTTACAGTACTTCAAATATGTAGAAATCTTTATTGTCATTGTATGGGGGGTTTACTAAAACTACGTAAACATGCTTTTAAAAGAAAACAAAAACTTTCTCAAAATTTCTATAATTTTGTATAGTTTGTAAGCTTCTGTTTTTTGTGCGTTTTGTTTAAAAAAAATATAAAAAAACATTGGCCCATATTCATAGTCAAAGTAAAGTCGACTTTAAGTTAAAACCGGCTTTAAATGGATGTCAATAACATTGTTCTAAAGTGTACTTTAGAAAAAGTCGACTTTATTTTTCACTATGAATATGGGCCATTATCTTTGTCGATTTTTCAATTCACATATACTTCTTTCACAGCTGACACGTAAAAAAAACGGACAAAATATTCTTTTAATATTATCAGGTTCATCCGCAGTGCAACGTCAGGTTTACGTGATAGCACCTTTTTATTAAGGGTGTTTTTTAGAGTGATACAACTTTGAGTTGGCATCACTGCTTTATTTGACCACCCATTTAACAGCTGATAGTTGCTTTTAGTTTAGTTTGCTTTGACATTTCATTAGGCATAGACTTACACCACCGCAACGCGTGAAAATTGTGGAAATTTTTAATCAAATTAATTCGGCGAATGGGCTGAAGCACAAATTGATATTGATTTTGAATTTCCATTCAAAATTTTATTTTTCGATGAAGCACATTTCTGGTTGAATGGGTACGTAAATAAGCAGAATTGTCGCATTTAGAGTGAGGAGAATCCACAAGCTTTTATCGAAACACCATTACATTCACAGAAAATTACTGTTTAGTGCGCTTTATAAGCTGGCGGAGTCATTGGCCCATATTGCTTCAAAAACGATGATGGTCAGAATGCGAAAAGTTGTTAAAATTGGTGTTCCAGATTGCATTTTCTACGCGCCCGCCGTGGCGGCCACATGGCCGAAGTCATATTTAAACTTTAATGTCATAAAATTTTCTATCCAATAAAGACCGTTTCATTGATATCAAAAATATATTACTATGTTTTATTATGATTTAAACTTGTATCACTCTATAAAAACACCCTTTTCATAAGCTTGGTAAGCAAAACAGAGCAGCTAATCCGCAACCTATACTTTTACGTAAGAGTAACGGGACCGAAGAAATATAAAACCTTAAGAACGGGTTTCCCTTCCCAAAAAAAAAGAGAAACGAATGTCACCAAGAACAACAAAAAAATTTAAGCTCGGGAGTGGCGAATGTTTATTGAATATTTTGGAAGGCCTTTTCAAAATAAATGTATGCCCTGTTGAAGCCATATTTCTAAAGGCAGGATACCATAAGAAATAAATCTTCTAGAAAAGAGTATAGAGGCCTGCCAAAGCTCCTGCCACTAGGAAGGTTCTACTTCAATCGATATTAAGGACTTTTTGCCTGTCTCTGTTTTAGGCCCGGATCTTTTGCTAAACCTTGTCTATATTGTGCTCTTTTATAATGTGTGTGCCTCAGTTTAACTTCTAGCTAAAACTTCTATAATTTTTTTTTCCAAATTAATTTCTCTCTTTTATTAAATTTAATTATCAATTAAAATTTGTTTGCTCCTTCTAATTTAACTAAATAATTTTAAATATTTCTTTGATTTCTTCTTTCAAAAAAAATAAAAAAAAAAATATTAAATTTCTACTTAAATATTGATTTTATTTTAGATCTAAATTTACTTTCCCATCATTGTATCAGATTTATTCTTTCATTATTTGTTTGGTTTATTTATTTAATTAAATTAACAAAATATAGCAATATAAAGTACATGTTAAGCTTTTATATATTGAATATTAGAAAACATAGAAATTTATTATGTATATTGGTTTTAATAAATTTTGTGTGTGTATGTACATGAGAATATATGAAATAAGTTAAGGTTAAGAAAATGAAATCGATAAAGATGGAAAGGAACGAATAAAAAAGCAGCTATAAACTTAAGTAACATGGCTTAACTGAGCCAACCAATCGTAACTTTATTTAAGACATTTTCTACATTTCTTGTTTTTCTAAAATTTTACAAGAATTATGTCTCAAACTTTAAAAAATTATACATTAAGGGTCCGCCAAATATCTTTTTTTTTTTTGAAATGCTATAAAAAAAAAACTACTGAATATTTTCTCAAATAGTTCCGGTTAATAATGGAAAATTATTTCATTTAAATGGCTGCCTCGGCTGGCCATGCAGTAGCCTACACGATCAGTCCAATTTTTAAGCACATTATCGATTGTGTGCAGCTGTATTTCACCAATGGCTTAACGAATATTGTCCTTTAAAGCGTCAAATGTCTCTGGCTTGTCGGCGTAACACTTATCTTTGACGGCACCCAACAAATAATAGTCCAACAGTGTCAAATCGCAGCTCCGAGGTGGCCAAACGACATCAACTCTGCGGCTGATAATGCGATCTTCAAAAACAGGGCGCAAAACATCGAGTGTAGCTTGGGCTGTGTGGCACGTAGCGCCGTCCTGTTGAATCCAAATGTTGCCAATATCCTCCTCTTAAATTTTTGTGAACAAAAATTCGTTCAATCGCCATTGACTGCAACGGCCACTCCTTGCATATTTTCGAAGAAAAATGGCCCAATTATGCCTCTGGACCAAAATCCGCTGCAAACAGTGACTCGTTTTGGGTGCATCGGCTTTTCAATGTATGCGTACGGGTTTTCTGTGCCCCAAATGCGACAATTTTGCTTTTTCACATACCCGCCAAGATCAAAATGAGCTTCATCTGAAAAGATGATTTGTTTGCATTCTGCATTCTGCAACATTACCATGATTTTCAAAGTAATGTCGCAATATTTCCCAGCGTTGTTCAAGCGTATACACAACCATATTCGTTCAGCGGAAGGATAAAACTAATTATCTATCAAATCAGACATGAACTTAGTGTTACCATTCACGAAATAAGCCGTTAACTTATAACGGCGGACCCGTTATAAGTTAAAAACGCCTTTTCTTAATTAAAGTAACGCTACGATCTATTTTTTTCTCCAATAAACAAGTCAGTCACTAGTTTCGAGTGTTATTAACAGTATAGTATGTAGTCTAAGCAAAAGTCTAGTTTTCAGTGTTGTCTAGAACTTTTTCTATCATATAGCAAAGTCTCTATTCTGGTCCCTCTTTGGGTAAGTATTTTAGTCTCTAGCCTTGTCTGTAGTAAAGTCTTGATACCGCTCTCTAGTGTAGCCTTAAGTCCAGTCTCTAGTCTAGGCACTATTGCTATCTCTAATTCAAGTTTAAGATCTATTTTCTAGCCAAGTCCTAATTTTAGCCTCTATTATATTATCTATTATTTGCTATATTTAAGCTTCTATTAGAATCTGGAGTTTTATCTATAGTAAAGTTCCAACTAAAGGGTGGTTAAATTATAAGGGTCGCTGTTAAATGTGAACCGCACCTGATCGTCAAGTTTTTGTCTGCATTTCATTTCACACTTCTCAATTTCAGACTAACTCAATTTGAGCCATGGAAAGATATACAATCGAGCAACGCGTTAAATGTATTCAGACGTATTATGAAAATAAACGTTCTAATCAAAATGCATATCGTGCGTACAATTGGAAAAATCGTGCAAAAATTTTAGCAAACCGTGTCTGTAGGTGATGTGAAAAAACCAGTGCCTGCTCGTACTGCAGAAAATATTGCTGCTGTTTGTGATAGTGTGGCTGAAGAGCCGTCCACCTCAACTCGTCATCGTGCCCAATAATTGCACCTCTCACGCTCGTCGTTGATGAACATTGTGCATAAAGACTTGCATATACACGCTTACAAGGTGCAATTGACTCAAGAACTAAAGCCTCTTTACCTTTCCAAACGTCGTCAATGGTCAGAATGGTGGCAAGAATTGGCAACAGTGGATGATAAATTTTCAAAGAAAATTATCTTCAGTAATGAGGCACATTTTCACCTCGGTGGATTCGTCAATAAGCAGAATTGCCGCATTTGGACGAATGATAATCCAAGAGTGATTGACTGTTTGGGCTGGCGGCATCATAGGGTCGTGCTTTTTCCAAAATGAGGCCGATCAGGCAGTTACTGTGAATGGTGTTCTCTATCGTGGGATGATAACGAACTTTTTATGGCCAGATTTGGAAGATATGGATGTGGACGATATGTGGTTGCAGCAGGACGGTGCCACTTGCCACACAGCAAACGAAACAATGGCTCTATTGGTCGACAAATTCAGTGGCCGTGTTATCTCACGTGGTGGCGATGTCAATTGGCCGCCAAGATCATGTGATTTGACATCGGTGGACATCTTTCTTTGGGGTTATTTGAACGAAAAAGTGTACGCCGATAAGCCATCAACAATTCAAGAGCTAAAGGATGAGATAATTCGGCACAATAACGGCATAGAACGTCAATTATGCCTCAGCGTCGTCGAAAATTTGGACCATCGAATGGAGGTGTGCCGCCAAGGTCGCGACGTCCATTTGACCGATATTTTGTTCCGTACATAATTGAGCCATACCAATATTATCATAATAAAAAGAAATAACAATAATTTGCTAAATAATTTGAGTTTTATTCAAAATCAACATCGGCCTTTAAAATTTAACCAACCTTTACAGTTCCTATCTTTTCGCTTTTCGCTACGTTGATGTTAGGCTAGGGGAGACTAGCCTCCTTTAGTCTAACCTCTTGATAGGTCTCTAGTCTAGTTTCCTCTTATATAATCTCTAGACTTGTCTCTGGTTAACTCTCCTATATAGTCACAAGTGTACTCTATTGTCTATTCCCTAGTCTTTTAAATAGTATGGTCTTTTATGCTAACTTTGGTCCAGATTCTAGTCTTGGATCTTATTTGCCATCTAGTCTTCTTTATAATTATGTCTCTTGTACCTTCTGTGTTCTGTTGATCTCCTGTCTTTTCGCAGAACTATTCTCAAATCTACTCTTTAGTCTCACCTTTAGTCTAGTATTTTCTTAAGCCTTTAGTAGAATTTCTAGTCAGGGTACATTTTGAGTTTTTTCTCTATATGAGTCTATAGTCTAGTCTTTAGTTAAGTCTCTTATTTATTGCTACGAAATTAAATGTATCTAAGAATTATTTATAGTTTAAGTTATAAGTAGGAATGCGGTTTCCACGCAAATGCATGTTTGTTGTACATCGGCTAAGAATGATGTCGACCAATTATCTTTTCGAATCATTAAATGTTCGTTAAAATGGCATCGATTTGTTTTGGCATATTTTGATGAAAATTCATAGTTTTGCATATTTAGGTTTTAATGCATATTTTGGCATTTTTGAGTGTTTTTTTTTTTAATTTCGATATTATAAAAAAAGTTCATAAAAAAATTTTTAAATACACAACAAAAATTCAAAAAACAATTTTAAAATTATTCGACAAAAGATCCTTCTATTTTTAACCGATCCAGCACCTTACATGGTTAAGGCATGGGCATCCAATGGGTTTAAAATATTTTATCCATAACTGCTTCAAGTAACTTGCTTGGCATATGGGTTATACCGCGTTGCAGAGAAAATTAGAAGCCAATTTGATAATATTGCAATTTTAAATAAAATGTACTAGGGTATTCATTCGGTTAACCGTCAATCGGTTAACCGATTAATTACTACCCGATTAACTGATCGGTTAATTTCAAATTGGCTTTTTTCGATTAACGATTAAACCGGTTAATTTCAGTCAATTAACCGATTAACCGATGTAATAAAATTTTTAATTTTTTGTAGTATTATAACATATTTTTTTGTGTTTTTAATTATTTGTTTCGTCTCATATACAAAAGGTGTGTGTTTAGAAAATATTTTTTTTTACAGACAAAGGTGTTCTGTGATCTTAATTTCAACCCATTTTCCGCCGACTGATTTCATTGTTAATCAACAGGGATGTGGCGAAAAATGGATTAAATGTTTGATTGCCATGTTTGATTTGTTTCACGTACTTTTTATATGTTTCTGTTTAGTTATTTGTTTCTTCTCATACCTTCTCATATCAGTGTTTTAACAAAATTAACCGAAACTACTAGAATTGTTAAACATTTTTAAAAATTAAAACAGGACTCTAAGGGCATAACGTAATATTTTATATGTTTAGAGAAATCCTGAAAAAGGACTGAGAAATTAGATATTCATCTACGATTAGTGAAAGAATTTTTTTAAGTCAAGTTTTGTCAAAACAAAACAAAAGAATAGCTTAACTCCTAAACATTTAAACCAAATTGCTTTTTTAAAAGATTTTTTTAAAAGATCTCCTTAAACTATTGAAATAAATAATAAAATTATCTCAGTCTCGTTTTTTAAAAATACATATTTGTGGGATTCACAAGGTAGTCATAAATTTGTAAAGTCTTATGTTTTTAAATAATTACTAGAAATATATATCGTAGGATTAATATGCAAACCGGCTAAATCCACTTTTTGTGTAAATTGAGATTTTGATGCCGTGTGGTAGAGAAAGATACGCCTCGTCGACCAGCATGTAGTTTTTTTCTATTTAATTCTTGAAGCGTGTAAAACTAATTGTATTTTTAATTTTCTATCAAGCTGCAAATAGAGAAAATAATAATAATTGTATCACCTGTAAAATGTGCTGAAAGGAAGTTAGCAGGCTTGCATATAAAGCCGACAATACGACTGTTGTGGGCTTCCGCTTATAATTTATTTTTCTACTATGCAGTACAATGAGCACAGCATTAAAATTTTTATTTTGTTTGAATACACAACAATATTTATTTTAAGCTATTGTAAAATATTATTTAGAACATTATGACGATATGACTTGATAGCAGACCTTGTAAATCCCCCAATTATGTATTAATTGAAAAATGCATATTACATATTTATGAATTGTTTTTTTGTTTAATAGTATACTAATAAACTCCAAATAATAAATAATTAATGCATTTCTATATATTGAAATGACTTAATTTATGAAAAAACTTTATTAATCGGTTAACCGATCAAAAACAAAATTAACCGATTATTGACCCATTAAACCAAAACCTCGGTTAATTAATCGAGCGATTAACCGATTAAAGCAAAAGGTCGATTAAATGATTACCCTAAAATGTACCCTTGGCTCCCCTTCTAATCAAAAAACTTTGATTAATTTAAGCTTGTTGATACAGATGATTTTGCAATTAAAAAAGTAAAAGAAATATTAAATTTAAATAACATCATAAGGCAATTAGGATTTGTCTTTTCCAATTACAAATATATTGGTGGAACAATAACTTATTAGGAGCGATTTAGTTCATTTAATACTCAAATCAAATTAGTTGATATTGCAAAAAGTAAAATAACCAATCTGGAAGAAAGAATAGCCTGAAAAGTAAAAAAAATCCAAAAATTTTTGCAAAAAAAATTAAGAATTTCAAAAAATAAAATAAATTTCAAATATTTTTGATCTTATCTGGAATCAAAGTGGGATCTGAAACTAAAATTTTTCAAAATGCATTGGCATTTTTCAAGTACAAGACAAAGTTTTACTTTTAATTAAACAGTAGGTACTTATTTATTTAAAAAAATAAAAATTTAAATTAGTTTTTTAAGTTTTTATAAAGAATATTTGAATAACAATAGAATTTTTTATATTTTTGTTTTAAATAAAATTAAAAAACGACTTTTTTTGGAAATTTTTTAAGATTTTCGTGCATATTTTCGATTTTTTAGTGCATGAAAATCTCATTCCTAGTTTAAAGGTTTGTTGTACGTAAGTTAACTTGTATGTTGTATTAGATTAAAATTGTTGTGAATAATTGTATTTCAACGCCACTGTACGAAACTTTATATAATGGAAAAAAATATTTGTAACCTTTTAAGGTAGACTTTAGACTTAGATGTATAAAACTTATTTTAAAAAAACTAGAACAGGAAGGTTCAAGAAACCTCTAGAAAAGGTTATCAACTAAATACAGGCTGACTCAAAAAAGTTAAAGTTTTATTTGAGACCGGTGCCCATGTTCTGTAACTCTCGCGTCGATAAACTTTTCGACTGAAATGTGTGAAATGAAACAAAAATGCCATATATTGAAACAAACAGCTGTTTTTCTCACTAAACTGTTTCTGTTACTTTTTTTTTGCTAGCACTAGATGTCACGTAAGGAAACTACTTAACAGAATTAACAGAAAAACTGTGTCTTCAACATTTTTGTCAGAAAAGTTCCCGCTTTGAACTGTCAAATAAACTCACGAATAAGAAAAAATGTTAACACTAAAAAGCAATTAAAAATGAAAAGTACAAAGAATAATAATAATAATATTTTGTTCTAAGTACATCTTTTCATTGTTTAATTATTTTGCTTTTAACATTTTCATAAAATAATACGAACGTTTTCAAACCTCGTTTGCAAACAACAAACATTAAAGACGCAATTTACATTATTTGGTATAGCCGACGGTTGTATTTTCGCCGCCGTCATTAAAATTTTGCAAATTTAGTAAATTTTGGTCGCCGTCAACGCAGTGTTGCCACCAACGAAAGGCTAAATTACACATGGATCATGCCAAAATTACACATGAAAATACGAATTACACATGCTTTCTTGTTACGCATGTCTCAGAAACAAATTTCGATCAAAAGTGGAACTAAAATCGTATTTGGCTTCTTCATAAAACGTAAACCAATTTCAATTTTCTAAGTGGAATTGATATTTTAAGCAACATATATACCTAAAAAACTTATTATTGCCACCTTTTTATTTTGTACAAACCACTAAAAATTTTTGACTCTAAAAGCGATAATACTAAAGTATAGAGTTTTTGTTTGCAAACAAAAAAAAAAAAAATATCGTCACCTAAAATGCAAAAGGGCGTAACGACACATTTTATTTTGTTACAGGAGAAGCAAACAACTTTACAAAATCAATAACAACAAGGTATAGTTGGCGCTTGAATTTCTTTAATAAAGTCGCCATTTTTGATTTAAAATTTTTTTTAATAAACGAACAAAACTCAATCAAAAACTCTTATTTCGAATTTTTTTTTGTTGCTAAGCCCTTTTGCATTTTAGGTGACAATATATAACTTCCATTTTATTTGGGTATCATAAATGATCTGATGCATCCTGCAAGTGTCGTCGACTCAATTTTTCAACGGAATCTTAATTAAGTTCCTCTATTGCTGCAACATTGGATATGCCGGACATTTTTATATTGTTTACTTATCCAGCACAAAAATATTTTTCAAATGTCTCTTTATTTACATTTTTGTTTACAACAATCGTATCGTTGCTATATTTAATGCAAAAAAATAATATTTTCATTTTACTATTTAAAAGATTAAAACAAAAATTACTATTTGCAAAGTAGGAAATAATATGTCTCCAAAGGAATTTTTATTTCAAAAACCTTTTTCCAATAATATTCTGCCTTCAAATTACTATGAAGCTAAAATTTAAGAGTGCATGTTGTCGCGAAAATATTCTTGAAACTCCTTAAGTTTTATCTGCGAAGCATTACTTCTAATAAAACAAGATCTAATATTACAAAGTAAAACTTTCAAATATGTTGGAAGCACAGAATACCACAGAACTGTCACGAGACGGAAGATTTTGCGTTTTTTTTGTCTCTTTTTAAGAAAGCTGCCCTTTTTGCATTTCTCTTTGCATCATCGTTTATGTCGCAATTAGAGTTTTTTTCCCCGGACTTTTTCGATTTCCGGGAAAGCGGGAAATTTTTTTAAATTTCCCGGGATCCCGCTCCATATAAATAATACAAAGTAAATTTTGTTATTAATTCATGAAAAAAACTTTTATAAAAAAACATAAGGGAACTTGTTTACAAAGAAAGTAAAAGAAATGGTTCAAAACTAATTGAAGATTGAAATAGGAACTTGAATTATTATCACCTCACGCCTTTATTCCCTGTTATTATGCTTTTATTCAGTATTATTATGCTCTGGATAATTCATAAAACAATAATAAAAACAAAATAAATTATTATGCTCTGGATAATTCATAAAACAATAATAAAAACAAGATAAAAATTAAGGTACTCAAGATATGAAATCAAAAAGTTAATTAAAGAAATATATAACATTTTTTAATGGCTTAGGAAATAACTTTCTGATACACTCAAAGCGCTTTGTAAGTCGTCAAAAAGTATATTCCTGATTTTATTTACTAATTATCATGTTTCCGAAAAATTTCGTTCATTTTTTACCGTAGTTGGACAAATAGTTAAAAGTGCACCGTTGTAGCTTCGGATTCACAATCAGAAGCAATTTTTTCTTTTTTATAAACAACGTCTATATCAGTCAAATGTATGTCAAGTTTGATGCAAAAATAGCATCAACCGGACTGCTTCTTCCAAACCTTTTCATTTCAATAGGTCCATTTGTAATCTTTAGGACAATGTGTTTTTCAAGTTGTATGTTGTAGTATCTTACTCGAGTTTCCAAAATATTATTTTATTTCGGGTTTCCCGCACTTCACGGGTATATAAACCAACAGAAATTGAAAATTTGTGTTTATCACCTAATAAACATATCGCTCCTTCATTGCATCATAGTCATATCTCAAAATTTGAAGTAACTTAAGCAAAGTTTTCCTTCATGCCTTCTCGTGTTATATCTCCAACTGGACCGAAGTTATAGCAAAATACATCTTTAAATCGGTACATTTTGAAAACTTTAATCGCATTTTGCCAAGATCGTTTGTTTTTGTAGATATGACTATGTTGCAATAAAGGAGCGATATGTTTAGGTATCTCCTATTTTTAAGACTTGTTCATGGACAATGAAACTTTACTGCCTGCATCTTATTTTGAATTAATGTACTATATTAACTCTTCACTTCACTAAATGTAATAATTATCAGCTGTTGCACTGCCCATTCTGATTTTAGTAGATTTATTGCATCAGGAGACATTGATTTAAATACATGTACTCACTTCTTGCAATTGATCTAATCTACAACTCACAGATTTTTAGAGAATAGAAAACTAAATTTCAAAGTATAAATAGCTATTTTCTGAAATTATGAGGAATTTTTTATTTCCCGGGATCCCGCAAGAAAAATCCCGGGAAAACGGGAAATAAAATAATGGAAACCCTTGTCGCAATACAATGAACACAAATTTATTTAGTTGAGATTTATTTGCAAAGCTTTTGTAAAAACTAACTTTTAAGTTTACCACAACACAAGTAAATAATATTTAAGTAAATAAATAACATTATAAAACAAAAAATATTAATAAATACATTTTTTTTGCACAAAACACAACGTTTGTTGAACTAATGCATTTTTTTAACGTGGTCTGTGTTTTGTTATTTTTGTTTTGATCATGCCATTTGTGTTGATTGTTGCTGCCTGTTTTTACACATTGCCACTTCACGTCCAAAAAAAGCTTTCTGTCTTTTTCTTCGAAGGCTGCCCTCGCAACTGATTTGGGCATTTTTCACACGTCACTTTTTACAGTTCTGTGGTATTCTGTGGTTGGAAGGTTCAGACAGGCCTTCGACGCTACGAAATGTATTAGGTGGCACGAGCATTTTATCAAAAGAATAACTGGCTTTTCGACTTTTAGCAACTTAACTTCTGAATTATACTGTCCAAATACAACATTAGCTGTATCTGATGCAAATCCAACTAGATTTTCAAATAGAATCCCTTTTTCTATAATTGTGCTTTTGAGAAGATCAACCATTTCTTTGGCAGTCGATGATCGACTCTCTTTTAAATAATAAAAAAAGAATAATGTACCCAGGATGTTTTCGTTATAAACAATTGTGGCAAAAGCTATCTAAGTGCCAAATGGTTAGTAGTTAATGATCCAACCATTTTTAGTTCAGCTCTTTTAACGCTTTCATTCTTTTAATAACATTTTTAAGTTTTGCTAAGAATGATAAACCTTTTTACTTCTTGTGAAAAAATAATAACAAAAATCAGTGCAACAAAACGTTAAAATTTTAAATTACACATGAATTACACATGGAGTCAATTACACATGGGTTACACATGAAAAAAGAAATTACACATGATATGTGTAATTACACGTGAGGTGGCAACACTGCGTCAACGATATGTTTGACTGGCGTTCTGAACGTCTGCAATGTCACATCGGCTTAGAGTGCAATGCAATGTTATGACATTTATAACGTTACGACGTAATCTCTTTTGATAGTTTTCGACATGAGTTACAGACACCTTTTTTCTCATTTTTCGAGAAACAATGGAATATTTTGTTTCATTGGTACAGTGTTCGAAAATAAACAGAACATTATTAAGCGTTCGGCTCACACAACCAAGAACCATATCTATTTTTTTAATGTTTGTGAAGACGAACACATCCCTTAATACCGTTCGTAACTATTTTCAAAAATTAGCCGAACATTATATAGTGTTCAGTTCTTCGTTATAAAACAGAACAATTGTAGTGGCTCTGCACTGATAGAAAACTGCATCTTCATATTGATGATGCCCTAACATCAGAATTGTGACATCAATGTTACTACAAATGGCATCAATGATGCAAAAAGTAACATCAATCCAATGACTAACGTCTTCGTACAATTTTGTCATTTTTTGCGTGTCATCTATTTTATGACTATAGTGACATCAATTCGATGTCACATTTTGTATACTATTAACATTATTTTCATGATTACAATGTATTATAAGAAGCAAAATTTCCTATATTCTATTTTTTTAAATTATTTAGTAAAATACATCAAATTTTTAAAGTAGAATGATTACGAAAACCATATGGGGCATGGTGCTGGTGTCTTATAATTGAGAGTTCTGCAGTAAACAAAGGTCGTAATTCAACAAACGTAAAACAAACATATGTAACGGGTAAGTAAATAATAATGACTTTGACTTAATGACAAACAGTCATTAAATTGATGCTAATGCGTCCTTTCTCCGATGTTACTACGTCATCGCACTGAGGACATATTCGTCATTTCTGTGATGCCGATGTGTCATCCCATTGATGACATAATTTCATTTTGACCCTGATGACACTTTGGACAAGTGATGTTAAGGTTGACATCACAATGATGACAAGTGTCATGGGGTCAAAAACGAAGACACTTGTCATAGTACTGATGTCAAAATACATCAGCGTTATGACGCCTTTTCTATCAGTGTAGTGTAACCATATTTTTAATATTTTCAATTAGGCTTAAGTTCATTTAATTTAATTTTCATTAAATTATTTTTATAAAGAAAGGAATTTTACAAAATGAAAATTAATTAAAATTGTTATTGATAATCTTTCATTCTTGACCGTGGCCGGGGCTCGAACCGCGGCCGGCAGGTTACCATGACATGTTTCGATCGCAACCACTCGATCTCCTCAGATGGATTTGCCGTTTAACCATGCCGTAGCCATGCCCAACCATATGTTTTCTCTGCGTGTAGTCTTTTTGTCTATATTCGTCTCTATTGATGTCTCGTATCTTTTCTATAGTCTATTGGTCCCTAGTTTAGTCTATAGGCTTGGCTCTTATCTAGTATCTGATCTAGTCTAGGCCTTAGTCTAATCTTTAGCCAAATCTCTTATTTAATCTTTGTTCTTTTCTCTTTTGGCCTCTAGTCTTGTCTCTCTTGTACATCAGCTAAGCAAGTCTCAGAGACTCTACTCTGGCCTGGGCTCTAGTCTATTTTCTAGTTTGATCTTTAATACAACCTCCGATCTAGTTTCGAGTCTAATATCTTGTCAGCCAGTCTGGTCTATATTTGTGTCCCTTATTATTTCTTTAGTCTGTTGATCTCTAGTCTTAAGCCTTATCTGCATAGATATTCAATTTTAATATTAATTTTTGTTTAACTGCCAACAGAGACGGATTAAAAACAACATTTACATTACATATATATAGATGCCTGTGTGCAAAAATAATATAATTATAACCACAAAATTATCTACAAATAGTAGAGTGTGTCCGTGTGCCTCTTCGCTTGACATTGTACATAATTTAGTAGGTGTTTTTATATATTTTAGTATTGAATGGGGCATCAAAGTGTCAATTAACACAAATACTAATGTATTTTATGAACCAACAGCAATACTTAATCCAACACAATAAAAACACATACATATGTGTGTGTGTGTATATTGCATACAGTCAGGCATATAAAAGAACGAATAGCATCCCAGCGGACCGAAAGTGGCAGGCCTCTTTGAAGGCCTCTATACTTCTTTCTAAAAAATTCGCTTCGTAAGATATAATGCCCTCAGAAGTATGCCTTCTATAAGGTATAAATTTCTTTTCGCAAGACCTTCCAAAATATTCAGTGCACATTCGCTTCCCTTCCTTACTCCCTTCATTGGAAAGTGATCGAAGTTTATATTAAAGGCAGTGTGGAAGGGCTTGCTACCAATGACAACCTATGTAAAAATTAAATAAGTATGGAATGCGGCGAGAACGGCCTTGTGACTGTGAAATAAGGCCTTCTATTAGGCCCCTTTACTCATTCTAGTTACCGCTGGGATGCTTAAAATGTACACACACACACACACACACACATATGAAATAAACTGTATATTAATGTAATTGTGTATGCTCAAATTTAACGAATAGGATATTGCTGGTATAATGTCATAAAATTAAACAAACTACAGATTTGTTTATAACAATTTTTTTTTTATTTTAACGTACACATAATAGATTTATAAATGTCAAAAGTAATGGTGAATAATAAATAAACTGCTAATGCAAATGGAATACTAAATAAAATATATTTTGCTAAATTATGTTCAAAAGAAGAAAAAAGTAAAAGTTCTTTGATCGTGGGAGAAATGTAAAAAGATTTAGATTTAAAATTCAAAACAAATAGTTTAATAAGGAGCAGGAACTATTTAAAACTACGAATAAAATAGATACCTTTAAAAAATCAAACAAAAAAAAAAATAGGAAAAAAATTAAAACAAGCGTCAAAAATCAAATAAATCAATTTTAAATTACATGGGTAAATAATGGCAACTCTCCCTAATGAATATACCTGGTACTTATTCTACCATGGTACTATCTAATGCCATGTTCGCACGACATTTTTAATCACGTTGTTCGCTCTTTAAACTACGAATGCGAAATTCGCTGTCCAGATATATGCAATGCAAAAGTTTAACAATTCTTCTTCTTGCCATAAATACGATTTCTGTATGACGTGCTAAATTCCCAATTTTTCATATTTGATAAATACACTGAAATTTATTCTTGCATTTATGAAAATTTTTTATTTATTTTTTTTTTTTTGAAAATTAATAAAAAAAAAACAAGCAACAATTTAAAAAGTCTCATTACTTTAAAAATTCCTATATTGTTTATTTCTTTAAATTTCACAAAAATCAACTTTGTTACAATTTAATGTTTTTTCTTATTTGATTTTTTTTTTCATAGCCTTCTAAAAACATTAGTGATGACCAGGGCAAGTTTTTTATGGCATATGCTACTTTTTGCCATAAGCACAATCTGTTCGAAATGCATAATGAATGTGGCAAAAGTCGGACGTAAAAAATGACTCAATGTTCATAAAAGAGCACTGCTTAAGTCTCTTGAAATTAAAAACAAAAGGGCTTTCTATAAAAAAAGCTTAGACTTAATTGACACTGCTAAGGAAAATATTAAAGATGTCAGTAAAAAAGATTTTGTTTACAAGTTAAAAAAAAGTTGAAGATGGTTATACCGGATTACAAGATTAATTAAAATAAGTAAATAAGTAAGTTAAAAAAAAGTAAAAAAAATCCGTAAACGCCTCCATTTTATTTGTTTTTTAAAATGCCTCCCCAAGCCATTATCAATCTCGTACAAAACTCCGTAAGTTACACCCAATATCGGGTTAACTATTCATTTCTCCTGCAAAACTTTAAATTAAAAAAAAACATTTTTAATTGATTTTCTCAGAATTTTGGTTTTTTAACTTAGCGGTGTTTTTGCAAGTGGACTACTCATATTTCAAAGAAAGTGAGACAGATGAATTTATTGACAACCTTTCTCCATCTGAACTATACGTGTTCCAATTTTAGCATATTTTCTGCTAGATTTAGCAGATCGAGTTATTTTTTAAAAAATATGCTAACTGCTTTTAAGCAGAAAATTTTTACTTTTTAGAAAAGCAGAATTGCTTAGCAAATTTTGTTTCAAACAGACTTATGGCCATTTTCTCAATGTATCGACAAACTGTCTGTTACTTAATGTAAACATAAATTTATTATACCGAAAAACTGTCCGTTAACGATTTTGGGTTTCTCAATATACCGACAAAAAACATTGGTTTGAGTTGGCAACACCACTCAAAATACATGTAAAAGTTGGGAGTCAGCTGATTGAATTTATCTGTACGGAAAATATAAGGAAAATAAATAATTGGCAGATGAGTGCCGGTTAGCATTGCGACAAAATAGAAGCAAATGAGACATTGAGAAAACCAAATTTCTTTAATGTGAAGTTTTTCGTTGGGAAAAAAGATAATCGCCTAATGAGAAAATGGTCATTACTATACATATTTTCAAACAATTTGATATTCAAATTAATAATATAATATAATTTAAAAAAAAAAAAAAATTATCAAAAAGTAATTTAAATTTTTGGGAATACAAAATTTTAATTTCAAAAGATTTTGTTATTCGTGCTTAATTCCCAGTTTTTATTATTGATAAAAACACTTGAAATTTATTGTTGATGGGATAAGCTATTCCTATGCGCATTTCACTGGTTGCTTAGGCCAGATCATCAGGAAACTTCATCCATAAAGATTTTGGAAAAACTAAAGATATTAAAGCAAATAAAACTGTTAAGCGTATAAGACTTATAGCAACAGTTCTACTTGTAACCATATCAAAGTTTAAACAAAACACATCAACAATAAACAGTGGGTTTATCTCATCTTACATTCCCCACTACAATTAGTTGAAATTCTCTCAACATTAACTGTAGTTGTAAGTAGGTTAAGAAAAACAAAATAAAAACAAACAACAACTTACAAAAGATGTTGTCAATTAAGTGTTTTTTTAGGCGGTGCACTTGCCTGTTTATTATCAAAAAGTAATTTAAATTTTTGGGAATACAAAATTTTAATTTCAAAAGATTTTGTTATTCGTGCTTAATTCCCAGTTTTTATTATTGATAAAAACACTTGAAATTTATTGTTGATGGGATAAGCTATTCCTATGCGCATTTCACTGGTTGCTTAGGCCAGATCATCAGGAAACTTCATCCATAAAGATTTTGGAAAAACTAAAGATATTAAAGCAAATAAAACTGTTAAGCGTATAAGACTTATAGCAACAGTTCTACTTGTAACCATATCAAAGTTTAAACAAAACACATCAACAATAAACAGTGGGTTTATCTCATCTTACATTCCCCACTACAATTAGTTGAAATTCTCTCAACATTAACTGTAGTTGTAAGTAGGTTAAGAAAAACAAAATAAAAACAAACAACAACTTACAAAAGATGTTGTCAATTAAGTGTTTTTTTAGGCGGTGCACTTGCCTGTTTATTATCAAAAAGTAATTTAAATTTTTGGGAATACAAAATTTTAATTTCAAAAGATTTTGTTATTCGTGCTTAATTCCCAGTTTTTATTATTGATAAAAACACTTGAAATTTATTGTTGATGGGATAAGCTATTCCTATGCGCATTTCACTGGTTGCTTAGGCCAGATCATCAGGAAACTTCATCCATAAAGATTTTGGAAAAACTAAAGATATTAAAGCAAATAAAACTGTTAAGCGTATAAGACTTATAGCAACAGTTCTACTTGTAACCATATCAAAGTTTAAACAAAACACATCAACAATAAACAGTGGGTTTATCTCATCTTACATTCCCCACTACAATTAGTTGAAATTCTCTCAACATTAACTGTAGTTGTAAGTAGGTTAAGAAAAACAAAATAAAAACAAACAACAACTTACAAAAGATGTTGTCAATTAAGTGTTTTTTTAGGCGGTGCACTTGCCTGTTTATTATCAAAAAGTAATTTAAATTTTTGGGAATACAAAATTTTAATTTCAAAAGATTTTGTTATTCGTGCTTAATTCCCAGTTTTTATTATTGATAAAAACACTTGAAATTTATTGTTGATGGGATAAGCTATTCCTATGCGCATTTCACTGGTTGCTTAGGCCAGATCATCAGGAAACTTCATCCATAAAGATTTTGGAAAAACTAAAGATATTAAAGCAAATAAAACTGTTAAGCGTATAAGACTTATAGCAACAGTTCTACTTGTAACCATATCAAAGTTTAAACAAAACACATCAACAATAAACAGTGGGTTTATCTCATCTTACATTCCCCACTACAATTAGTTGAAATTCTCTCAACATTAACTGTAGTTGTAAGTAGGTTAAGAAAAACAAAATAAAAACAAACAACAACTTACAAAAGATGTTGTCAATTAAGTGTTTTTTTAGGCGGTGCACTTGCCTGTTTATTATCAAAAAGTAATTTAAATTTTTGGGAATACAAAATTTTAATTTCAAAAGATTTTGTTATTCGTGCTTAATTCCCAGTTTTTATTATAGATAAAAACACTTGAAATTTATTGTTGATGGGATAAGCTATTCCTATGCGCATTTCACTGGTTGCTTAGGCCAGATCATCAGGAAACTTCATCCATAAAGATTTTGGAAAAACTAAAGATATTAAAGCAAATAAAACTGTTAAGCGTATAAGACTTATAGCAACAGTTCTACTTGTAACCATATCAAAGTTTAAACAAAACACATCAACAATAAACAGTGGGTTTATCTCATCTTACATTCCCCACTACAATTAGTTGAAATTCTCTCAACATTAACTGTAGTTGTAAGTAGGTTAAGAAAAACAAAATAAAAACAAACAACAACTTACAAAAGATGTTGTCAATTAAGTGTTTTTTTAGGCGGTGCACTTGCCTGTTTATTATCAAAAAGTAATTTAAATTTTTGGGAATACAAAATTTTAATTTCAAAAGATTTTGTTATTCGTGCTTAATTCCCAGTTTTTATTATTGATAAAAACACTTGAAATTTATTGTTGATGGGATAAGCTATTCCTATGCGCATTTCACTGGTTGCTTAGGCCAGATCATCAGGAAACTTCATCCATAAAGATTTTGGAAAAACTAAAGATATTAAAGCAAATAAAACTGTTAAGCGTATAAGACTTATAGCAACAGTTCTACTTGTAACCATATCAAAGTTTAAACAAAACACATCAACAATAAACAGTGGGTTTATCTCATCTTACATTCCCCACTACAATTAGTTGAAATTCTCTCAACATTAACTGTAGTTGTAAGTAGGTTAAGAAAAACAAAATAAAAACAAACAACAACTTACAAAAGATGTTGTCAATTAAGTGTTTTTTTAGGCGGTGCACTTGCCTGTTTATTATCAAAAAGTAATTTAAATTTTTGGGAATACAAAATTTTAATTTCAAAAGATTTTGTTATTCGTGCTTAATTCCCAGTTTTTATTATTGATAAAAACACTTGAAATTTATTGTTGATGGGATAAGCTATTCCTATGCGCATTTCACTGGTTGCTTAGGCCAGATCATCAGGAAACTTCATCCATAAAGATTTTGGAAAAACTAAAGATATTAAAGCAAATAAAACTGTTAAGCGTATAAGACTTATAGCAACAGTTCTACTTGTAACCATATCAAAGTTTAAACAAAACACATCAACAATAAACAGTGGGTTTATCTCATCTTACATTCCCCACTACAATTAGTTGAAATTCTCTCAACATTAACTGTAGTTGTAAGTAGGTTAAGAAAAACAAAATAAAAACAAACAACAACTTACAAAAGATGTTGTCAATTAAGTGTTTTTTTAGGCGGTGCACTTGCCTGTTTATTATCAAAAAGTAATTTAAATTTTTGGGAATACAAAATTTTAATTTCAAAAGATTTTGTTATTCGTGCTTAATTCCCAGTTTTTATTATTGATAAAAACACTTGAAATTTATTGTTGATGGGATAAGCTATTCCTATGCGCATTTCACTGGTTGCTTAGGCCAGATCATCAGGAAACTTCATCCATAAAGATTTTGGAAAAACTAAAGATATTAAAGCAAATAAAACTGTTAAGCGTATAAGACTTATAGCAACAGTTCTACTTGTAACCATATCAAAGTTTAAACAAAACACATCAACAATAAACAGTGGGTTTATCTCATCTTACATTCCCCACTACAATTAGTTGAAATTCTCTCAACATTAACTGTAGTTGTAAGTAGGTTAAGAAAAACAAAATAAAAACAAACAACAACTTACAAAAGATGTTGTCAATTAAGTGTTTTTTTAGGCGGTGCACTTGCCTGTTTATTATCAAAAAGTAATTTAAATTTTTGGGAATACAAAATTTTAATTTCAAAAGATTTTGTTATTCGTGCTTAATTCCCAGTTTTTATTATTGATAAAAACACTTGAAATTTATTGTTGATGGGATAAGCTATTCCTATGCGCATTTCACTGGTTGCTTAGGCCAGATCATCAGGAAACTTCATCCATAAAGATTTTGGAAAAACTAAAGATATTAAAGCAAATAAAACTGTTAAGCGTATAAGACTTATAGCAACAGTTCTACTTGTAACCATATCAAAGTTTAAACAAAACACATCAACAATAAACAGTGGGTTTATCTCATCTTACATTCCCCACTACAATTAGTTGAAATTCTCTCAACATTAACTGTAGTTGTAAGTAGGTTAAGAAAAACAAAATAAAAACAAACAACAACTTACAAAAGATGTTGTCAATTAAGTGTTTTTTTAGGCGGTGCACTTGCCTGTTTATTATCAAAAAGTAATTTAAATTTTTGGGAATACAAAATTTTAATTTCAAAAGATTTTGTTATTCGTGCTTAATTCCCAGTTTTTATTATTGATAAAAACACTTGAAATTTATTGTTGATGGGATAAGCTATTCCTATGCGCATTTCACTGGTTGCTTAGGCCAGATCATCAGGAAACTTCATCCGTAAAGATTTTGGAAAAACTAAAGATATTAAAGCAAATAAAACTGTTAAGCGTATAAGACTTATAGCAACAGTTCTACTTGTAACCATATCAAAGTTTAAACAAAACACATCAACAATAAACAGTGGGTTTATCTCATCTTACATTCCCCACTACAATTAGTTGAAATTCTCTCAACATTAACTGTAGTTGTAAGTAGGTTAAGAAAAACAAAATAAAAACAAACAACAACTTACAAAAGATGTTGTCAATTAAGTGTTTTTTTAGGCGGTGCACTTGCCTGTTTATTATCAAAAAGTAATTTAAATTTTTGGGAATACAAAATTTTAATTTCAAAAGATTTTGTTATTCGTGCTTAATTCCCAGTTTTTATTATTGATAAAAACACTTGAAATTTATTGTTGATGGGATAAGCTATTCCTATGCGCATTTCACTGGTTGCTTAGGCCAGATCATCAGGAAACTTCATCCATAAAGATTTTGGAAAAACTAAAGATATTAAAGCAAATAAAACTGTTAAGCGTATAAGACTTATAGCAACAGTTCTACTTGTAACCATATCAAAGTTTAAACAAAACACATCAACAATAAACAGTGGGTTTATCTCATCTTACATTCCCCACTACAATTAGTTGAAATTCTCTCAACATTAACTGTAGTTGTAAGTAGGTTAAGAAAAACAAAATAAAAACAAACAACAACTTACAAAAGATGTTGTCAATTAAGTGTTTTTTTAGGCGGTGCACTTGCCTGTTTATTATCAAAAAGTAATTTAAATTTTTGGGAATACAAAATTTTAATTTCAAAAGATTTTGTTATTCGTGCTTAATTCCCAGTTTTTATTATTGATAAAAACACTTGAAATTTATTGTTGATGGGATAAGCTATTCCTATGCGCATTTCACTGGTTGCTTAGGCCAGATCATCAGGAAACTTCATCCATAAAGATTTTGGAAAAACTAAAGATATTATTACAAGTAGAACTGTTGCTATAAGTCTTATACGCTTAACAGTTTTATTTGCTTTAATATCTTTAGTTTTTCCAAAATCTTTATGGATGAAGTTTCCTGATGATCTGGCCTAAGCAACCAGTGAAATGCGCATAGGAATAGCTTATCCCATCAACAATAAATTTCAAGTGTTTTTATCAATAATAAAAACTGGGAATTAAGCACGAATAACAAAATCTTTTGAAATTAAAATTTTGTATTCCCAAAAATTTAAATTACTTTTTGATAATAAACAGGCAAGTGCACCGCCTAAAAAAACACTTAATTGACAACATCTTTTGTAAGTTGTTGTTTGTTTTTATTTTGTTTTTCTTAACCTACTTACAACTACAGTTAATGTTGAGAGAATTTCAACTAATTGTAGTGGGGAATGTAAGATGAGATAAACCCACTGTTTATTGTTGATGTGTTTTGTTTAAACTTTGATATGGTTACAAGTAGAACTGTTGCTATAAGTCTTATACGCTTAACAGTTTTATTTGCTTTAATATCTTTAGTTTTTCCAAAATCTTTATGGATGAAGTTTCCTGATGATCTGGCCTAAGCAACCAGTGAAATGCGCATAGGAATAGCTTATCCCATCAACAATAAATTTCAAGTGTTTTTATCAATAATAAAAACTGGGAATTAAGCACGAATAACAAAATCTTTTGAAATTAAAATTTTGTATTCCCAAAAATTTAAATTACTTTTTGATAATAAACAGGCAAGTGCACCGCCTAAAAAAACACTTAATTGACAACATCTTTTGTAAGTTGTTGTTTGTTTTTATTTTGTTTTTCTTAACCTACTTACAACTACAGTTAATGTTGAGAGAATTTCAACTAATTGTAGTGGGGAATGTAAGATGAGATAAACCCACTGTTTATTGTTGATGTGTTTTGTTTAAACTTTGATATGGTTACAAGTAGAACTGTTGCTATAAGTCTTATACGCTTAACAGTTTTATTTGCTTTAATATCTTTAGTTTTTCCAAAATCTTTATGGATGAAGTTTCCTGATGATCTGGCCTAAGCAACCAGTGAAATGCGCATAGGAATAGCTTATCCCATCAACAATAAATTTCAAGTGTTTTTATCAATAATAAAAACTGGGAATTAAGCACGAATAACAAAATCTTTTGAAATTAAAATTTTGTATTCCCAAAAATTTAAATTACTTTTTGATAATAAACAGGCAAGTGCACCGCCTAAAAAAACACTTAATTGACAACATCTTTTGTAAGTTGTTGTTTGTTTTTATTTTGTTTTTCTTAACCTACTTACAACTACAGTTAATGTTGAGAGAATTTCAACTAATTGTAGTGGGGAATGTAAGATGAGATAAACCCACTGTTTATTGTTGATGTGTTTTGTTTAAACTTTGATATGGTTACAAGTAGAACTGTTGCTATAAGTCTTATACGCTTAACAGTTTTATTTGCTTTAATATCTTTAGTTTTTCCAAAATCTTTATGGATGAAGTTTCCTGATGATCTGGCCTAAGCAACCAGTGAAATGCGCATAGGAATAGCTTATCCCATCAACAATAAATTTCAAGTGTTTTTATCAATAATAAAAACTGGGAATTAAGCACGAATAACAAAATCTTTTGAAATTAAAATTTTGTATTCCCAAAAATTTAAATTACTTTTTGATAATAAACAGGCAAGTGCACCGCCTAAAAAAACACTTAATTGACAACATCTTTTGTAAGTTGTTGTTTGTTTTTATTTTGTTTTTCTTAACCTACTTACAACTACAGTTAATGTTGAGAGAATTTCAACTAATTGTAGTGGGGAATGTAAGATGAGATAAACCCACTGTTTATTGTTGATGTGTTTTGTTTAAACTTTGATATGGTTACAAGTAGAACTGTTGCTATAAGTCTTATACGCTTAACAGTTTTATTTGCTTTAATATCTTTAGTTTTTCCAAAATCTTTATGGATGAAGTTTCCTGATGATCTGGCCTAAGCAACCAGTGAAATGCGCATAGGAATAGCTTATCCCATCAACAATAAATTTCAAGTGTTTTTATCAATAATAAAAACTGGGAATTAAGCACGAATAACAAAATCTTTTGAAATTAAAATTTTGTATTCCCAAAAATTTAAATTACTTTTTGATAATAAACAGGCAAGTGCACCGCCTAAAAAAACACTTAATTGACAACATCTTTTGTAAGTTGTTGTTTGTTTTTATTTTGTTTTTCTTAACCTACTTACAACTACAGTTAATGTTGAGAGAATTTCAACTAATTGTAGTGGGGAATGTAAGATGAGATAAACCCACTGTTTATTGTTGATGTGTTTTGTTTAAACTTTGATATGGTTACAAGTAGAACTGTTGCTATAAGTCTTATACGCTTAACAGTTTTATTTGCTTTAATATCTTTAGTTTTTCCAAAATCTTTATGGATGAAGTTTCCTGATGATCTGGCCTAAGCAACCAGTGAAATGCGCATAGGAATAGCTTATCCCATCAACAATAAATTTCAAGTGTTTTTATCAATAATAAAAACTGGGAATTAAGCACGAATAACAAAATCTTTTGAAATTAAAATTTTGTATTCCCAAAAATTTAAATTACTTTTTGATAATAAACAGGCAAGTGCACCGCCTAAAAAAACACTTAATTGACAACATCTTTTGTAAGTTGTTGTTTGTTTTTATTTTGTTTTTCTTAACCTACTTACAACTACAGTTAATGTTGAGAGAATTTCAACTAATTGTAGTGGGGAATGTAAGATGAGATAAACCCACTGTTTATTGTTGATGTGTTTTGTTTAAACTTTGATATGGTTACAAGTAGAACTGTTGCTATAAGTCTTATACGCTTAACAGTTTTATTTGCTTTAATATCTTTAGTTTTTCCAAAATCTTTATGGATGAAGTTTCCTGATGATCTGGCCTAAGCAACCAGTGAAATGCGCATAGGAATAGCTTATCCCATCAACAATAAATTTCAAGTGTTTTTATCAATAATAAAAACTGGGAATTAAGCACGAATAACAAAATCTTTTGAAATTAAAATTTTGTATTCCCAAAAATTTAAATTACTTTTTGATAATAAACAGGCAAGTGCACCGCCTAAAAAAACACTTAATTGACAACATCTTTTGTAAGTTGTTGTTTGTTTTTATTTTGTTTTTCTTAACCTACTTACAACTACAGTTAATGTTGAGAGAATTTCAACTAATTGTAGTGGGGAATGTAAGATGAGATAAACCCACTGTTTATTGTTGATGTGTTTTGTTTAAACTTTGATATGGTTACAAGTAGAACTGTTGCTATAAGTCTTATACGCTTAACAGTTTTATTTGCTTTAATATCTTTAGTTTTTCCAAAATCTTTATGGATGAAGTTTCCTGATGATCTGGCCTAAGCAACCAGTGAAATGCGCATAGGAATAGCTTATCCCATCAACAATAAATTTCAAGTGTTTTTATCAATAATAAAAACTGGGAATTAAGCACGAATAACAAAATCTTTTGAAATTAAAATTTTGTATTCCCAAAAATTTAAATTACTTTTTGATAATAAACAGGCAAGTGCACCGCCTAAAAAAACACTTAATTGACAACATCTTTTGTAAGTTGTTGTTTGTTTTTATTTTGTTTTTCTTAACCTACTTACAACTACAGTTAATGTTGAGAGAATTTCAACTAATTGTAGTGGGGAATGTAAGATGAGATAAACCCACTGTTTATTGTTGATGTGTTTTGTTTAAACTTTGATATGGTTACAAGTAGAACTGTTGCTATAAGTCTTATACGCTTAACAGTTTTATTTGCTTTAATATCTTTAGTTTTTCCAAAATCTTTATGGATGAAGTTTCCTGATGATCTGGCCTAAGCAACCAGTGAAATGCGCATAGGAATAGCTTATCCCATCAACAATAAATTTCAAGTGTTTTTATCAATAATAAAAACTGGGAATTAAGCACGAATAACAAAATCTTTTGAAATTAAAATTTTGTATTCCCAAAAATTTAAATTACTTTTTGATAATAAACAGGCAAGTGCACCGCCTAAAAAAACACTTAATTGACAACATCTTTTGTAAGTTGTTGTTTGTTTTTATTTTGTTTTTCTTAACCTACTTACAACTACAGTTAATGTTGAGAGAATTTCAACTAATTGTAGTGGGGAATGTAAGATGAGATAAACCCACTGTTTATTGTTGATGTGTTTTGTTTAAACTTTGATATGGTTACAAGTAGAACTGTTGCTATAAGTCTTATACGCTTAACAGTTTTATTTGCTTTAATATCTTTAGTTTTTCCAAAATCTTTATGGATGAAGTTTCCTGATGATCTGGCCTAAGCAACCAGTGAAATGCGCATAGGAATAGCTTATCCCATCAACAATAAATTTCAAGTGTTTTTATCAATAATAAAAACTGGGAATTAAGCACGAATAACAAAATCTTTTGAAATTAAAATTTTGTATTCCCAAAAATTTAAATTACTTTTTGATAATAAACAGGCAAGTGCACCGCCTAAAAAAACACTTAATTGACAACATCTTTTGTAAGTTGTTGTTTGTTTTTATTTTGTTTTTCTTAACCTACTTACAACTACAGTTAATGTTGAGAGAATTTCAACTAATTGTAGTGGGGAATGTAAGATGAGATAAACCCACTGTTTATTGTTGATGTGTTTTGTTTAAACTTTGATATGGTTACAAGTAGAACTGTTGCTATAAGTCTTATACGCTTAACAGTTTTATTTGCTTTAATATCTTTAGTTTTTCCAAAATCTTTATGGATGAAGTTTCCTGATGATCTGGCCTAAGCAACCAGTGAAATGCGCATAGGAATAGCTTATCCCATCAACAATAAATTTCAAGTGTTTTTATCAATAATAAAAACTGGGAATTAAGCACGAATAACAAAATCTTTTGAAATTAAAATTTTGTATTCCCAAAAATTTAAATTACTTTTTGATAATAAACAGGCAAGTGCACCGCCTAAAAAAACACTTAATTGACAACATCTTTTGTAAGTTGTTGTTTGTTTTTATTTTGTTTTTCTTAACCTACTTACAACTACAGTTAATGTTGAGAGAATTTCAACTAATTGTAGTGGGGAATGTAAGATGAGATAAACCCACTGTTTATTGTTGATGTGTTTTGTTTAAACTTTGATATGGTTACAAGTAGAACTGTTGCTATAAGTCTTATACGCTTAACAGTTTTATTTGCTTTAATATCTTTAGTTTTTCCAAAATCTTTATGGATGAAGTTTCCTGATGATCTGGCCTAAGCAACCAGTGAAATGCGCATAGGAATAGCTTATCCCATCAACAATAAATTTCAAGTGTTTTTATCAATAATAAAAACTGGGAATTAAGCACGAATAACAAAATCTTTTGAAATTAAAATTTTGTATTCCCAAAAATTTAAATTACTTTTTGATAATAAACAGGCAAGTGCACCGCCTAAAAAAACACTTAATTGACAACATCTTTTGTAAGTTGTTGTTTGTTTTTATTTTGTTTTTCTTAACCTACTTACAACTACAGTTAATGTTGAGAGAATTTCAACTAATTGTAGTGGGGAATGTAAGATGAGATAAACCCACTGTTTATTGTTGATGTGTTTTGTTTAAACTTTGATATGGTTACAAGTAGAACTGTTGCTATAAGTCTTATACGCTTAACAGTTTTATTTGCTTTAATATCTTTAGTTTTTCCAAAATCTTTATGGATGAAGTTTCCTGATGATCTGGCCTAAGCAACCAGTGAAATGCGCATAGGAATAGCTTATCCCATCAACAATAAATTTCAAGTGTTTTTATCAATAATAAAAACTGGGAATTAAGCACGAATAACAAAATCTTTTGAAATTAAAATTTTGTATTCCCAAAAATTTAAATTACTTTTTGATAATAAACAGGCAAGTGCACCGCCTAAAAAAACACTTAATTGACAACATCTTTTGTAAGTTGTTGTTTGTTTTTATTTTGTTTTTCTTAACCTACTTACAACTACAGTTAATGTTGAGAGAATTTCAACTAATTGTAGTGGGGAATGTAAGATGAGATAAACCCACTGTTTATTGTTGATGTGTTTTGTTTAAACTTTGATATGGTTACAAGTAGAACTGTTGCTATAAGTCTTATACGCTTAACAGTTTTATTTGCTTTAATATCTTTAGTTTTTCCAAAATCTTTATGGATGAAGTTTCCTGATGATCTGGCCTAAGCAACCAGTGAAATGCGCATAGGAATAGCTTATCCCATCAACAATAAATTTCAAGTGTTTTTATCAATAATAAAAACTGGGAATTAAGCACGAATAACAAAATCTTTTGAAATTAAAATTTTGTATTCCCAAAAATTTAAATTACTTTTTGATAATAAACAGGCAAGTGCACCGCCTAAAAAAACACTTAATTGACAACATCTTTTGTAAGTTGTTGTTTGTTTTTATTTTGTTTTTCTTAACCTACTTACAACTACAGTTAATGTTGAGAGAATTTCAACTAATTGTAGTGGGGAATGTAAGATGAGATAAACCCACTGTTTATTGTTGATGTGTTTTGTTTAAACTTTGATATGGTTACAAGTAGAACTGTTGCTATAAGTCTTATACGCTTAACAGTTTTATTTGCTTTAATATCTTTAGTTTTTCCAAAATCTTTATGGATGAAGTTTCCTGATGATCTGGCCTAAGCAACCAGTGAAATGCGCATAGGAATAGCTTATCCCATCAACAATAAATTTCAAGTGTTTTTATCAATAATAAAAACTGGGAATTAAGCACGAATAACAAAATCTTTTGAAATTAAAATTTTGTATTCCCAAAAATTTAAATTACTTTTTGATAATAAACAGGCAAGTGCACCGCCTAAAAAAACACTTAATTGACAACATCTTTTGTAAGTTGTTGTTTGTTTTTATTTTGTTTTTCTTAACCTACTTACAACTACAGTTAATGTTGAGAGAATTTCAACTAATTGTAGTGGGGAATGTAAGATGAGATAAACCCACTGTTTATTGTTGATGTGTTTTGTTTAAACTTTGATATGGTTACAAGTAGAACTGTTGCTATAAGTCTTATACGCTTAACAGTTTTATTTGCTTTAATATCTTTAGTTTTTCCAAAATCTTTATGGATGAAGTTTCCTGATGATCTGGCCTAAGCAACCAGTGAAATGCGCATAGGAATAGCTTATCCCATCAACAATAAATTTCAAGTGTTTTTATCAATAATAAAAACTGGGAATTAAGCACGAATAACAAAATCTTTTGAAATTAAAATTTTGTATTCCCAAAAATTTAAATTACTTTTTGATAATAAACAGGCAAGTGCACCGCCTAAAAAAACACTTAATTGACAACATCTTTTGTAAGTTGTTGTTTGTTTTTATTTTGTTTTTCTTAACCTACTTACAACTACAGTTAATGTTGAGAGAATTTCAACTAATTGTAGTGGGGAATGTAAGATGAGATAAACCCACTGTTTATTGTTGATGTGTTTTGTTTAAACTTTGATATGGTTACAAGTAGAACTGTTGCTATAAATCTTATACGCTTAACAGTTTTATTTGCTTTAATATCTTTAGTTTTTCCAAAATCTTTATGGATGAAGTTTCCTGATGATCTGGCCTAAGCAACCAGTGAAATGCGCATAGGAATAGCTTATCCCATCAACAATAAATTTCAAGTGTTTTTATCAATAATAAAAACTGGGAATTAAGCACGAATAACAAAATCTTTTGAAATTAAAATTTTGTATTCCCAAAAATTTAAATTACTTTTTGATAATAAACAGGCAAGTGCACCGCCTAAAAAAACACTTAATTGACAACATCTTTTGTAAGTTGTTGTTTGTTTTTATTTTGTTTTTCTTAACCTACTTACAACTACAGTTAATGTTGAGAGAATTTCAACTAATTGTAGTGGGGAATGTAAGATGAGATAAACCCACTGTTTATTGTTGATGTGTTTTGTTTAAACTTTGATATGGTTACAAGTAGAACTGTTGCTATAAGTCTTATACGCTTAACAGTTTTATTTGCTTTAATATCTTTAGTTTTTCCAAAATCTTTATGGATGAAGTTTCCTGATGATCTGGCCTAAGCAACCAGTGAAATGCGCATAGGAATAGCTTATCCCATCAACAATAAATTTCAAGTGTTTTTATCAATAATAAAAACTGGGAATTAAGCACGAATAACAAAATCTTTTGAAATTAAAATTTTGTATTCCTAAAAATTTAAATTACTTTTTGATAATAAACAGGCAAGTGCACCGCCTAAAAAAACACTTAATTGACAACATCTTTTGTAAGTTGTTGTTTGTTTTTATTTTGTTTTTCTTAACCTACTTACAACTACAGTTAATGTTGAGAGAATTTCAACTAATTGTAGTGGGGAATGTAAGATGAGATAAACCCACTGTTTATTGTTGATGTGTTTTGTTTAAACTTTGATATGGTTACAAGTAGAACTGTTGCTATAAGTCTTATACGCTTAACAGTTTTATTTGCTTTAATATCTTTAGTTTTTCCAAAATCTTTATGGATGAAGTTTCCTGATGATCTGGCCTAAGCAACCAGTGAAATGCGCATAGGAATAGCTTATCCCATCAACAATAAATTTCAAGTGTTTTTATCAATAATAAAAATTGGGAATTAAGCACGAATAACAAAATCTTTTGAAATTAAAATTTTGTATTCCCAAAAATTTAAATTACTTTTTGATAATAAACAGGCAAGTGCACCGCCTAAAAAAACACTTAATTGACAACATCTTTTGTAAGTTGTTGTTTGTTTTTATTTTGTTTTTCTTAACCTACTTACAACTACAGTTAATGTTGAGAGAATTTCAACTAATTGTAGTGGGGAATGTAAGATGAGATAAACCCACTGTTTATTGTTGATGTGTTTTGTTGAAACTTTGATATGGTTACAAGTAGAACTGTTGCTATAAGTCTTATACGCTTAACAGTTTTATTTGCTTTAATATCTTTAGTTTTTCCAAAATCTTTATGGATGAAGTTTCCTGATGATCTGGCCTAAGCAACCAGTGAAATGCGCATAGGAATAGCTTATCCCATCAACAATAAATTTCAAGTGTTTTTATCAATAATAAAAACTGGGAATTAAGCACGAATAACAAAATCTTTTGAAATTAAAATTTTGTATTCCCAAAAATTTAAATTACTTTTTGATAATAAACAGGCAAGTGCACCGCCTAAAAAAACACTTAATTGACAACATCTTTTGTAAGTTGTTGTTTGTTTTTATTTTGTTTTTCTTAACCTACTTACAACTACAGTTAATGTTGAGAGAATTTCAACTAATTGTAGTGGGGAATGTAAGATGAGATAAACCCACTGTTTATTGTTGATGTGTTTTGTTTAAACTTTGATATGGTTACAAGTAGAACTGTTGCTATAAGTCTTATACGCTTAACAGTTTTATTTGCTTTAATATCTTTAGTTTTTCCAAAATCTTTATGGATGAAGTTTCCTGATGATCTGGCCTAAGCAACCAGTGAAATGCGCATAGGAATAGCTTATCCCATCAACAATAAATTTCAAGTGTTTTTATCAATAATAAAAACTGGGAATTAAGCACGAATAACAAAATCTTTTGAAATTAAAATTTTGTATTCCCAAAAATTTAAATTACTTTTTGATAATAAACAGCCAAGTGCACCGCCTAAAAAAACACTTAATTGACAACATCTTTTGTAAGTTGTTGTTTGTTTTTATTTTGTTTTTCTTAACCTACTTACAACTACAGTTAATGTTGAGAGAATTTCAACTAATTGTAGTGGGGAATGTAAGATGAGATAAACCCACTGTTTATTGTTGATGTGTTTTGTTTAAACTTTGATATGGTTACAAGTAGAACTGTTGCTATAAGTCTTATACGCTAAACAGTTTTATTTGCTTTAATATCTTTAGTTTTTCCAAAATCTTTATGGATGAAGTTTCCTGATGATCTGGCCTAAGCAACCAGTGAAATGCGCATAGGAATAGCTTATCCCATCAACAATAAATTTCAAGTGTTTTTATCAATAATAAAAACTGGGAATTAAGCACGAATAACAAAATCTTTTGAAAAAAAAAAAAAAAAAAAAAATTTTTAATTATATATTTATTAAAATTCCTTTTAATTTAGCAGATTTTTAGCATATAAAACTTTTTAAAAAAATTCAGAAAATTTTTAGCATATTTTTTTTGTACAAATAATCTTAGTAGATTTTTAGCATATTTTCTTCGTTTTAACATTTAGTAGATTTTAGCAGGTTTTTTGTGAAGTTTTGGCATACTCTCATCAAACAGTTATGGCAACACTGGAACCATAAGCGCACAAATATGCCCCAGTTACATCTTGCGAGGTTAAAAAAGTGTTTTCCATTTATTGTGATTATATTTTTTTAACAATTTAAAGAAACTTGCTATTGTATTATACAAACAAAACTTAACAAAGCAAATGTTTCTCAAACAACAACATGTTTATTTTTGCCAATTTTGCCATTTTGCGACTTTTCGTGCCTTTTTTTATTATTTTTTGTGACATTTTTCGTGCCATTTTAAACTTTCCCTGTGCCCATGTTCTGTAACTCTCGCGTCGAGAAAGTTTTCGATTGACATTTGAGAAATGAAACAAAAATGCCATAAAATGAAACAAACAACTGTTTTTCTCACTTAACTGCATCTGTAAAATTTTTGGCGATTATTGGCTGTCATGTAAGGAAATTACTTGCTAATTTACAGAAAAAGTGTATCGGTAAAATTTCTGTGAGAAAGTTTCCCCTTTGAACTAGCAAATAAACTCACGAATAAAAACGAGGCTAGAAAAAAATTTAACACCAAAAAACATATTAAAAATGCAAAATGCAAGGAATAATAATAATAATAATATGTACTTGGCAAATTTTTTCATTGTTTAACTATTTTGCTTTTAACATTTTTATAAAATATACGAATGGTTACAAAGCTCTTTTGCATACAACACACATTTAAATAGCACTTCACATTATTTGGTATAGCCGACGGTTGTATTTTCGCCGCCGTCTTGAAAATTTTTAAATTTTAGTAAATTTTGGTCGCCGTCAACGATATGTGTGACTGGTGTTCTCAACGTCTTAAATGTCACATCGGCTTCGAGTGCAATGTTATGACATTTATAACGTAACGACGTAATATCTTTTGATAGTTTTCGACATGAGTTACAGACACACATTTTTCTCACTTTTCGAGAAACGATGGAATATTTTGTTTCACATCTCTTCGATGCGCGAAGTTCTAACTAAAGTTACAGAACATGGGTACTGGTGATGACAATGATTTGTTTGTCGTTGGCATAGTA
Organism: Pollenia griseotomentosa; assembly: GCA_963931875.1. Lineage (NCBI taxonomy): Eukaryota > Metazoa > Arthropoda > Insecta > Diptera > Polleniidae > Pollenia > Pollenia griseotomentosa. The sequence goes on along the minus strand of OZ007561.1, from coordinate 166,864,781 downwards.
ATTCAAAATGAGTTACCTATATATGAAATAATTCGCTTTAAAAATTTTGTATGACAGCCTATGTAATATGGATCATAATTGAGCTGCGAATTACGAATGAGAGAGAGTATTACGAAACAAAGCATATAGCATAATTTCTTTGCTTAATAAGTGGTAGTTTTTTCCCTAAAATAGTAATATAGTTAAAGTTAAATTTAAGAAGAGGCAGGGTAAGAGGAGAGTAAGGGTAGCGTTAGAGTAGAGTTAGGGTAGATTTAGAGTAGAGTTAGAGTAGAGTTAGAGTAGAGTTAGAGTAGAGTTAGAGTAGAGTTAGAGTAGAGTTAGAGTAGAGTTAGAGTAGAGTTATAGTAGAGTTAGAGTAGAGTTAGAGTAGAGTTAGAGTAGAGTTAGAGTAGAGTTAGAGTAGAGTTAGAGTAGAGTTAGAGTAGAGTTAGAGTAGAGTTAGAGTAGAGTTAGAGTAGAGTTAGAGTAGAGTTAGAGTAGAGTTAGAGTAGAGTTAGAGTAGAGTTAGAGTAGAGTTAGAGTAGAGTTAGAGTAGAGTTAGAGTAGAGTTAGAGTAGAGTTAGAGTAGAGTTAGAGTAGAGTTAGAGTAGAGTTAGAGTAGAGTTAGAGTAGAGTTAGAGTAGAGTTAGAGTAGAGTTAGAGTAGAGTTAGAGTAGAGGTAGAGTAGAGTTAGAGTAGAGTTAGAGTAGAGTTAGAGTAGAGTTAGAGTAGAGTTAGAGTAGAGTTAGAGTAGAGTTAGAGTAGAGTTAGAGTAGAGTTAGAGTAGAGTTAGAGTAGAGTTAGAGTAGAGTTAGAGTAGAGTTAGAGTAGAGTTAGAGTAGAGTTAGAGTAGACTTAGAGTAGAGTTAGAGTAGAGTTAGAGTAGAGTTAGAGTAGAGTTAGAGTTGAGTTAGAGTAGAGTTAGAGTAGAGTTAGAGTAGAGTTAGAGTAAAGTTAGAGTAGAGTTAGAGTAGAGTTAGAGTAGAGCTAGAGTAGAGTTAGAGTAGAGTTAGAGTAGAGTTAGAGTAGAGTTAGAGTAGAGTTAAAGTAGAGTTAGAGTAGAGTTAGAGTAGAGTTAGAGTAGAGTTAGAGTAGAGTTAGAGTTAGAGTAGAGTTAGAGTAGAGTTAGAGTAGAGTTAGAGTAGAGTTAGAGTAGAGTTAGAGTAGAGTTAGAGTAGAGTTAGAGTAGAGTTAGAGTAGAGTTAGAGTAGAGTTAGAGTAGAGTTAGAGTAGAGTTAGAGTAGAGTTAGAGTAGAGTTAGAGTAGAGTTAGAGTAGAGTAAGAGTAGAGTTAGAGTAGAGTTAGAGTAGAGTTAGCGTAGAGTTAAAGTAGAGTTAGAGAAGAGTTAGAGTTAGAGTAGAGTTAGAGTAGAGTTAAAGTTGAGTTAGAGTAGAGTTAGAGTAGAATTAGAGTAGAGTTAGAGTAGAGTTAGAGTAGAGTTAGAGTAGAGTAAGAGTAGAGTTAGAGTAGAGTTTGAGTAGAGTTAGAGTAGAGTTAGAGTTAGAGTAAAGTTAGAGTAGAGTTAGAGCAAAGTAGAGTAGAGTTATAGTAGAGTTAGAGTAGAGTTAGAGTAGAGTTAGAGTAGAGTTAGAGTAGAGTTAGAGTAGAGTTAGAGTAGAGTTAGAGTAGAGTTAGAGTAGAGTTAGAGTAGAGTTAGAGTAGAGTTAGAGTAGAGTTAGAGTAGAGTTAGAGTAGAGTTAGAGTAGAGTTAGAGTAGAGTTAGAGTAGAGTTAGAGTAGAGTTAGAGTAGAGTTAGAGTAGAGTTAGAGTAGAGTTAGAGTAGAGTTAGAGTAGAGTTAGAGTAGAGTTAGAGTAGAGATAGAGTAGAGTTAGAGTAGAGTAAGAGTAGAGTTAGAGTAGAGTTAGAGTAGAGTTAGAGTAGAGTTAGAGTAGAGTTAGAGTAGAGTTAGAGTAGAGTTAGAGTAGAGTTAGAGTAGAGTTAGAGTAGAGTTAGAGTAGAGTTAGAGTAGAGTTAGAGTAGAGTTAGAGTAGAGTTAGAGTATAGTTAAAGATGAGTTAAAGTAGAGTTACTGTAGAGCTTAGTTAAACAATATTAAAAGTAAAGTTTTGGTATAGTTAGAGAAAAAAGTACACGCAGCGAAAAAATATGGGTTGGCTTGGTCACGGCAACTATACTATTTATTTATTTTTAATTGATATCAGCAATATTTTAGTTACTAGTATAATCATTTCAAAAAAAAAAAACATAATATGGTTGTCGGTGACAATAATATGGTTAAATTAAACATAATTTATTAAAAACTTTCCTTACAAATAGTTTTATTGGAGTTGACCATATTTAAACAAGTTTTTTCTCTGGGTGGGCGTAAGAGTAAGGTTACAGTAGATAAAGGCCGTTTGTCATATGCAAGGAAATCCGTCATAACTAAAAGTTGTTTTAAAAAATATTCTTTTAACAATTTGCTTAATGGCAAAATTGAATTTTGCTTTATGGCAAAAGTAGTTTTGTTTTTAAATGATATCTTAGTCACCTGTGCCTTCATTTAATTTTTCTTTTTGGTATATCACCCGATTTTCATTGTATTAATCTACGTCTGTATTGAAATTTAATTAAATTTTATTCTAAACTATTTTATGCACTATCTTAAACGCTGATTCAATATGATTTAATTTATAGCCACAAAGATTGATAATTCACTGCACCGAAGATAACAGAACGCATTTCAATGTGGTCTAAAGAGGCGGCCACATTCGATCATAAATGTGTTTATTGCAAAGTGTGGAAAGATGTTAAAATTCACACATTCACTAGACGCATTAAAAAAATTAAAAGAATTTATACATATGTATGTAAGCATGTGTATGTTGGGATGTGAGGTATGCATGTTGGTGTACATTTGCACAATAACTATTATTAGAAACTACTAAACTGGGTCTTTATTTAGGTATGTGTGTTTATGCTTCACATGTGTGTATTTGAAAATGTATGTTTGCTGGCCAAAGTGTAAAACGTGATTATCATGGTATAGAATTTCTGTTAATAACATAAGAAATGAGGTTAAATCTACAAACACTTAAAGGTATATACAGTCATGAGTAATAAACGTGAGTTTCATATGAAGGTAGTACAACATTGTATATTGTAGTCATAAAATTGTATGTACATATACTTGTTGGTATACGTGCCACACTCTAAATCATTTAAGCAAGAAACATGTATGTGATGTAGTTGGGAGAGAGAATTTAATGGACACTAAGAAAAATTAAAGTTTTGTTTCAGCCTAGTACTGCACTGACTCTAGTGTAAACCCGTGTGTAACACTTTTCCCTTTATTTAACTCTATTTTAAATGTTCTCTAACTCAGCTCTAGCAACAATCCAAATATTTTCTAATTAAACCTTAACTCTACTTTTACTCACTCTTACTTCACTCTTATTTTACTTGAATTATACTCGCAATCTACTCTTACTATACTTTAAATCTTGTTGACCCGTACTATAACATCACACGTACTATATACTTTCGCCAATTTAACTATACTCTACTCTCACTTCACTCTAACTCTACACTGAATCTTCCCTAACTCTGGCTAACTTCAACTCTTACTCTGCACTAACTCCAATTAAATACTACTCCATTTTGATTCCTGCACAGAAAAAATTATCCAAAATTTTTTACCAATTAAATCATTAATTACAAATATAATCAGTTGTAATTAAAAATTTAATCAAGTGAATTAAACGTTTAATCAAGTGAATTAATCGTTTAATTAATACTATTAACAGGTTTAATTGATACTATTTATTTGTTTACTATTGCAAATTTAATTAATATTTTAATTAATATCACAAATTTTTTAATTGAAATAAATTTTTATTTTTTTCTGTTTGCTGTAAAGTTAAATTGACATAAACGCCTTTAGATGTTTTGTGAAACGAAAAGTTTTTCAGTGTTTTAAACCATAAAGGTGGAATGAATACGTGGCAAGTTCTTGCGAAACACACACAAACTAGCATTAAAGGTTTGTATATCACACAAAAACACCCACAATTGCTCTCTTAAAGTACGAAAAAAGGATAAAATAAGTCAAGTATTTTTCCTTTGGCTAATTAAAGGGAAACTTGGTGCTTTTACAAACAAAATGGTTTTTCTTCTTATAGATGACAACAAAAATAATTATCTTTTTTAGCTGTAAAATAACATTGTTAAGGTGAAATAATGAGTCCATCAAAACTGTCGATTAACCAGCATATGGTAGACATATTTTGAATCTACCGCTGACATGCCGGTCATTAAAGTGCATTGTTTGCAATTCCCACTCAATTGTCCAGTCATCGGAAAATACACGAATATTAAAGGCTTATTTTACCTACTTGTCTGAATTTTAATGAAACTCAAAAATGATAAAGATGTGTGTTATGTGCATGTGTTTTAAGGTTGATTTACAAACCTGCCTTTAGTTTGTAGTTACAAGTAAGCATAATTAATATTTACAATATGAAAATACTAGTTTTTTTTTCGTTTATCTAGAATATTGAATTCCCATAAAACGATACTCCAGCTTAATTTTAAAACTAATGATAAATTCCAAAATTCTGAAAAACCGCATCAATTCCAATTCTAATTAAAAAAACAAACCAAAATCGCATAAAAAAATCAACAAATCAGTATGTTTATATTTGGGGCATTATTTGTGAACGCAATAAAATATTTTGTTAGAATTCCTTTATATTTGGCCAAGGCGAATTGAGTAGAAGGTGGGGTCAAGTCAACATATGGTGGTTTTTTTCGGTGGTCGACTTGTCAAAGTTTGTATACAAACTAGTTTTTTATGTAAACAAACCTATTTTTTACTAGCAATATTTTTGACAACCCGACCAGAGTTGACCTCACCTTCTAGTCAATTCGCCTTGATATTTGGCATAACTTTGTCATCTAGTTCTAGTAGATATTATTAAGTGAGCGAAATAGTTTTTTCAGTGATGTTTATTTGTCGAGTTACTGGGTGGTAAAGTGTTGCCGTTTTTAAATTTTTTTTTTTAAATTGTTATTTCAAACTAATCAAACGAAAACAAGTTTAGGTGATTCTTATAGAAAATCGATAGATCTTTAAATAATAAAAAAATTGATGTTTGACTATTGACATCAATGTTTGACTATTGACATCAGCAGTCGTCGATGGCTGCGTGTGTAAAACGGAAAATCCATCTGAGGAGATCGAGTGGTTGCAATCGAAACATGTCATGGTAACCTGCCGGCCGCGGTTCGAGCCCCGGCCACGGTCAAGAATGAAAGATTATCAATAACAATTTTAATTAATTTTCATGTTGTGAAATTCCTTTCTTCATAAAAATAATTGAATGAAAATTAAATTTAATGAATTTAAGCCTAATTAAAAATATTAAAAATTTGGATTAAAAACCATAAATAGTTCAACAAAATCACCACAATACTAAAAAAAAATTATTAAAAAAAAAAAAATTCATCTGCAAAACCGAAATTAACCAATTTTAATCAAAATTTTTCTAACTTAGTTCTATTTTTTTTTTTAATCTAAATTGGCCTTTTGTGTCCCTATCATATTGTAAAAAGTTTTATTATGGGACGTCTATTAGTTTAAAAGATGTGCAAATTTCTTTACACTCCAACATGTGGTTATTACAATGTTGTACCGTAAAAGACAGGAAAGAACGAGTAACTTAATTTTTGGTACTATTTTTTACCGTAATTAGCCTTCGTTGTAAAACTAATATTATGGGCTCCTTGTTAGTTCAAAAACACTTTTAAATACGTATCGGCTATGCATATAAAAAACACAAAATAAAACAAGGTATATTTACACAAGGTAGACTCATTTGGGAGTGTAGACATGCTGCTCTATAAAAGGAACCAAGTTGTCAAAATTGTCTTCATATAAAACAAAAACAATTTAACGCACACATGTACAAATTTTGGCTCATATACACGCAATTTGACGTTGGGGTTCCAACTAGGGGTAAACAGCTGACAAACATATGGGCCAACGAGTTTACCTTGTGTGAATATACCTTGAAATAAAACAAGCTATAACGATTATATCCGTGATGCAAGCTTGGTTTAATTTAAAAACGGCAAAAAAGCTTTAAAAAAATCTTAAATTTCAAAAACCGTAAAAATTTTAAAAAAAATTGTTCATTTAAAAATCGCATTAATTTGAATCCGCATAAAAAAAAAATTCGCATAATACGAGACCTGAGTGTACTAAGTAGATTTGGCAATTTTGGTTACCAATCGGCTTGCAAAAATTTTAGTAATTGGTGGGCCTTAAAAAAAAGGTGACATATTCAGTGTTTGGCCAACAGCTTATTTAAACTTTGTGATAGCGCTTAGCTATATAAGGCAAAATTATAGCTAAGAGTCCACCGAATAAATTTTATTAATAATTTTTTCTTGCAAAAAAATAACTTTTTCGTACACATTAAAAAAATAATTCAAAGTTATTTTTTCGCGTTTCTCGAATCACTTGCAGGGACTTTTATTTAATTTTTTAGTCGTTTAGCGTCTCGTTGAATTGAAATATGGAGCTGATCTTGTGGAAGAGCTTTTTTTCTGCCTAATAGAAACTTTCACAAAAACCAAAAAAAAAAAAACAAATTTTAACGCTTAAATGTGTAGAGATTTTTCTAATAAAAATTAAACCCCTTATGCAAAAAAGTTAAAGTTTATATTAGTTCACCAAAACATTAAGCCCAGCAAAAATGAATCGGTTAACCAATGTGAACTCTTACTTTTTTTGCATATGGGGGTAAGTCTTTAAGATATTTTAAATGTTCCGAGCACAAATTACAGCACAACAATATTTGCACTAGTGGTCAAATATTTTTGATACTTTTTTCAGATTTTTCGGAAGAGGTTTAGAGATCGCACAAGTCGAATAAATGGCAAAAAAAATCGGGTTTGCCGGTCTTTTTTGACTTTTCTTCATAACTTTGTCAAAACTCATGATATTCTTCACTTTTGAGAAAACAATTTAATAGCAAAATATCCAAGCTTTATTTTTTTGCAATGAATTTACTCATTTAGGTACCCTACATTAAAAGTTTTCGTAATTTTTCCATAAATTTGCTAAATAATGCTTTATAATTTTTAAAATTTGTATGCAAATGAAATAAAAAAAAATAACAATGCTACATATTTGAAAGATCATTAATTCTCAATAATTTAGAAAAAACAATTTTTAAATTTGCTCTTGCCGTTTTTGAGTTATACCGCTTTTCAACTTTGTCTTTGTATGGGAAGGGCCACACCTACTTCTCTAATCCTGCCCTTATTGTCATAGAGGTTGTGTAATATTATATGGAGCTATATGTATCAAATCTCTTACCGGTTTTTAGATATAAAAAAATATGTCACGCCCACTTCTGCAACCCCGTCCACATTTTGTTGGATGTTTTCTATTGACAAACAAGATGCTTGTATCTAATTTGGAAGCCTTGGCTCTTGTCAGACAAACAGAAATCTATAATATTATTGTAAATTTTTTTTCTATCAGTTTAAAAAAAATTTAAAAAACAAAAAATTATATTTATTTGTTAAGTACAATATGTTTTTTGTACATGAAAAAATATTTATCATTGGTGTTCAGAAAATAGTTTCATCCGTACAAACAAAAAAAAAATATTTTGTTTGAATTGTTTTTAAAAAAACGTTTTAAAAAAAAATATTTTTGTTTTAGTTTTAAGAAACTTACATTGAAAATTCAATTTTGAAGTTTAAATTGTAAATTTGAATTAAATTTATAATCACCCCTATTATGAAAGTCGACTGCACCGGAACAGTATTTGTTTTTTTTTTTTATGTTGTTTTTTTTTAAATGCGAATTTAAAAAAAATTATGGGCACACATTTTATTAGGAAAATAAACATTGCAAAAAGTTTGCTAAAATAGCGAAAATGTTTTATGGACAGGTTACCCTGTCTTTTGCTGAAGAAGGTCAACAAGAAAAAGAAAAACAAAAAAAAAATTAAAAACAGAAAAATTAACTTTGGACTTCAAGAAGAATTCTTGACAAAAAGTACGAAAAAACAGAAGTTTTGGCAGAACATGTAAATCAATTAAAATAGATAATCATTCAAAGCAAATTTCGATCTACCAAAGGGTTAAACACAATTTGATTTAAAGCTTGATGTTTGACTGTTGACTGCCAGCAGTCGTCAATGGCTGTAAGTGAGTGTTAAACGGCAAACCCTTCTGAAGAGATTGAGTAGTTGCAATTAAAACATGTAAGGGTAACCTGTCCGAAAAAGCCTGGGTTCGAGCCCTGCGGCAGTCAAGAATGAAAAATGATCTAAAAATTTTAATTAATTTCATGTTGTAAAATTCCTTTCTTCATAAAAATAATTTAACGAAAATTAAATTTGATGATACGATTTAGCGACGATTGCCTCAAAAATTTGGAAAAGTTTGCAAAAAAGCGAAAATTCTTGAAAGTTTTTAATATTTCAAACATAAAATACAATTGATTGAAAGTCCCTAAAACTACAAGGAATGGCAAAAATTCGGTAAAAATTGCAAAATTAGCGGAAATTCGCAAAAATTTGGTAACAGCGCCGTGATAGCAGAGTCAGAAACTAACAGGAAAAAATCACTTCTATCGCGAAATTCTAAAATTTATTTGAATCGCTAAATTGCTTAAAAAACCAATAAGAATAGTTAAATAGCGTTAAAAAATAATAAACTAATCTTTATGATCTTATCTCATATTTTTTATCTTTGTAATGTTCAATTTTATGTTTTCGGTTCTTTTTTTCCTTTGCATGCATGGTGGAATTAGCAGGTGGCATCGTTTCGGCAACAAATACAACATTATAACAAAAATGGAAATTACATCACCGTTTACGTCAAAAAATACTTTAACAAAAATCAAAGCGTGCCGCTGAACGTGATGAAATACATAAATTTTTAGCCAATTTTTATTTAATTATGGTCAATATCTTATTTATTTTAATTTAACATTATCAAAAACTTTGGTAAAATAACTACAATAACCACAGCACAAAACGTGGACTTTTTGTAAACATTAACAAAACTTTGACATAAACCTAGGAAAATAATGCAAGAGCAAAAAATCGTCATCTGGCGTAGTGCTGCCACCTGTTTAGTTCACCATGTTTGCATGTACAAAATAATATTGTACTGAAAAAATTTGTATCTTTGTTTGTGTTTGTTTTTTATTTTTTTAAACTGTTAGCAAAAAATTATATTTTTTTTTTTAAGAACTTTATTATTTTGAACGTTAAAAAACAATATCAAACAAAATATTTTTTGCTTTTATTGTTTTTTGTACAGTTTCAAATATTTTTCAAACACCAATGGCAAGGCGAATTCAACTACAGGTGGTGTCGGAACTACAACAATCCAAAAACAACAGAAACAACAGAGGGTTTTTTGCATTGCATTGTTAGTGCCATTAGCTCGAAATGTCAACCATTACTAGCAAAACACTAACAAATCAAAACAAATAAGCCCGAACTGTCAAAATCAGATGCTGTTTCGACACCACCTGTAGTTAATTCGCCTTGACCAATGGTAAATATTTTTTTAAAAAACAGGAAAAATAAAAACGTTTTCCGATTCCTGCACCAGTGAAAATGTTGCTGCCTACTGGGAACGAAGCTTTGTAACTCTGAAAATATTGAACAGATTTTAATAAAATAAATATATATATTGTGCACTTCTGTGAGAAAATACCTTTAAAATAGTGCATTTTTTGTTCTAGTCGTTGGGCAAACAGAGGAAGAAAGTGTTCTTAACTGTTTTGCCTTTGCAGATTTATATATAGATAATTTAAACAAATAGAATATGGGAATTTTTTTTCTTCTTATTTTACTTTTTAAACATGAGAGTAATGGTAATAATACACAAATGTGTGAATTGATTTCACTGTAGCCATAGTATAGAAAACGCATAAAATATGACAATATCTTATGATGACGTTTGTCATTGGATTGATGTCACTGTTTGCCTTATTTATGCCATATGTAATAACACTGATGGCACAATTCTGAAGTTAGGGCCTTATCATAATTATAATATTTTTTTTATATTTTCAACAGTTTCGGAGATATTAGCGGTAAAATTCTTTTTAATGCAAAATTAATGGTGATTTTTGTTATTTTAGTTCAATCTGGTGTTTTTTTTCTCCATTTTAATTTCTATTTTGTGGGTTTTCTTAAACAAGCTTAACAGAGAGAAAAACACTCGGGATAAATCAAGTTTTTTATGATTACTTCAAGTACGAGTCGTACTCAAATGTTCAAGTACGAATAATACTAAAACGTACTTAAAACAATCCGAAATGGGATTACTTCCGAAAATCCATCCCGAAATTTCTTAAAATAAGTACAAAATTCTTAAATCAAGTAAAAAAAAAGATTAAACTTTTCGTTGTGTTTAACCCTCTGGCTTACGCATGTTTTGATTTTCTATACACATTAAAAAAAGGTCTGGCCAGACTCATGTGTATCACGAAGGGCTAAAAAGTAAATTTGAACTCTTGCTTCTCATTTAGTTTATATTTTTGGTTAAATATGTACATAAGATTTCTAAAGTAAAAACCATATCGGGCATGATATTGGTGTTTTAAAATTCTATAAGATGTAAAACGGGTAAGTAAATCAATTGTAATATTTTTTTCTTTCTAATTTCTTTTGTGGTTTTTTTGAAGCACGAATTCAGCATAGAATCAACTTTATAATACTTGAATCAAGCGCATTTTAGGTTTGATTCAATTTAGTTTTACTTAAATCAATCTCATTTTCGGATTATTTCAAGTACGACATCGGGATTGAACATGGATAATTTAAGTATTTTGCGATTGAAAATCTGTACTGGAATCAGCCTTTCTGTACTTGATTCAAGATAATCCGTACTCACCGTACGATTAATACCGTTTCGGATTGATTTGAACACGGATGGATTGATTTTTCTTTTGAGTGTAAGTTCACTTACTGATCATGACGCAGGGCTTACACTCTTTTTTTTTTAGTTTGCCATTGCATCATTAAAGCTAAGCGCTAGAAAATCTTATGCCTTACGAGCCGATTTAGGCTGATGTGTAAAATATTAAAGTTCTACAAACTAGTATTACACAAATGTTTGTTGCATCAATTTAATTAAAAAAGCACATTTAAAAACAGCTTGAAATATTTAAAAACTAATTTTAATTACCAAAATCTAAATTGACCTTTCGCTGTCACTTTATTTCATTAACAATTACAGAATTCGAAGAATGATGAGAACAGAATGATTAAACATGCAAAATGCTTGTACGGTTTAGCTAGAATATTATTAAAACCTTTGATATTTATGCCCATTCTTACTTAACTCAAAAGCTGGTAAGCTTCAACTGAAATATTTATATCTTATCTATAATTTAATGCAAACAAAAATATTAAGGAAATGAAAAAATACTATTGAATTTTATTTTGTATAACAAAAGCTTTCATAAATAATGCGGTGCTCCTCAAAATTCCTGGAAAAATAACTCATTATTTAAATATAAAATTCGCTTATGCGTAAAGAAATTCGCATCAGTTTTTTATACCCTCCGCCACAACAAGTTGTGAAGAGGGTATACTAAGTTTGTCATTCCGTGTGAAAATTTGTTGTTATTCATCTCAGACCCCATTAAGTATATAATGGGTGATTTTTGAGGCGTAGTTTTTTTAAAACTCGAATGAAACACTTAAATTTGCATCATATATTCAAAATTTTTATTGGAATCGATAAATTGGACTATGCCATTTAATTTTTAAAAATAACTTCATGTAAATGTTGCCCTCGGCTCCGGTTCAAATGGTCCATTCGTAAGGTCCAATTTTGCTCCACTTTTTCCAGCGTTTCGGCCTGTATTCCATGAATAACACGCGTTGTGTTAAACTCTAAGGCTTCAATCGTGTTTGGCTTGTCCACATAACCCCACAAGAAATAGTCAAGAGGCGTCAAAGCACATGATCTTGGCGGCCAACTCACAGGGCCATTTCGAGAGCTAAAATGCTCACCAAATTCGTTCTTCAATATGTCCATTGTTTCACGAGCTGTGTGGCGTGTGACACCGTCTTGTTGAAACCACATATCAACCAAGTCCAACTCAGCCAATTGGGGCAAAAAAAGTCGCGTATCATGATTAAATATCGTTCGCCGTTGACGGTAACGTTTCTTCCACGATCGTCTTTGAAGAAAAATAGACCGATGATGCCACCAGCCCATAAACCACACCAAGGTGTCGTTTTTTCGGGATGCATCAGTAACTCTTGTATGGCATGTGGCTGTTCTTCATCCCAGATGCGGCAGTTTTGCTTGTTAACGTATCCATTTAGCCAGAAATGAGCCTCATGGCTGAGCACAATTTTTCGATAAAACATTTCTCACAGAGCACGAATTTTGATAATAAATTTCAACGATTTGCAGTCGTTGCTCGTTTGTGAGTTTCTCCATGATGAAATGGCAGAGAATACTCAACACTTCTCACTTTTATAGATGTAGTTTGGACACAATCACCAACCAGTGCTGCCAGCCCCAAGAACTTAATTCATAAAAAATCACCCTTTATATTCTGGCTCCTTGAGTAATTCTAAGTCGAATTAGCCATGTCCGTCTGCCTGCCCGTCTGACCATCTGTCCTTCAGTTGAATACACGCTCACTTTCGAAAAAACAAATTAGAACGCCTTAAACCGTAATTAATAATGCTATCATATCGAGTTTTTTAGAACTAGAAATGACAATGTAAAATTTCATGAAGATCGGTCCACAATTTACCCTAGGCCCCATATAAACCCTACTCCCGGAAAACAGTTTAGTACGCCTAAAACCGTAATTATTAATGCTATCATAACAAAATTTGGCACGTCGCAGTTTTATAAGACTAAAGCCCACTACGGTAAGTTATAAGTAATTAACCCTCTAATGCCTAAGAGTGCCTCAAGGCATGCTTTACAAAATTTCTACTGACGTCCAATATATAACTAATTTTTATTAATTTCCATTTTTTTAAAATTGCTTAAAGATCTAGAAACATATTTGTAGAAGCTTCGAAAGCTCTTAAAAGCTCTTAAAAGCTCTTAAAGCATTGTAAACAATCTTTTTGAATTCAAAGCCCAAAAATACCCTAAAAAAAATTGCTTAAAGATCTAGAAACATATTTGTAGAAGCTTCAAAAGCTCTTAAAAGCTCTTTAAGCATTGTAAACAATCTTTTTGAATTCAGAGGCCCAAAAATACCCTAAAAAAAAACTTGGCATTAGAGGGTTAAATACGACTAAAATCGTAGCAGATATCGAAGCTTCATATGGCCAGAAAAAATGTCTGGAAATTTTGTGATATACGGTTTATAATTCACCTTCGATCCCATATTTAGCAGCTGTAAACGCTAAAACTAATTTCACCACTGTATTGAAATTTATTGAAACTTATTTTTTTTTACTATCAAAAAACACTCTGCAGAATTTTGGGATGATTGGTTCATAACTTACCATGGCTCCAATATAAATCCCCCTCCTAAAAATCATTTAAGTTCGGCTTAAACTGTTACGAATCATGATATTTTACTCAAGATTGTCGGTCAATAATTGAATATAGGTCTAAACGGCAACCAATTTTAATGCTGATGTCTGTTTTTTAAAGATAAATAAATAATAAATAGACATCTTATAGATATCACTCCTGAAATATTCGAACTGTCGGTGGAGGGTATCAAAGATTCTTTTAATCTTTCAAAATGTTATATTATTTTTTGCTTGTTTATTTCAAGTTGACAAATACCGCGGACAGTGTCTGCCAGCATCAGTACTTAATCGCAGTCCAATAAACATACAAAATACAACTTTCGGAAAACGTTAAATTTACACAGGCAAAATTGCCAGCTATTTTTTTCCATCCCCCCCTTTAATTCATTTTGCCTGTTTGAAGTGCGTGGTAAATATTATATACGCTTGTGTGACCACTTTGAAAACCAAAATGTATGTATGTGGTTATGTTTTTGTGGTAGAGAGACGCACATACATACATACACAGGCACTCAAACACAGAGACTTTAATGTACATTTGAATGTCATATCTAGCAATTACATGTGTATTTGGAAGGTGTTTTTTTAGACCAAAATACATGTGAAAAGGGTAAAAAGAAAGCAAGAAGTTGGAGAGAAACGGGGAAATTTAAAGTAAATTAAGTTGTGTGTAATTGCAATTGGAGCTTAATTTAATAGGGAATGCATCAATAGCAGAGAAATAAAAATATGCTAAGAAAACAATATAAATAATATCTTCTAACAAGATGTAATAACTCATCTGATTTTGAAAAAAATTTTATTTATTTAAAAACGTAAGTCTTATGAAAAAATTGTGATTTTTTTTAAGCAACTTTTTGTGTAGAGTATAACTGGTTGTAAAAGAGGTAAGAGTGAAATATTCGGCTGTGCCCTGTGTTAATACCCTTCAACAATATTTCCCAGTGGGCTCTATATGGTTTCTCTAAAATATTAGCCAATTTTTTTTTTAAACCTGACGTTACAATATTGTAATATTTTGCCTTGTTTAAATAAAATATCATGATTTGTTTCAGAATTATTATTAGGCTTATTTAAGTGATTGGGCTTTATATGAGTAAATTATGGACTTATTTTCACAAAATTTTGCGGAGTGGTTTCTGATCATATGAAACTACGGCAGACCAAATTGTACTCCAATCTCATGATTTTCAATACTTTACGATCTTCACTGAATTTAATTGAGTAGTTTGTAATCGTATGAAACTATGACAAACTAAATTGTCCTGCAAAAGCATTATTCATTATTAATAAATTTTGTATTCCAAAAACAAAATCTTTCGCAACAAATTGACATGTGCCCGTGCAAAAAAACTGAACTGGCAAATTGCTTTAATTTAGTTTTCTTACGAAAGCAATAAAATGAAGCAATGTGTTTTTTTCTTTTTGCCCACTTCTAACTACAATTCGAGTCGAAAAAAAGCCAACCAATTGTAGGGGAATGTAAGAAAAGATAAATTCACTGTTTATTGTTGGTGTTTTGTCTAAGCTTTGATATCGGTGCAAATAAGACTTTGGCGTTTGTGATTCTCATTCGTTTTACATTTCCATTTGTATAATATCTTTAGCTTTTTCAAATTCTTTGGAAAAAGGTTTGCTGATACTCTGGCCTAAGCCACCACTGAAATGTGCATTGAAACTAGCTTTCCCTCAACGATCACTTTGGAACATTGGGAATTTAGCACATTATAGAGAAATCTTATTAAAGATTCCTTAAAGTTCTATGTGTATTAAAGTGTTTTCTGGGAGTGTGCTTTATATGGGGCCTATGCAAAATTATGAACGATAACAACAACACTACAAGAGAAAAAAACATACATTTGGGGGATTCACAAGGTGTGCTATCAAGTCATATCGTCTTAATGTCCTCAATAAAATATATAATCTACAATTGTTTAAACAAAATATTGTTGTGAAACAAAATAAAAGTTTTAATGCTGTTTTCATTGATTTGTCATAACTGTACAGTAGAAATCTAAATTACACTGAAAGAATTTTCTTCACAGATTCAATGGATTTTGACATTAAAATTCAACCTATGTAACGTTTTATTGGATTAATGAAGAATGTTACATTAGCCCCTCGTTAATGAAATGTTTCATAAAATCGATAAAAATTTTAATTTGTTTAATGACATAAATTCATTAATTTACTGATTAAATTTTGTCATTTTTATGACCATATATATAATTATGTCTACTTATTTCAGCAATTTTAATGTGCGTTTTGAGTTGTTGTCAGTTAAATTTTTTTTTCCTGTTTTAAATCATCAAGTTATATTAATTTTATTTCGTTTATATATTTCTGTTACATCATGTTAGGTTCTACTAGTATAAAGTTTACCTTTCAGCAAATTATATTTTATTCATTTTCCATCCCGGGACGACCTTCAACTTGCTTCTTCCCATTTTGCTGGCTAGTTCTATGTACTACGTAAATTTTGTGTATTTAAATTAACAGTTAAAGGAAAAAGAATGTTATAATTGTTTACTCTTGCTTTTTCTTTCTCGTTGTTTGTTTTTGAACCTTGAATAAACATTTTGCTAAATTCAGTGTTTCGTTATCATTATGAATTTGTTCATTGATGTTATGAAACATTGAAATTTACAATTTGTTTCATATATTTTCATGTATATCGCTCAAAATGGAATTATAAATACGTTTTTATAGGAAGAAAATATTTGTAACTAGTATTTTGAAGTTAGAGAACTTTATCTTGTTTTCATTGATTTAGTGACATTTTTCATGGAAAATATGAAGTTACACTTTTTTTCATTAACTGAAAAATATTTCAATACATTAGTTAATAGTTCGTCTTAATCTTAAAAAACCTTTTGAAATAATGTATAACAATTAATTGAATTTTTCTTTTGAAAGAGATATTAAGTTGTCATTAATTTAATGAAAAATTTTAGTATCCCCCACTAGTGGTGGTAGAGTGTATAAAAATTGGATATTTGCGTAAGACTTTCCTTTTTTAAGTGACTTTTTGTCTTAGAGACTTTCTGTCTAAGTTTAGGTTCTCACTATCAAAGTTATTTTCAGAAAGTCTGAGGGAACAATAGCACTAGATACTGATTCCTGCACTTGGAGATTCTCCAATGTTTTTCTAAGTCGTTAAAGTTGGACGTGATTTTTACACATTTTATTTTACCTTTTACCGTGTGAACCGTGACTTTTTGTCTTTAATGTGACGTTTTTCAATGAAAAGCGACATTTTGTGTAAATAGCTCCTTTTTATGTAGAAGTGAGTTTTCTTCTTGTGTAGCAAGTGACTTTTTGTGTAAAAAGTTACATTTTGTGATTTGTTGTGTAAAAGGTAACGTTGTGTGTCAAAGTGCCTTTTTGTATAGAATATGACTAGTTTGCACCCAACAACAACAACAACAGCAACAAAAAAACCTTAACATGAATTTTAGGTTAAAGATTGATGTTTGACTGTTGGCTGGCAGGCACCGCAGTGTTGCAGAGGTTAGAACTCAAAGAATTCTGATGAAAGAATGTGGTGAAACATGTAAATTCAACCCAGGTTCGAGCCCCAGCTCAGCCAAGAAAATTATTATTAATAATTTATTATTAGTTGTTTTTGTTTGGCTGCAGGTCTAAGTAAACAAATACAAATTAAAAACTCGTGTTTTTTGTTTTAATATTTTTGTTTTTTTTCCCAATATTTCGGTTAGCGGCGCTAACCATCTTCAGGGGCCTAAATATTTATATATATAAAATAATTATTATTAATATTAAACAAAAAACAAAACATAATTTACACAATTAAAAAAATAATAACAAAACTTCATAAAAGCACTTGTTTTTCTTGCTATAAGATTTTCTTAACTCATTTTCTTAGGGCCATTATTACAACCTAATGATAAAGTTGCTAATAGTTAACGTGAACAATAGCTATCTTGAACGATAAAGTGACCAATAAGTTTTTTCCATTATTACAACTGTCCGATAAAATAAAAAATGTAATTAATATACTGTGGCAACATTGCAGTATATACTATTGGTTGTTTAAAATACGTAGTGGCAACGACTTAGTTTTGTTTTGTTTATTAATTAAAAACAAAAGTAAATTTTTGTGCTTTATTTTTGGTTTTAATGGTAAATTGTTTTGTTTTTCGTGTTAAATTGTGTTTTTTGAAAAAGTTGAGTAATTTAAGACTATCATTGAAGTTACAATATCTTCAGCAGAAAATATGGCATCTTCAAGTTCTTAAAGTTCACTTGTAAAGTTACCATGAGGACAAACCTGATGTTAGCTTAGCAGTCACTTTTTAGGTTAATGTTAACTTGTAATAACCAAAAACTATTTATCTGTCAGATAGCATCCTAAAAATAACTATTTGTAAGTTGTAATAATGGCCCTTAATAATTTAATGAAAATTAATTTTTTTTTTTTTTTTGTTAAAAATCCAAATATGCCTTTATAACAATCTTCTATCCAGTTTAAATTCTTATGGTTTATGTTCAACTCATTTCGGTATGTTGTATTGATTTTATAAATTATAACTTTTTAATTATTTCCTCTGCAGTTGTTAAATGTCATAATAAACAATACTGAAACAAAAAAGTAGTAAAATCAAACACATTTAATTTCAGTGTTCGAAAATAAACATTGTATACGGTTCTTTAGTATCCGGTACAATGGAAATATAGAATAAACAAACGCTAATTATGTTTGTGTAATAAATACCTTTAAAAAATGTTTCTCTGTTTTTGATCTTTGTACACAATAAAAATACTGTACTTATCCAATTCAACATAAAGATGAGAATATTGCATTGTGTTCGGTTTTTTGTTAAAACACAAACTACGTTCTGTTCGGTTCAGCACATTAGTATTCGTTCGTTTCAGTTGTGCTCTGTGCCGTTTATTTTTTTTTTTTTGTTTTTGCAAAAACAAAACATGTATTCAATATACACACAGGCTATTCGTGATGTGGTCAAGCCACAACAACACACTAGCGAAAAGCATTGCTAAAATTTTTTGTTTGCTCATTCCTTCTTCAATGTAAAAAGAAACGCTAAAAAACATGAAAATATAATGTATGTCTACAGAATCACTACAATTGTTCGGTTTTATAAAAAAAAAGAAGCAAAACTACGTAATATTTGCTACTTTCGTAAAAATAAATATGAACGTTATAAAGGGCTGTGAACTTATACACGTACGCTAAATAAAGTTCGCTTTATTTTCGAACACTGTTCAATTCATTAAAAACACTTACACTCACATTAAAACATACTTACGTATCAATATAAAAACATACACAATTATAATTCGTCCTTTTCTTTTTTGTTTTTTGGGGAAATTGTAATAAATAACCAGAAGTGGTTTAACCAACACAACAACACAGCAGAAATAAAATGTTAATGAAAATATTCATAAATATTGAAAAATAAACAAAATTTTTGTTGTGCGTTTTAAATAAACAATTAAATATTCAATTGAAAACAATAAAAATACAACAACAGCAATTAAAATGTCTTGTATAAACATATAATTTGTATTTGGTGCATACTTTTAGGTTATAATTAACACAAAATTGTTATGCCTCTTTTTGGGGCTGGTAACAAAAAAGAAAAATTACTGATTATTACAGCTGTTGTTGGGTAATATGGTGTTTTTCTACATTTTTTAATGATTTGGGAAATTTAACACATTTTTTGCTTAAATTTTCGATCATTCTCTTATTTTATGATATTTTTATAGTTTACACCACCTTAAAAGCACACCCGCCAGCGAGCGAAGAATATCTTCGTCACCTCGATTTTCTTTTTAGCTACAACAGTCACCTCACAACAATCATTCTAGCATCTATTAGTTCACGCATAAGCGGCTCAGACTTTTGTCGGCCTTGACCTTAAGTAGATCTGACAGTTTTAAGCCGAGGACATGATTAAAATTTTGGCTGCACCTTAAGCCCTTTAAAGTCAGGTTGCACTCAAAATGGACAAAATGTCTTTTATCTGCAAATATCTCATGGTACCCTTATTTTACGCTTTCGATAAATAAATGCCAATATTGCACCAGCTCTGGATTTTAAGCATAAAAACCCGTCTATTTCATTAAACCAAAAAAAAAAAAAAAAAAAACTGTAATGGTTACCTTCATGTATCGATTAAAATAAGCTTCAGCTGTATGGAATTAGACCCCTTGATTTCCAAAACAATTCATATGGAGGCAAATTACGGCATTTGATATCGATCAAAATTTTAATTTAAATTGTATTGTAATTTCGATCGATATTGAATGCTGTTATTTTATATGAAAAATAAATAGATTTAAAAAATAAGTAAGAGTACTATACTCGGCTGTGCCAAGGCCTTAATACCCTTCGCCTATCGTTAAGCAGCGCCTTAGACCAATAACCCAATAACACACATAATTAAACAGAATTACAGAAGAAATTAAAATGTTAAATACATTTCTTCGTTAAAAATACATTTCGAGATTTAAGCGGCAATGTGTATGTAGAAAAAAGGGAAACAAGTTCTACACATAATTTAAAAAAATAAAAAAAACTTGGGACTATATGACAATAACACTATGGAACATTTTTGGGATTATTGTCTGGGGGGTGAGAAATTCCAAGTCAGGGTAATGGTACTAGGTCAGAATAGTAAAACCCTCAAAGGGTTTGGCGTTCGTATGTGTCAGTTTTTTTTTATGACATTTTAAATTTTTTCCTTATCTTGATGTTTTTTTGTTTAACATAACTCGAGAACCACTTGTCCGATTTTGCTAAAACAAACTGAAAAAAATTTAGATTTACAATTTCTTTAATCCGTTCATATAACGTTTTTCTTTATAATCAACAGTTTTGCCGGTAAAAATAAATTTGTGGAGAAAAAAAAATATTTTTGTGCCTAAAAATTAAAATTTATTTTAATAAATATTGCCTATTTTTAGGCAAACAAATATTTTTTTTCCACAAATTTATTTTTACCGGCAAAACTGTTGATTATAAAGAAAAACGTTATATGAACGGATTAAAGAAATTGTAAATCTAAATTTTTTTCAGTTTGTTTTAGCAAAATCGGACAAGTGGTTCTCGAGTTATGTTAAACAAAAAAACATCAAGATAAGGAAAAAATTTAAAATGTCATAAAAAAAAACTGACACATACGAACGCCAAACCCTTTGAGGGTTTTACTATACTGACCTAGTACCATCACCCTGACTTGGAATTTCTCACCCCCCAGATTGGCTGTTGTACTGTGTAATTAGAGGTAATCGTGGTTTTTTTCCTATATCTGGGTCATCTAGGGACCGCTCTGGCTTAAGTTCAATAGCAAAATTAAAAGGAGCATCATTGGTTATAAAAATATACAACAAGTCCCAACGGACTGACAGGCAGACGGATGGATGGACATCAGCAAATCAACTTTGCTACTCATAAGGACCCAGAACATATTTAATTTATCTAGTCTAAGATCAAAACTGTGCAAATAACGGAATGACAAACTTATTTCACCATTTTCACCTGTGCACAGCCGTAGTGAAATGTATATATAGTTATTTGATATTTTTGAATGAAAGTTTTAATTAAATTAAACTTAACTAACATATTTGAATTTTTTTTTAAATAAAAACTAATATTCAGCTCTTTAAAATTTCACTAAACCAAACTACAGTCTACTTTTAGGCTAAAGTAAAATTTTATTAACTTTTTTTTAATAAGTATGTTTTTTAATATTTTTCCAGAAATTATTTCACAAATATTTTAATGATTAAATATTTACAAAATTTATTATATAAATATGTATGCATACAAGCAAACATATGCCTATGTGAATATTGAAATTATATAAATTCCTTTTTATTTATAAAAAAAAGCCTGGCAATATTTTACAATTTATTGTTAAATGTCAAACGAAATAAACCAAAATTATTTAATTGAAATTAATTAATTTTAACCAATTGCTGATAATTGTGAATAGTGTCCATTTACAATATTATATAAGCAATTAATTATTATTACTATTTTATTATTTCCCAGCAATATCAAATAATATAATAAAACATACTTACTATAATTATGCCAACTGACTTTTAATTTTCCGGGCAATTCTGGACAAAAAAATGGCAGAATGTTTAAAGAGTAAGAGAAATTGTTTATAGAATTGTCACAATGAATATTTACGAAGCAGCATTTTAAGTACATAAATTACAAAATTATATAAAAAAAATAATAATAATAATTTGTGGTTATACATAATCGTCGCAATGTGCGGCTTTATTTGTTGTATAAATAATATTCTCACAACAGTTTTTTAATTTTTGTGGCACTTTAATAAGCACGAGCAGCAGCAGCTTTAAAAATATATAAATTTTAGCAAAACAAAAAAAAAACCGTTGCATATTATAACTATAACTATAACTTTTACACAACTATTACACATATCCCTTCAGTTAATCGTTTGGTGTACGGTAAACTTTTGCTATTCACTGATTTTTTTTTTTTTTTTTTGTTTTTTGTTTTTTGTTTTTAAAAATTGTTAAAAAAAAATATTTATATTTTTACAAACATGGAGTTTGTCACAGCTGCATATAAACTGCAGAATCTCAGCTTTTCATATTAAATTTTTTTTTGTTGAGTTACCGATTCTGTTGCAATAAACACAAAATTGTTCGATGAACATTAAAAAAATTGATTTATTAACTTAACGACTTAAAAAAAAGAATTCATTAATATAAAATAAAATTCTAAAAAAAAGTGCAAAAAAAACCGGCCAAAAAAAATATTTGAACGATTTTCTTTAGTTTTAAAAAATTTTCCACAGAAATTTTTAGGACCCAAAACATGTTCTATATTTTAAGACGGCAAAAACGAAACGACGAAAAACTATGGTATCAAAAGATTTTCTATAAGGAACTTTAGTACTAATTATTATTTAGTAAAAAATAACGAAAGATTTTCTATAAACTAAATTCTGACCCAACAGACTTTTAGAAAAACTTTATTACCAAAAGGTTTTCTGCAGAAAACCTTTAGTAGCAAAAAATGTTCTATAGAAAAGCATTAGTACCAAGAGATTTTCTTTATTTCTTTTCTGTAAAAAACACTTTAGTACAATATTATTTCCTAGAGAAAAACTTTAGTACAAGAGGATAGAAAACTTAAGTATCAATAGATTTAATATAGAAAAACTTTAGTACCAAAAGATTTTCTTTAGAAAAACGTTACACCCAAAAGACTTTATAGAGAAAAACCTTAGTACTAAAAAATTTTCCCAAGAAAAAAAGATTTTCTATAGGCAAACTTTAGTACTAAAAGATTTTCTGTAGAAAAACGCTCCAGAATGTTTTCTATAAAAAACTTTAGTATCAAAGTTTTTCTTTGAAACAATTTAGTACCAAAGAAAAATTTGTGTTTTACAAGATTTGCTGTAGAAAAACTTTTGCTTCACATTTTTTTCATATGTTTTATTAAAACTTATGTTTCACAATTCTTTCTAAACAAAAACTCTTGCCTTAAAAAATTTTTTAAAGGAATACCTGTGCTTTAAAAGATTTTCTATTAAGAAAAACTTGTGACATATAAAATTTTCAAAGAGAAATCTTATGCTTTAAAAAAAATGTTCTATAGAAAATTTTGTGGGTAACAAGTTTTTAAATCTTTTAAAGCATAAGATCCGAAGCAAACGATTTTTTATATGAAAACTTTAGTACCAAAAGATTTTTTCGATAAAAAAAAACTGAAGTACAAAAAGATTTTCTATTAAAAAACTTTGGTACCAAGATATTTCCTATATATGTGTCTGCTTACCAAGATTTTCTATAGGAAAACTTTAGCAACAACAGATTTACTATAGGAAAACTTAAGTACCAAAAAATTTAATTTACAAAAATTATAGCACCAAACGATTTTCTTTAGAAAACTTTTAGTAGCAAAACATATAGAACCAAAAGATTTTCTATAGAAAACTTTAGTACAAAAAGAGTTCTATAGAAAACTTTAGCAAAATTTTGTGCTTTACAAGATATTCTATAGAAAATATTGTAGGTCACAATATGTTATCCACCATTTTTTGTATAGAAAAACTTGTGACCCGCTATATTTTCTATTCGAAAACTTATGACCAACAAGAAAATTTGTGCTTCACATGATTTTCTATAAAAAAAATTGTGCTTCACATGATTTTCTATAAAAAAATTTGTGCTTCACATGATTTTCTATAAAAAAATTTGTGCTTCACATGATTTTCTATGGAAAAACTTGTGCTTCACATGATTTTCTATAAAAAAATTTGTGCTTCACATGATTTTCTATAAAAAAAATTGTGCTTCACATGATTTTCTATAAAAAAACTTGTGCTTCACATGATTTTCTATAAAAAAATTTGTGCTTCACATGATTTTCTATAAAAAAGTTTGTGCTTCACATGATTTTCTATGGAAAAACTTGTGCTTCACATAATTTTCTATAGAAAAACTTGTGCTTCACATGATTTTCTATAGAAAAACTTGTGCTTCACATGATTTTCTATAGAAAAAATTTGTGCTTCACATGATTTTCTATAAAAAAATTTGTGCTTCACATGATTTTCTATAAAAAAAATTGTGCTTCACATGATTTTCTATAAAAAAATTTGTGCTTCACATGATTTTCTATAAAAAAAATTGTGCTTCACATGATTTTCTATAAAAAAATTTGTGCTTCACATGATTTTCTATGGAAAAACTTGTGCTTCACATAATTTTCTATAGAAAAACTTGTGCTTCACATGATTTTCTATGGAAAAACTTGTGCTTCACATGATTTTCTATAAAAAAAATTGTGCTTCACATGATTTTCTATAAAAAAATTTGTGCTTCACATGATTTTCTATGGAAAAACTTGTGCTTCACATAATTTTCTATAGAAAAACTTGTGCTTCACATGATTTTCTATAGAAAAACTTGTGCTTCACATGATCTTCTATAGAAAAACTTGTGCTTAACATGATCTTCTATGGAAAAACTTGTGCTTCACATGATTTTCTATGGAAAAACTTGTGCTTCACATGATTTTCTATAAAAAAAATTGTGCTTCACATGATTTTCTATAAAAAAATTTGTGCTTCACATGATTTTCTATGGAAAAACTTGTGCTTCACATGATTTTCTATAGAAAAACTTGTGCTTCACATGATCTTCTATAGAAAAACTTGTGCTTAACATGATCTTCTATGGAAAAACTTGTGCTTCACATGATTTTCTATGGAAAAACTTGTGCTTCACATGATTTTCTATAAAAAAAATTGTGCTTCACATGATTTTCTATAAAAAAATTTGTGCTTCACATGATTTTCTATAAAAAAAATTGTGCTTCACATGATTTTCTATAAAAAAATTTGTGCTTCACATGATTTTCTATGGAAAAACTTGTGCTTCACATAATTTTCTATAGAAAAACTTGTGCTTCACATGATTTTCTATGGAAAAACTTGTGCTTCACATGATTTTCTATAAAAAAAATTGTGCTTCACATGATTTTCTATAAAAAAATTTGTGCTTCACATGATTTTCTATGGAAAAACTTGTGCTTCACATAATTTTCTATAGAAAAACTTGTGCTTCACATAATTTTCTATAGAAAAACTTGTGCTTCACATGATTTTCTATAGAAAAACTTGTGCTTCACATGATCTTCTATAGAAAAACTTGTGCTTAACATGATCTTCTATGGAAAAACTTGT
Organism: Pollenia griseotomentosa; assembly: GCA_963931875.1. NCBI lineage: Eukaryota > Metazoa > Arthropoda > Insecta > Diptera > Polleniidae > Pollenia > Pollenia griseotomentosa. The sequence continues at coordinate 166,839,567 of OZ007561.1, read as the reverse complement.
GCTTCACATGATTTTCTATGGAAAAACTTGTGCTTCACATGATTTTCTATAAAAAAAATTGTGCTTCACATGATTTTCTATAAAAAAATTTGTGCTTCACATGATTTTCTATGGAAAAACTTGTGCTTCACATAATTTTCTATAGAAAAACTTGTGCTTCACATGATTTTCTATGGAAAAACTTGTGCTTCACATGATTTTCTATAAAAAAAATTGAGCTTCACATGATTTTCTATAAAAAAACTTGTGCTTCACATGATTTTCTATAAAAAAAATTGTGCTTCACATGATTTTCTATAAAAAAATTTGTGCTTCACATGATTTTCTATGGAAAAACTTGTGCTTCACATAATTTTCTATAGAAAAACTTGTGCTTCACATGATTTTCTATAGAAAAACTTGTGCTTCACATGATCTTCTATAGAAAAACTTGCGCTTAACATGATCTTCTATGGAAAAACTTGTGCTTCACATGATTTTCTATGGAAAAACTTGTGCTTCACATGATTTTCTATAAAAAAAATTGTGCTTCACATGATTTTCTATAAAAAAATTTGTGCTTCACATGATTTTCTATGGAAAAACTTGTGCTTCACATAATTTTCTATAGAAAAACTTGTGCTTCACATGATTTTCTATGGAAAAACTTGTGCTTCACATGATTTTCTATAAAAAAAATTGTGCTTCACATGATTTTCTATAAAAAAACTTGTGCTTCACATGATTTTCTATAAAAAAATTTGTGCTTCACATGATTTTCTATAAAAAAGTTTGTGCTTCACATGATTTTCTATGGAAAAACTTGTGCTTCACATAATTTTCTATAGAAAAACTTGTGCTTCACATGATTTTCTATAGAAAAACTTGTGCTTCACATGATTTTCTATAGAAAAAATTTGTGCTTCACATGATTTTCTATAAAAAAATTTGTGCTTCACATGATTTTCTATAAAAAAAATTGTGCTTCACATGATTTTCTATAAAAAAATTTGTGCTTCACATGATTTTCTATAAAAAAAATTGTGCTTCACATGATTTTCTATAAAAAAATTTGTGCTTCACATGATTTTCTATGGAAAAACTTGTGCTTCACATAATTATCTATAGAAAAACTTGTGCTTCACATGATTTTCTATAGAAAAACTTGTGCTTCACATGATCTTCTATAGAAAAACTTGTGCTTAACATGATCTTCTATGGAAAAACTTGTGCTTCACATGATTTTCTATAAAAAAAATTGTGCTTCACATGATTTTATATAAAAAAATTTGTGCTTCACATGATTTTCTATGGAAAAACTTGTGCTTCACATAATTTTCTATAGAAAAACTTGTGCTTCACATGATTTTCTATGGAAAAACATGTGCTTCACATGATTTTCTATAAAAAAAATTGAGCTTCACATGATTTTCTATAAAAAAACTTGTGCTTCACATGATTTTCTATAAAAAAAATTGTGCTTCACATGATTTTCTATAAAAAAATTTGTGCTTCACATGATTTTCTATGGAAAAACTTGTGCTTCACATAATTTTCTATAGAAAAACTTGTGCTTCACATGATTTTCTATAGAAAAACTTGTGCTTCACATGATCTTCTATAGAAAAACTTGTGCTTAACATGATCTTCTATGGAAAAACTTGTGCTTCACATGATTTTCTATGGAAAAACTTGTGCTTCACATGATTTTCTATAAAAAAATTGTGCTTCACATGATTTTCTATAAAAAAATTTGTGCTTCACATGATTTTCTATGGAAAAACTTGTGCTTCACATAATTTTCTATAGAAAAACTTGTGCCTCACATGATTTTCTATGGAAAAACTTGTGCTTCACATGATTTTCTATAAAAAAAATTGTGCTTCACATGATTTTCTATGGAAAAACTTGTGCTTCACATGATTTTCTATAAAAAAAATTGTGCTTCACATGATTTTCTATAAAAACATTTGTGCTTCACATGATTTTCTATAAAAAAAATTGTGCTTCACATGATTTTCTATAAAAAAATTTGTGCTTCACATGATTTTCTATGGAAAAACTTGTGCTTCACATAATTTTCTATAGAAAAACTTGTGCTTCACATGATTTTCTATGGAAAAACTTGTGCTTCACATGATTTTCTATAAAAAAAATTGTGCTTCACATGATTTTCTATAAAAAAATTTGTGCTTCACATGATTTTCTATGGAAAAACTTGTGCTTCACATAATTTTCTATAGAAAAACTTGTGCTTCACATAATTTTCTATAGAAAAACTTGTGCTTCACATGATTTTCTATAGAAAAACTTGTGCTTCACATGATCTTCTATAGAAAAACTTGTGCTTAACATGATCTTCTATGGAAAAACTTGTGCTTCACATGATTTTCTATGGAAAAACTTGTGCTTCACATGATTTTCTATAAAAAAAATTGTGCTTCACATGATTTTCTATAAAAAAATTTGTGCTTCACATGATTTTCTATGGAAAAACTTGTGCTTCACATAATTTTCTATAGAAAAACTTGTGCTTCACATGATTTTCTATGGAAAAACTTGTGCTTCACATGATTTTCTATAAAAAAAATTGAGCTTCACATGATTTTCTATAAAAAAACTTGTGCTTCACATGATTTTCTATAAAAAAAATTGTGCTTCACATGATTTTCTATAGAAAAACTTGTGCTTCACATGATCTTCTATGGAAAAACTTGTGCTTCACATGATTTTCTATGGAAAAACTTGTGCTTCACATGATTTTCTATAAAAAAAATTGAGCTTCACATGATTTTCTATAAAAAAACTTGTGCTTCACATGATTTTCTATAAAAAAATTTGTGCTTCACATGATTTTCTATAGAAAAACTTGTGCTTCACATGATCTTCTATGGAAAAACTTGTGCTTCACATGATTTTCTATGGAAAAACTTGTGCTTCACATGATTTTCTATAAAAAAAATTGAGCTTCACATGATTTTCTATAAAAAAACTTGTGCTTCACATGATTTTCTATAAAAAAATTTGTGCTTCACATGATTTTCTATAGAAAAACTTGTGCTTCACATGATCTTCTATGGAAAAACTTGTGCTTCACATGATTTTCTATGGAAAAACTTGTGCTTCACATGATTTTCTATAAAAAAAATTGTGCTTCACATGATTTTCTATAAAAAAATTTGTGCTTCACATGATTTTCTATGGAAAAACTTGTGCTTCACATAATTTTCTATAGAAAAACTTGTGCTTCACATGATTTTCTATGGAAAAACTTGTGCTTCACATGATTTTCTATAAAAAAAATTGTGCTTCACATGATTTTCTATAAAAAAACTTGTGCTTCACATGATTTTCTATAAAAAAATTTGTGCTTCACATGATTTTCTATAAAAAAGTTTGTGCTTCACATGATTTTCTATGGAAAAACTTGTGCTTCACATAATTTTCTATAGAAAAACTTGTGCTTCACATGATTTTCTATAGAAAAACTTGTGCTTCACATGATTTTCTATAGAAAAAATTTGTGCTTCACATGATTTTCTATAAAAAAATTTGTGCTTCACATGATTTTCTATAAAAAAAATTGTGCTTCACATGATTTTCTATAAAAAAATTTGTGCTTCACATGATTTTCTATAAAAAAAATTGTGCTTCACATGATTTTCTATAAAAAAATTTGTGCTTCACATGATTTTCTATGGAAAAACTTGTGCTTCACATAATTATCTATAGAAAAACTTGTGCTTCACATGATTTTCTATAGAAAAACTTGTGCTTCACATGATCTTCTATAGAAAAACTTGTGCTTAACATGATCTTCTATGGAAAAACTTGTGCTTCACATGATTTTCTATAAAAAAAATTGTGCTTCACATGATTTTCTATAAAAAAATTTGTGCTTCACATGATTTTCTATGGAAAAACTTGTGCTTCACATAATTTTCTATAGAAAAACTTGTGCTTCACATGATTTTCTATGGAAAAACTTGTGCTTCACATGATTTTCTATAAAAAAAATTGAGCTTCACATGATTTTCTATAAAAAAACTTGTGCTTCACATGATTTTCTATAAAAAAAATTGTGCTTCACATGATTTTCTATAAAAAAATTTGTGCTTCACATGATTTTCTATGGAAAAACTTGTGCTTCACATAATTTTCTATAGAAAAACTTGTGCTTCACATGATTTTCTATAGAAAAACTTGTGCTTCACATGATCTTCTATAGAAAAACTTGTGCTTAACATGATCTTCTATGGAAAAACTTGTGCTTCACATGATTTTCTATGGAAAAACTTGTGCTTCACATGATTTTCTATAAAAAAATTGTGCTTCACATGATTTTCTATAAAAAAATTTGTGCTTCATATGATTTTCTATGGAAAAACTTGTGCTTCACATAATTTTCTATAGAAAAACTTGTGCCTCACATGATTTTCTATGGAAAAACTTGTGCTTCACATGATTTTCTATAAAAAAAATTGTGCTTCACATGATTTTCTATAAAAAAACTTGTGCTTCACATGATTTTCTATAAAAAAATTTGTGCTTCACATGATTTTCTATAAAAAAATTTGTGCTTCACATGATTTTCTATGGAAAAACTTGTGCTTCACATAACTTTCTATAGAAAAACTTGTGCTTCACATGATTTTCTATAGAAAAACTTGTGCTTCACATGATTTTCTATAGAAAAACTTGTGCTTCACATGATCTTCTATAGAAAAACTTGTGCTTAACATGATCTTCTATAGAAAAACTTGTGCTTAACATGATCTTCTATAGAAAAACTTGTGCTTCACATGACTTTCTATAGAACAACATGTGACCCACAAGATTTTAGCTCTCACAATTTGTATACCCTTCACCACTAGTGGTAAATGAGAGTACACTAAGCTCTGTCTGAAACATTTTAATATTCATCTAAGATCCCATAAAGTATATTTTATTGTGGGCACAAATTTAAGACTTTCTTAGTTAACATACATGATTAAGAGCGAGCGATTGATAAGATTCATTCTGAAACTATATCTATGGAGCTCGCCAAAAAGGTGTTAGATCAGAAACTTAAGTTATTCTTAATGTTAAATTGAAAATTATTAAATTAACTTATTGACTTAAGAGAAAATAATTATGACTGACAGCAGTAGAACTAATTGAAATTGTTTGCCCTTCAGGCAACAAAACAATAACAGAAGGCCAATTATATAATTATCAATTTAACATTACGAATTATTTTGTTTTCTTTTCTAAGAACATTTTGCTAAACTTCAAAGATATATTTTGTCTGACTCCTGTCACAGTTTATTAGAACAAAAAATTACGCTGCCAAACTTCGTAAGGACTATTTCATAGTTTACTTGAGGCTCCATATAAAGCTTAGTTTTTAAATAGACTTTAATACACCAAACATTGCAACGAATACTGTGAGGTCAGTTTCTATTTAAAGTGGTTTATAATTTTTAACCATAAAGCGCAGTCCTGATACATTCTTCCTGTGAGTAGTGTTCCAAAGATTCGGCACAACCGAATAAAGTAATTTTTCGTGCTTCTACTAAATTCTTTTTACCGCAAAACTGTCTTGTTTAGTTATCTTCACCAAACATGTTACAGAAAATGCTTTAACACACAGTTTGTATACAAAAAATCATAAATAACTAGAAGTTAAATTAATACTATGAGTATATTATTTTAATACTCTTTCTATTAAATTACAACAACATAAACATAAAAAAATAAAAAATTAAAAAAATACAAAAATATCTTTCTCTTAATACAAAGTTAATCTTTTGTTTTTTAACATATTTTTGTTGTAATAATAAAACAAATATGTTTAAATGAAAAATTTATAACACTTTTAAAAAGAATATCAAAATGTTATGCCTGACTAAAAATAAAATGTATGTATATAGATAATGAATTTCTCAAAATAACAAATCTTAAATAAATTAAAAAAAAAAAACAAAAAGCTTAAGATTACATAGCAAAGAGAATTTTTTTGCACACAATAACGAAAGAAAACAAAGCATATGCTAAGGAGTCAATTATAAATATATAAAATAATTTAAAGCTTTTATTTGTTAACTACACGTTTATTTATTTATCTTTGGGATTTTTGTCTCTATTGTTTATTGTTTTTTTTTTTTTTTTTTTTGAAAACAGTAATATTTTTTTTTTATTATTTTAATAAAGGCACTTGTGTTTCTCTTTTAGTTAGTGCAAACACACATACATAAACAATTCTGAAAAAATACCCAGCGGTAAATATTGAAAGGATCGCAAGTGGCAGGCTTTTTTGAAGGCCTTTATACTCCTTTCTAAAAGATTCGCTTCTTATGATACTTCTGCCTTCAGAAGAATATGCCTTTAAAAATATAAGTTTAAGGTATAAATTTCTTTTTGAAAGTCTTTCTAAAATATTTAGTATACAATCGCTACTCCCTTCTTTAAGTAGGGAGAAAAGAAGTTGTTCAGTACTGAAATTCTGTAACTTTTTTACGACAACAAATTGTCGTTAAGTAGTCAAAATTCGTTTGCTAACGATAATTGTCGTTAAAAACTATTCTGTAATGAAATTTTAACAATTTTTATCGGCAAACAAAGTCGGTAGCTAACGATACAAAAAAAAGTTCGTGTAAAATAATAACGATAATAAATATACTGTTGAATGATTAGAAATATAGAGTAAAGAAGCCAATTTTTTACACAAAAAAAGGAAAACTACTATGAGATACAATATTATTATTATATATTATTAAGGTAACTTATTTTAAGTGTATTCGTATGGAAGTTGTAGTCAAATATGGACGGATTCTAATATTGCTGATTTATGTAGGTTGCAACAAAATATTTTTGGACCTAATTAAACCAAAATGTCTATAAAACAAGATGGTTAATGGGCAAAAAACCCTATTCCGGAAAGAAGTTTGCATGTGGCAATATGTGCCAAATTTTATAAAATTATTTCCGAAATTCGACCTGTAATTTGCGCACAAAGTTATATTGGACAGACAACCAGCCAGCCTGATAGAAGGACGGACCTCGTTAGATGGATTCTGAAATTGATTTTGAGTCAATCGTTATACTAAAAGGTGGGTTCAGAATCTATATTTAAATGTGTTACACACATTTGCACAAACACATAATATCCTCTTCAGATACAGTAGTGTGGGTATAAAAAGTAAGAGCAGAATGTTGTGCTAGAGTGGTTAAGGCACTTCGAACTTTTTCCCTATGTATAAAAAGATTTTAAACCAACATATTTGTTTAGAAATATAATCAATATTTATACTTTTTCATTCATGTTTTGTTAAAATAAATTTTTTCCAACAAATTTATTTTATATTTTTTATTAATTTTAAAAATTTTAACTTTGACGTTCTTACATTTTTACCGATATTTGTCGTTATTTTTTCTTATCGAATACATTTGTTAACTTAAAACAGAGAATAGCAAATTCGTTAAGGTGACCGAGATTTCTCGTTAGTGTCTCGGTAGTTAAAATAAAAAAGTTACAGAATTGAGGTACAGTTTTATTTATTTTTTATTTTCAGTAACCTTTCTAACTCCCTTCTTTGGGAAGGGATCGAATTTGATATTAAAGGGAGTGTAGAACGGCTTCCTCCCATTGACAACCTGTGTAAAAAATAAATAAGTATGGAATGCGACGAGAAGGACCCCAGTAAAAAAAATTGGGTTTTTTGAAAGCACTTATGAGATAAAGCGCATAATCGAGGGCTTCAATATACAGCATATACAGCAGTAAATAATAAAGAATAAGATATACAAAAAAGCTGCTGTTTTAGTGCTGACAACGAAGAAGGTTTTAAACCGAAAAAAATAAAAATATATTATGGTTTACGAAAATTATTAAAAAAGGCATTTAAGCAAGTTAAATAAAAACATTAATGAATATGTTAAAATAGTTAGCCCTTAAAAACGAACTTAAGGAGTGCTTTGTTTGCATGTTGAAAGAAGCGCTTATTGTCAGCAGAAAATATTCCTCCGAACCGGGAACACCGCATAAAAAAATAAGGTATCCCAGCAGCAGGTTTGAAACGATTTGAGGTATGAATTCATACATAAAACCTGCTCCTTTTGGAGCACATTTCTTACTGGGGCTTGTGACTGCTAAACAAGGCCTTCTATCAGGCCTCTTTACTCATTCTTGTTACCGCTGGGAATATACACATGTTTGTACCCAGCGGTAAAAAGAAGTAGTAAGCAGGCCTTCTGAAATCCCTTATTTCTAGGACACAGGCCTTGCTACCCCATTCCATACTCATACATTTTTTACACATGATATCCTTGCCAGCCAAGGCCTTCTGCGTTTCTTTCTTCGGCAGGCCTGATTAGATAGAGGCCTTCTTCAACAGGTCTCATTGTAGGCCTATGTATGTAGAAGGGAGTAGGTAGGCCTTCCAAAAGATCTTACTGAGCAGGCAAGCGAGCATGAGTACTCGATATTAAAAAAAGGCCCTATAAATAAAGGCCTCCAAAAGCAATTGAAAGAAACTTTATGTAGTTGTCATAGAATTTTACAAAATTTCTATTAGTATAGTCGGTCAAAAATATTCATCATGGTTTTCGAGTTTAAAAAAATTAAGTTGCTGCAACCCTCCTCCAAATAATCCATCCAAGAAGCCCCTGGCCACTGTTCTCCCTAGAAAAGTTTATAACACGTTGGCAAAGGTTAGACAGCCGCAAATCTCTGGGAAAAAAGGTAGGGTTCAAAGATAAACAACAAACATATGGATCAAATGGCAGCCCCATTATCCTAGGACCTGCTACAGAAGACCAACCATCCACTTACGCTGGAAGAACAACCGATGAACGAAACTAATTCAAGGCAAAATAACTATACTAAATGCAATGTTATTCCTAGGAACTAGAAAACTGAAATTTTACATGGAAAAACGCAAAAAAAAACAACTGCAACAAATCGTTTTAGATTGAGTGAAGAAAAATTTGTTCAGTCAAACCCAAACATTTGATACCCCACACCACAGTCAGCGTTGCCAGAACTTTTAGAGGTAACATCAACAAAAAACCATAATATTTCAACAAACAATCTGCAAAATCTGCGCCAAGATTTGAAAAATCTCCAATAAGTCTTTAAAACACATTTATTACATTTTTTTTTTTATGTAGTTTATTTAGAAAAAGATAAAACAAGTAATTGCAAAATATTCGGTTGAAATTCTCCCAACATTAATTGTTGTTGTAAGTAGGTTAAGAAAAAACAAAATAAAAACAAAAACAACTGGCTTTATTGTTTTCGCAAGAAAATCCAAACATAAAGCAAGTTTCTAGTTTAGTTTCTTGAAGCCGTGCACTTGTAGTCAAAGTAATTTTTGGAAATACAAAATTTTTAATTAATAAGATTTTGGTAGTCGTGCTTAATTCCGAGTTTTTACTCTTGATAAAAACACTGAAATTTATTGTTGGGCGACAAGCTAGTTGCTATGCGCATTGCACCGGTTGCTTGGGCCAGATCATCAGGAAACATTCTCCCAAATTAAAAATTTTGTTTTCCCAAAAATTACAAAAATATTTTATGAAGTTTACAAAATGTTTGAAATAAGTTATTTCTACAAATATGTTGAACACGTAGCCATAATAATACCGACTTTTATTCTTTAATATCAAATAAGTAAAATGTTTTTTTTTTTTTTTTTTGCTTTTGTTGTTCGTAGTTAGTACTTATGGTTAACTTCGTTAGCAAAAAACTAACTTTCTAACTTGTAACAGCTCCCTTTCTTACTTTAAAGCAGTAACTAAAGCAAAACTATAAAAGTCAAGTGGCCAGTTAGTACAAACATCTAGACATACCAAAACATTTTTAAAGGCATGATAACAGTATGCAACATTTTGTTGCAGTTGTACAATAAGGCTTGGAAAATTTGCATGTATGTTTGTGCATAAAATGAAACATATTCTTAGAAACGAATTCAGACTGAAAAGTTATTGATATCGAAGTTGTAAATCTTAAGTTAAAATTAAGTTTGCGAAATTTTGTTGCTTGTTATTGAACAGACGTTGTGTATGGAGGATATTGAAGAGGCATAGAATGGCAATGAAAAGGCTTTATTTGAACCCGTCCATGTACGAAGATTTAAAATGCCACATCATAGACAACTGTAAATTGCAAGATGCACTTGCAATTAGTACTGGTGCTTTCGGCTTTGAATTATCTTGGGGACATGGAATATGCCGGTGACGCATATCTTCTGAGCCAAGTAACGGGTCATCTAAAAAAAATAGTCCCGCCATTGGGTTTGAGTCTTGTGCAGTTGGTCTGGAGATAAATATTTCCAAAGCTAAGATAACGTCTGGTGGCTATGGCGAACATTTTTTAACGTGTAGTAGTTGAATGTGGTACCTTGAACTATCTGGTCAGTATGGTGTACACAAAGGGTGGTGCTAATGAAGGCAAAGCGGGTATAAATAATGTAAAAGCTGCATTCGGCTTGCTACGATCTATTTGAAGATATCGGCAAACATAGACAACTTCTAAGATACGCTGTTGCAATTCAAACATCAAGTTGATCCTGCTTTAGGGTGGCAAAACTTGGATAACACATGCAACGCGCACCTACGCCCCTTTGCGAATAAACAATTGCGGCAAATTTTTTAATATATGATGGCAGAATCGCACACAAAACGTTGATCTGACGAACGCGGAGAACCAAAGCTCCGCTTCTGTGAAAGTATGTCTGCGGATATGGCGGTGGATAGGCCACACACTGCGATGGCCAAGTGGGAACATTACGCGAAGAGCACTTCGGTAGAACCCGCAGGGAAGAGACCAACGAGTTTGTGCACCTGCTGGAACGTGAGAAGGTCGATAGAGGAGCTGCAAGCAGCAAGCTACTCATGGAGTTACGATAATAGGGCAATTGAGAATCTTCGCTCCACTGGTAGTCAAGAATAACAGAAGAAGTAGAAGGATTTCTCTTACTTTGTATAATTTATGATCTACCCTTGTACATCTTAGATTTTTTTCAACGTTTGTGTTTACAGCTTCAGTCATCAGATTTAGTTTTACATACAATATTTTTTTGAAGAGTTACTAAAAACTTGTTAAAAGTTTTCTCTTATTTCTGCTATATATTTGTTTTTTTTTATACACATACGTTGTTTTATGCAAAACAATTCAACAACATTATAAATAACTTACTTTCCTTTTGCAAAAATTACAACAGAAGTGATGTTGGAATTATTTTCCCCCTCCCGCTTTTGAAATCTCTGGAAACAATGGTCTGCTTACTATTGTTTTAAGACTTGTTGTTTTCGTCATTGTTTAAGAATTTCTGTAGCCAACATTTAGAAACTTTAAACAAGTTATGCTTTTGCCCGAAAGTGGTAATTAAATTTATGAAATTTTATTAACAAAACTTCAAAACTTTGTACAAGACAAAGTCATAAAATGACAAAGAAAAGGGGGTGGGAAAATTAAATTAAATAGAAATTAAAGATACTAATTTATGTTTAAGGCAAGTGAAGAATATAGTTAAATGCAATTTTGAAGGAAATTGAGGAAAAATGTTACAACCAGTAGCTCGTTTCTGTATTTCTCGCATCCTAAAATTTCTTACATGAAGTGTGAAACAAAAAATTCCATCGTTTCTCGATTTATGAGATAAAAGTGTTTCTGTATTTGAATGCGAAAACAGACACAACAAATTCTGTTTATACTGGAATGTTTCCAGTACTTAAGTGTCAAATAAAAGCGAAACGTCAACAAAAGAAATAATTATAATAAAAACAGGGCTGCCAGATTTGACGAGTTATCGTCATCTTGACGATTTTTTGTTCCGATATTAACAAAGTGACGTTTTGATGATTTTTTCTAAAAAAGTGACGAAAGCAAAAACAAAATCAAAAATATTTTATAATTTTGTTGTAACTTTCTATAGAAATGCATCTTGAATTTTTAAATTTCAAACACTTCTATTTTGTGACGTTGAAAATTGAAAAAAAAAAAAATAATATGAATGTCTGTAGAAAGCAACAACAAATTTATAAAATATTTTTGATTTTATTTTTGCTTTTAATGAAATTGTTGGCGTTGCGTTTTACACTAAAAGCCCCTTAGTCTTCGAAACAGGATAATTGTAAATATTTATATATGTTTGTTTATTAGAAAAAAAGACATCTTTAGAAACCAGGCTGCTTAAATTTTTATATTTATCCCTATTGTGAAAATTGTCCTCGAAATTGTTTGTTTCTTCCCTAAAAAATGTATCGGCAAAAGCAAAATTTCGAGGGAAAGTAATGGACCGACTTGGCTTATTTTGAACATTTAATACTTCTTATATACATATACAAAATATGATTGATATTTGATATTCTTATCTTATATGTACACTTTTGTGCCAAAACCATTATTCCGGCAAGAAAGAAATTTGTTTGTCTCCCAGTAAAAACTTTTTCAAAATGGATAGCTTCTTTCACTCGTTATTAAGTAGCTTTCTTCCATAAGAACTTCGATAACTACTTTTTTTCGGGATGTATTAAGATAAAAAAAATGACTTACTTTTGAATTTGTTCTTTTTGGCACAACCCTTGTAAAATTCATTAGTTTTTCAGCAGAATTGTATGTAGTGCTTTTATATGTTTCTGATTACTTAACATATTATTTTGTAGGCGAAGATTTTACTGGGTCTTTAACCCGTTTATTTATGAACCGATTTTTTTAATTTTAACTACAAGGTATTCTACTAAGTCTATTTCAGGTAAAAAAGAAAAAGATTATAGGAATAGGTAAATTAAAGATTTATATCTCAATTATTAAATAATAATTATTAAATACCCATGAACTTTAACTATGTTTTTGTTTGATTATTTTTTAATAAAATTCGAAACAAATTTGTTTAAAATTGATTTTAAATTGCACGATTTTTAAAACAAAAAAGACGATCTTTTTTATTTTTTTCTCAGGAAATTGACGATTTTGACACAAATTTATCTGGCAGCACTGATTAAAACCAAAACAAGAAAAGGCTAACAAAAATTTAAACTAACAAAATATAACAATTGTTTTTTGTTTATTTTCATCATATAAATTATGCATTTATCATTTATATTCCTTCTATTTTTTTATTTATTTAAAAAAAAAGTATATAAACATATTTTAAATTCAAAATATCTACATTTTGTTTTTCTCGCCACCAATTTCAAATGTGACTTATTTTGACAGTTCTTAAAAGAAACTTTTCGCAAAATATTGTTATAGAAACACTTTTTCTCGCATCCTTCCAATAATTGCTGGAAAATTATTTAAATGACAGATAATTCTCGCAAAAAAAAGATACAGAAACACTTGTGTGAGCAAAACCATTTTTTGTTTCATTTCACACTATTTTTGTTGCAATTCACACGTTTCATGCGAAGAGTTTTACGATGCGAGATATACAGAAACGGGCTACAGATATTTGAATAAGCTTTTGATTAACCTTGACGTATATTCAATATTGTCTTAATATAATTAAATAATACTCATACGCCAGATGAAACCATTTTATTGAAATCCTGCTTCTCTAGGAGCTCTTCCCCTCTCTTTGTTTTTATCAACGACTTAGTAGAGATTTGATCAGTGTTGCCACCTCATGTGTAATTACAAATGTCATGTGACATTTCGTTTTTTCATGTGTAGCCCATGCGTAATTGACTCCATGTGTAATTCATGTGTGATTTAAAATTTTAACGTTTTGTAGCACTGGTTTTTGTTATTATTTTGTCACAAGATGTTAAAAGGTTTAATATTCTTGGCAAACCTTAAAAATTTAATTAAAATAATGAAAGCCATTTGGCATTTGTATAGCTTTTGTCACAATTTATTACCTATAACGACGAAACATCCCGGGTACATTATTATTTTTTTTTCAAATAGGTGGATCATTGACTGCAAAAGAAATGTTGGAGCTTCTCAAAAGCACAATTATAGAAAAAGGGATTCCTTTTGAAAATTTAGTTGGATTTGCCCCAGATACACCTAATGTTATGTTTTGGACAGTATAATTCAGATGTTAAGTTGTTAAAAGACGAAAAGACAGATATTACTTTGATAAAATGCTCGTGCCACCTAATATATTTAGTATTGTCGAAGGCCTGTCTGAACCTTCCAACATATTTGGAAATTTTGCTTCGTAATATAAGATCTTGTTTTATTAGAAGTAATACTCGGCACACTTAAGGAGTTTTAAGAATATATTCGCGACAACATGCACTCTTACATTTTGAAAAATGTTAGCTTTATAGTAATTTGGAGCCAGAAGATTATTGGAAAAGGTTTTTAAAAGAGAAAATTCCTTGGGAGAAAGATAATTAAATAGTTATTTTTGTTTTAATCTCTTCAAATGCTGCTGTGGAAAGAATATTGAGCAATTTAAAGAGCAGTACACTGAAAGAAAAATGCTTCATATATTTAATGAATCGTTTTCATAAAAATATTTTCATTGGTTAAATGAAAATTTTCATGGTCTAAAAGGAATTTCATAGTTATAATGAAGTATTTTCGTTAAAATCGCTTCATTGAATTTCGTAATTACGTTAAAAATTTTTATTGGATATGGGCATTTCCGTCAAAAGGTCCACCGTGACCGAAAATTTAAAAGTTATTAAAAGCTTATTATTTTACGATATTGTTATAGAGAAATATTAAGATTTTACTAATTTTATAAATTTACCCATAAATTTGTTCACTTAGATAAACAATCAGACTGCAAAGTTGTGCCAACGTAATTTCTTATTTGTGAGAATGTTTTATTGCATGTTTTCTTTAATATTATCTTCCTTAAAAGAGGTGATATTTGATGAAAATTATTCCAAAAAAATTTTCTTACATGGTCTGTAATCTAAGGAAGAATTCGAAGAGAAATATGTTATTCGGATTAACGGTAAATTTTTATTTTTTTTTAATCATTATTCAGTTAAATTATTATGGAAAAAATGTCACGTTCGAAATGTCACGTATCGAACCAGATTTTGGTTTAAACACAAAAAAATACAGAAAATTTTATGAATCAAACCAAAGACATTTAACTGTTACATTGCTACGTAAAATTCCGAACGTAGTTTGACTAGAAATTGTGCCAGGTTTCGCTGAATTACGCCTTTTTATACACGGCCACAACAACTACTTCTATTTTTTTCACGTTCGAACCGCTACTTCTTTTGCCATTATCTTTGATCTAGAATCGCGCCCCCCATAAGCTTTTGCATAGATAATAGTGCTTTCTTAGTGCTATAATTTAAGGGTTAAAAGAACGTAAAAATATTTGTTGTTTAAAATGTTATTGAATTTTTGATGCGTACGACTGTCACGTTCAACACTTTGGAATTACCCATATATGAAAACTTAAGTTTGTCCAATTTAAACAAGAAATTTTAATTGGGAACATAAAAAAAAACAATATATTGTCCTTAAAAAATGTTTAATTGTTAATTAAAAAAATGTATGATTGAATTATTTCATACATCTAATGTAATATGCCATTAAATTTATGAAATCCAAATTTTTTTTATTAAAGCAACATGTTTCAATAATTAAAAAAAAAAATATTTTTAACATTCAAATAACTCTATAGTCTCAATAATTAAAAGTATAAAAATATTTCGAAAAAGCATGCCTTCATAAATTTAAATTTTCATTATAAAAATTAAAAATGTCATTATAGTAATGAAACAAAAACTTTCAATCCATAAATATGTATGTTTTTAGTTTTCTTTAATATAAACATACCTAAATACATATATTATGTACTTAATAATGAACAAATAAATGTTCTCCTTTAAAAAAAGCCCACCCTTATTTTAAACTGTTGTCAACCAAATTATGTATACGGAAAAGCTTGTTCTCTCTTTATGCGGTCTTTTTTTTATTATGCGCTAGCAAAAAAATCAAAGTTGTTAATGTTGTTATGGACAATTTAATCTCATATTTACGCTCTTACTTGAGTAATGGCAAGAAACATAGTTTTTTTATTCAAAATCTGCACTGCCCCGGTACACTGCAGACAAGCGTTAAGCTTCGCAGGATTAGTTTTAAAAAATATATAAAAAAAAAATTTTTTAAAAAATAAATTAAAAAAAATAACATAAAAAAATTTTTTTTTTAATTTTTTGAAAGTATTCATCCAATTTATTCATCCAATGAATAATATGCATAGATCTAATGTAATGTTTTATTAAATACATTTTAATGAAACATGTTTCATTGATCCAACGAAGCGCTGCATAGGTTCCTTTTTAATGCAATTTTTCATGGGATTAATGTCAAAATTCATTGGTATTGTGAAGAAAATTCTTTCAGTGCACGACAGATTTAAAAAGGAATACATTGAATTGGAGGACCAGACTTTGAACCTATTCCAATTATTATAAACCAAAAGTGGAAGCTTTAAATATCTGTATTTTACTTTGTTTATTTTTAGTTATAAATACATGTGAAAAATAGTATGAATATTTTGTTTTGAATCGTTATTTTTATGAAAAAAAAGCAACGATGACTAGTTAATTTTTGAAAAAAAGAACAATCATTTTTTTTAACTAAATGAAAAGTTTGTACATATTATGAAAACAAAACTCGTGGGTCTGCAAATAAAAGATAGCATATGTTATTTGTATTTTCATGTGTAATTTACCATTTCGTTGGTGGCAACACTGGACTTGATTGAAAATTTCACTTATATAGACGTATACTTTATCTTTGATTCTATGAATAAAGTATTACTTATACGTCATTACTTATCATATTAATCGATTAACAATCTCTAAAAACGTACCTCCATATTTAAAAGTCCATTTTTATTTCCTACTCCCCTTTTTACCATTTACTCCATTTCCAGCAATGAAAACATACCCATGAATTCCTTTGTCCTTGGTTTTGCAATTTATTTACAATCAATTCTTTAATCAATAAAATTCATTAAATCGTTCCCAAAGTGCAAGTGCTTCAAAGTTGGCAAATTAAAAATACAAAAAAAAAAAAGAAGTAAAAAATTTGACAAAACATATTTTTATTGCAATTTTTTTACCAATTCTAGAGGCATTGGGCTTCTTTTACATTTTTCTCTCTGATATTGCTTTAAAACGAAACGGTAACAGACAGTATTATTTGTTGTCTTTTATGTCCCCAAGGAAAATTGTTTAAAACTGTCTCGTTATGATGCTGTAGCAGGAATAACAAGTCAATGTAATACAGGCAGCTAAAGAGAACCATGTTAACACTACACGTTTTCAAAACGATTATATAACTGGCTAAAGATGTGAGAACTTCTCGAATCGAAAAGATGTTAAACAAAATATTCCATTGTTTCTCGAAAAATGAGAAAAAAGTGTGTCTGTAGCTCATGTCGAAAACTATCAAACAAGATAACGTCGTAACGTTATAAATGTCATAACATTGCACTCGAAGCCGATGTGTCATTGCAGACGTCGAGAACGCCAGTAACACATATCGTTGACGGCGACCAAAATTTATTAAAAATGAAAATCTTTCAACGACTGAGGCGAAAATACAACCGTCATACAACAGTTTTGAAAACATTCGTTTATTTTATAAAAATGCTAAAAGCAAAATAATTAAACAATAAAAAAATTTGCAAAGAACAAAATATTATTATTCTTTGTATTTTGCATTATTAATTGTTTTTTGGTGTTAAAATTTTTTTTTATTCGTGATTTTATTTGACAGTTCAAAGCGTGAACTTTTCTCACAAAAATGTTACGGACGCACTTTTTTCGTAAATTGGCGAGTAATTTCCTAACGTGAAAGCTAGTACTCGCCAAAAAAAGTTACATACACAGTTTAGTGAGAAAAAAAAGCTGTTTGTTTCAATATATAGCATTTTTGTTTCGTTTCACACATTTCAATCGAAAAGTTTCACGACGCGAGAGTTACAGAACATAGGCACAGGCAAAAAAATATAAAGTAAGCGGGACGACGGGAAATAAGATGAGCCTAAAGGCAACATTATAGATGTAACTATAGATGAGAATAGAGACGCGAGTAGCTTAGACATGACAAGCCAAAATAATACAACAGAATGGACTATAGATAGGCCTACCACCCAGGCTAAAATTTGGCTTAATACTAGACTTGAGATGAGATTAGAGACGAGATTACAAACTATACTAGAAACTAAAGATGACACTTTAGACGAGACTATAGACGAGTTTTTAAGCCACATTTAAGATGAAAAAACAGACTATATAGGTGAGACTTAAGATAAGGCTCTAGACTAGATTATAGAAAGATCAGACTTTAAAAGAGACTCTGTACAACATTATAGATTAGACTTTATATGAGCCTATATACGATACATTGACCATTGAAAATACCATACACGAGTCTATATTCGACACGTTAGACGAACCTCGACACGCAGAGAAAAAAACATGTTTAAATATGGTCACCTCCAACAAAACTAATTTTTAAGAAAATTTTAAACATATTATGATTAATGTAACCATATTATTGTCATCTACAACCTTATTATGGTTGAATTAGTCCTTCATCAAGAAGCCACAACCATATTATGGTTGCTTCTAAACATATTATGGTTAAATATTACAATAATTTGTTTTAAAATTAACAATAGTATTTCCTCTTTCAACTTTGCTATTATAAGTGTTAAACATGTCTTAGTTATTTTTGACCATAATATTTTCGGAGGCAACCATAATATGATTGTGACTTCTTCATGATATGGTTGTAGATGACAATAATATCATTACATTAACCATAATATGTTTAAAATTTTCTTTAAAAATAGTTTTGTTGGAGGTGACCATATTTAAACATGTTTTTTCTCTGGGTGTAGACGAGCTTATAGCAGAGACTTTAGACGAGATGATATACGAGATTGTATATAAAATTCAAAACGAGACCAAACACAATACTATAGACAAGAATGTAAACGAGACGATGCTGCAGACTAGGGAATGGTAAATGGATTCCAAAATCGATTTTCGATTTTTCGATCGACTTTTTTTATTACGGTTTTTGAAATCGATTAATCGAACCTCAAAATCGATCTTAAAATCGATTTTAAAATCGTTTAAGATTCATTTGCAATCTTATACATTATATCACAAAGGGGGATACACCAGCATTTTTTTGGCAAACTACTAGAGAAATTGAACTGAGATTTTTACAGTGGGTAGATGTGACTACTTTTTACAATTTTCCTGTAAAAAGTGAAAATGTGTAAATTTTGAGATGTCCTTTAGAAGACCAAGTGCATGTACATTGCACATATATATTCAAATTATATTCTTGTGTAGTCAATCAGGCCTGTCACATAAATTGATTCCGATCGAAAGTGGAAGTGATTTTGTATCTAGCTTCACATAAAACGAAATCACTTTTGATGGGAATTGATATATGTGACAAGCCTGAATGTATGTTTAGTATTTCAAAGGATTATGACAATAGTTCCTGCTCGGTGGCGACTGTTTTTTGATAACTTACTATTAAGTTAGTTTTAGAAAACAAACGTTTGCATATCATTGATGTCAGAAAGATGCAGAGATACTTTCCTGTAATTTCGTATTTCATAGGATAAATTACACACTTTTTGTTTTTTCACTCTGTTTATAACAAGATTTAAATATCGCTCACACACTGGTCTGTTTGCATATTAGCGTATTTCCACAGGAAGGCCATGGCTGACTTTCAGTGTTTGGTTCGATACGATATGTTTAGTACTGTTTTGTTCACTGTCCATTGATAACTTTAATTTCTGAAGAACAAGAGACCTTATAATAAAGTTGGAAGTATGCCAAGGGTACTAATAGATAAATACGTAAAACTACAACTTTAAACTTGGAAAACTGCATAAGCATACCTACAGACGTATGTACGCACAAAAAAATATAAGTTTTATTGTGCATGCCCATAATTTATCGATTTAATTAAGATTACAATTAAAAATTGCCAAAATTTTGATATAAATAAAAAAATCGATTTTAAAAGCCCAATAATCGATTTCAGTATAAAATCGCATACGTAAATTCCATTGCAAAAAATCGATTTTTTTTACCACAAAATCGATTTTCGATTGGAATCGAAATCGATTTACCATTCCCTACTGCAGACGAGATCCTACAGGGTGGGCCATAAATCACTGAACATTGTAGTTTGGATAAAAATTTTTTTATTTTATAATTTTTTCCTTTCGTCGGCTTAATATGCAAACCTGCTAAATCCACTTGTTAAGTGAATTGAGATTTTGATGCCGTGTGGTAGAGAAAGATATAGTTTTTCTTTAATTTGAGTCTTGAGGAAAAATAAAAAGTTTTAATAAAGAATATTTCGAAAACAATTTTTATCACTAGAAATGCACCATCAGGAAATCTAGAACGCAATCTAGTCGCTGGTTTCCAATTATTGAGATCTGTTAGTGACTTATCTCTGACAAGAAGACCCCATGAAGCTGAGATAATATTGAACGAGTTCGGGAGAGTGTTAAAGAGAACCCTGAAACATCGATTCGCAAACGTGCCACTCCGCTTTGAATATCCAAAACTCCACTGCGGAATATAATGAAATGTTGCCGCAAGACACTACAACCTGCTTTGTATTTTGAGAAAATTTTACCGAAATTTGTATGGATGTTCAGTGACTTATGTCCCACCCTGTATTAGAGAAAAGAGACTAAAGGTGACATTAACGATCAGACTTATTAATATAAGCCTTTAGACAAGACTATAGAAGAGACTACAGATACGACTTTAGACGGAAGTATAGATGGAACTTTAGACGAGGCTACACAAAAGATCATAGGATCACTAGAAAATATTAAAGATGACATTAAGACTTTAGACGAAAGTTAAGAGGGGACTTTAAACGAGACTTCGACTTAGGCGATATTAAAGATCGGACTTATGGAGAGACAAGACTGTAAGCGATACTTTTTATATGTATGTAGATAAGGCTATAGACGGAACTCTAGAAAGGACTTAAGACTGATATATATGCAAGATTAGAGATGAGACTCTAGTAGAGACTAAAGGCGGCAATAAAGATGAGGCTGATAGATAGACAAGCCTTTGTACAAGTCTATAGTCAAGACTATAGATAAGTTAAAGATAAGTTTAAGATGGAACTAATGAGGGTAATCAGTCGATATTAAAAGTGGAACTCTAGATGACTTCATTGATGAGGCTTGTAGATAGACAAGCCTTTGGAAAATTCGATAGAAGAAACTATAGATAAGACATTAGACGGGACTATAAACAAAACTTTCATACATATGTTCTTATTTTATTTAGTGTAGGAGAAAGAAATGGAACTCGTTCATACATATATTGAGTTCTCTTCTCATTTTATGTTTTTTTTTTTTTTTTTTTTTTTGTTTTCATTAAATTTTTCCAATTCATACATTTATCTGTTGTCTCCATTTTGGGTTGACACTTTTTCCATAGGAATGGAAAAATAAATAACAAACAAGTATAACAATAACTACAAAAGAATAATGTTTAACAATAGAAAAACGAGTTACATATTTACAATGAATCCTGCCGAACACACTCTATAACTTTTGTATTTTTTTTTTTATACACATACATACAGACATCTATTTATAAAAAATATGAAAACTTCCCACTCTTTTTTCGGTTGTAACTTAAATATACCGATAGACAACAGGACAAACAGTTAAACAAAAATTTATATTTGGAATGGGCACAGCAGTAGGCGAATGTTTAAAGAAGAAATTGCTGACATTTGAATACTTGAAACAGGCAGAACTTTAAGTATGAAATGAGAAAAACTGAGTTCATTTTATTGCTTATTTTTATTTTGTAAATCTGCAGTAAGAAAGGACTTTAAAATGTCCCTGATATATAGTTAGGCAAAGACAGGAGGCGGAGGGCTTTAAATTGGTACAAACCTTAATAAACATGCAATTGACTTGGCAATTAAAATTTTAGATTTCTCTGTTCTTTCTTGGTCATCTGTCAGTCTTCTTTCTTATTCAGGCATGCTTTTTAGATGAATTTTTTGTGTCCACTTTTTCATGGGTAGACTTTAGCTTACTCCTTGTGTTTTCAAGTGAAATATAAAAAAGAACTACAGTTGCTGACATTGGCAATTTGATTTTTTGTCTTAATTAATTCATCAATAAATATTCGGATTTAAAATAAATGCAAATTAAAAAATCTGTAAACAAACATTAATAAAGCAAACTTTTTGGGTAAGATTAGATTAGGTTCGGCTAGGTCAGTATCCATCTGGGATTGATTCATTGTGATAGCATGGTGTTTGACTTAACATGCCCCCCCAACGTATAACCAACCTAGACTTTATACGAATTTTAAAATGCGCTCCAGCTCAATTTGAGAGATATCGTACAATTTGTCAAAGGTGGCAGATCCCATTTCGGCCAGCCGTCTTCACGCCAGTGCAAGACAGTGAGAGAAATGATGTTTTACAATCTCCTCGTCACTTTCGTCATCACAGCTGAGGTGGCAGTAATCATAGTGTCCGGCTTCGAGACGCGGTGCATGCCTCTATATAAGACAGTGTCCCGTGACAACGGTTAACAAAAGTGAAACGACCCTCTTAGTCATCGATAAAGGAGACAAGATTCGCCTGTCATCCATGAGGGGCCACAGTTGCCTGGCAACACTGCACCCAGTTATATCATTAAAGTCGATCGCCGAATTTCGCGTTTGCAGAGGAATTAAGATCGAGTAGAACCAGTTAGGAAGTTTCAAGTCTAGCAAGCTTATAATCTCCAGTATATCCCCGTGCCCTGACCCGTATCAAACTGCTAAGTCACCTTGTTTACAGATGAGTGCCAATTAAGGGCTGTTCTAGTTCTCAAGGAGAGAGAATTGATGGCCATAACGAAGGCACGGCAATAATTGAAAATATCCACAGCTGTCGTCGACACGGCAGATATTCTGAGTCAGTCTGCAGCTTCCTTGGTCGCAAGTATCTCCACATGGAAAACGCTGCAGCAATCCGGAAGTCTTTGCTATAAATTGAGGTGGAGCTGCTCTGACTGTACTCCGAAAGCCACACCCTCTCATGACTAGGAGCCATCCCTGTAAAAGTTCACGCTTTTCCTCCTACTTGGAATACCGTTTTCCCATGCTTTCCGGCTTGGATCTGAAGCAATGACCATGAAAAACCGCGGAGGTGTGATTAATATTTCGGTTCGAGGTTGAAGTGTTCTTAACCCTGCAGTGTCCGCAGCTATTTTCACTCCACTGTTGCTCATCTCTTTCCCCGCCAGATCCAAGGCTGGTAGATGATGGATAATTTCTAGCGAGTCGGTAAGATTGGTGCCAAGATCCCCTGTATTACACAGCGTACCATTTTCTGCACCTTCTGTAGTCTTCCGAAGTGGGTCCTTCTATCCAAGACCGCACACCATACGAGTATGCTCTGGTACTGTCCTGCCTTGGGGACTACCAGGCGGAAATTTTTCGGTTGGCAACTAAGCCCAACAGAAATTTATGATCATTTACCAGGCAGGGTAATGGATTCATATATTACATGAACCTGACATGGTAAACTATACGGGCTACACAAAAGACCCACTGCTTCACGCTGCTTATGAGCTTCTACATGTCTCTCTAGAAGGATTGGATGAGCTTTGGTCATATCTGTCCAGTGGACTATCCTTCGGTTTAATCCCCATTTTTGCCAAATGCCACTGTGAAGGAGTTCAGACTAACGGTTGCCTACCTAAATCGCTCCGTAACATTTTGTTTAAGGTCAAAATGTCGTCGCGAATGATCTCAAGATACTTTACACTCCTCGCGATGCTATTCAGGATAAAAGGTCGCCCCAAATTTCCGTGTGAATAGGACCAGTTCGGTCTTCCCCGGATTTACAGCATGTCCCCTAGCCTCAGCCCACCTAGTTCACAATTTAGAAAGGTACATTAGAGCGCCAAACTTTTAGCTGGCTTCATAGTTCTTACTTTTTTTTATCTGGGTTTTCAAGTTTCCATCAGTTATAAAATTGGTTTTATGAATTCGAAAAATATATTTTTCAATGAAAAAAAAAGAATTACCATGTTTTCACAGATTGGTGGAAATATAAGAGATAATAATTTTTTTTTTTAGTGAGAAACCAAGTCAATATCTAATCAATTTCAGCTTTAAGTTCAGTTTTAGCTCAGTTCTAGTTCAGTTCTAATTTAGTTATAGGTCAGTTGTAGTTTAGTACTAGTTTAGTGTTTGGTTAGTTGCGTTATTATTCACGTTATAATACTGGTACTAGCTTAAATTCTAGTTCAGATACAACCTCAAATTCAAAATAAGTGCAGGATCAGGAATCGATGTTCGTTCCATCTCATTTTCTAGCTTTGGTAAAAACTTCCATCTTTAGCTTCCAGTTAAACTTTCAGTGTAGGTTACTTTTTTGGAATGTATTATTGTTGTTCTGAGTCCAGTCTATTTTCCGGTTCAGATTTTAGCTCAAGTTTCAATAAAGCTCCTAATTCACTTTCAATTTATTAATGTTGCAGTTCTAGGTCGGGGCTTAGTGTTGATTTTATTCCTCCTTTTGCTTAACCTTATTTCAAAAGCATTTCACTTATATTTACTCCTTAAAGTAAGAGTCATTTTAAAAACTTTTTTCCATTAACTTTATTTCTGTGTCTAATGCTTTTTTGTAATTAAACAAGAACCTCAGGGAATCTTTCATCTCACCCCACAAGCAAATGAAAATAATTTATTTATTTTTGCAGTCGCTATGGCGGAAATAAAAAATACTACAAAATATCAATTTTCTATCACCTCCTTTGCCCTCGAAAAATCATCGTACTTGGACTTGGACCAGAAAAGGAATGAAATGAAATTCAATAAAAAAAAAATGAAATCAACTCAGCATTGATTTGAAATCCCCTTGTCACCAATATGTTAAAAAAAAATCTTAAAAAAATATCGAAAAGAAAAATAATATAAAACAGAAAGTATGTGTATCTAAACCACCATCACTACTGCCACATTTCACCAATCAAATAAAACACACTGCCGCTCGTATATAAATACACTTGCATAAAATACTTTCATTTGTCTAGTTTTAGGGTGAGTGTGTGTAAAAGAGTATTTGTGGATGTGTGTTTGTGTGGGGATAAATTTGTATTGAAGCTTGAGGCATTTGAAACAAAGCTCTTATAACAACTGGACAGGTTTCCAATTCTACTGTGTTTTTATTTTTTTTTTTTATATTTTGCCAAAAATTCTGCAACAACTTTACTAACCAAAATCGTATGCCTGGTAGATTTAACGGTTTTGAGATTTGTATGTGTGGGAGTATCTGGTAGCGTTGGCTTTGCTAAAATTTGTATACGCGTTGAGGAATATTGTATCAATTTCAATACAAATTGAAGATTTTTTTTGTTATTTATTACAACTCTTTTTTTGTTTTATTATATTTCTTTACGAGAAATTTTAAGCTGAAAAATTGTTTGGAAATTGAAACAATAGATGCGCGGCCGGCATCTTTTAATTGCTGTCAATTGATTAACAGAAAACAAAAATAAAAATTGATTTCCATTAAATAATTTGTGATATTAATTAAAAAATTAATTAAATTTGAACCACCCAGTAAAAACTTCTCTTACAAAATAATGTGTTGAGTAATCAGAAAAAAATAAAAGCACTACTGACAATTCTACTGAAAGAACCAATGAATTTCACAAGAGATGCCCCAAAAGGAACGTATTCAAAATGAAGTCCTTATTTTTCACCTACACACATCCAGAAAAAAGTAGTTATAGTACGCTGAAAGAATACCAATGAATTTTGATATTAATCCCATGAAAAATTGCATTAAAAAGGAACTTATGCAGCGCTTCGTTGGATCAATGAAACCTGTTTCATTAAAATGTATTTAATGAAACATTACATTAGATCTATGAATGTTATTCATTGAATGAATACCTTCAGAAAAGTAAAAATTTTTTTGATATTTTTTTTTTTTTTTTTAATCAAAGTTGTTCTTATTAATTTTTTTTTTAACCAGAGTCGCTGGCGGGAATGATCACGCTACCTTGGCGCTGATAGACATACTTTTTTTTATATTTGTTTATAGTCAAAGTTGTTCTTTTTCAACTTTTTTTTCTTTTACCCAGAGTCGCTGGCGGGAATCGATCCCGCAACCTCGGCGCTGATAGACTAGCTCTCTTCCAGCAAGCCTGATAGGGCAGTGTAGTTTTTGAATAAAAAAACTATGTTTTTTGCCACTACTCAATTAAGAGCGTAAATATGAGATTAAATTGTCATAACAAAACAACATAAACAACGTTGATTTTTTTGCTAGCGCATAATAAAAAAAGACCACATGAAGAGAGAATAAGCTTTTTCGTATACATACATCATTTGGTTGACAACAGTTTAAAATAAGGGTGGGCTTTTTTAAAGGGGAACATTTGATTGTTTATTACTTATTACATACTATATATATTAAAGAAAACAAAAAACATACATATTTATGGATTGAAAGTTTTTGTTTCATTACTATAATGATATTTTTCATTTTTATAATGAAAATTTAAATTTATGAAGGCACACTTTTTCGAAATATTTTTATACTTTTAATTATTGAGACTATAGAGTTATTTGAATGTTAAAAATATTTTAGTTTTTTTTTCAATTATTGAAATATCTTGCTTTTATAAAAAAATTTTTGATTTCATAAATTTAATGGCATATTACATTAGATGTATGAAATAATTAAATTTTACATTTTTAATTAACAATTAAACATATTTTTAAGGAAAATATAATTTTGTATTAATTTATGAATATAGTTATGTTTGTATATTGTTTTTTAGGTTCCCAATTAAAATTGTTTGTTTAACTTAAACAAACTTAAGTTTTCATATATCCAATGAAAATTTTTAACGTAATTACAAAATCCAATGAATCGATTTTAACGAAAATACTTCATTATAAATACGAAATCCCATTTGGACAATGAAAATTTTCATTTAACCAGTGAAATTTTTTATTAAAACGATTCATTAAATATATGAAGCATTTTTCTTTCTTTTGAGTGTACCGTTTTTCAAATTTTTTTTAATATTAACAACATTTTTTACTTGATTAATTTTTTTTAATTTAAATAGATACTTTTATTGCGAGTTTAATTGACAAAAAAATAAGCGAGAATTTTTTCTGTGTTGTCAAGTGGAGTTTTAGAAGACCACTACTTTATCTTTTCTGGTATATATTTTAAGCTAATTTTTTCCAAACGAAATCTAATGTCTTACGCCAAATTTTCAGGATAGTAATTAAATCTGAATTAAGTTAATTTTCATAAAAACTTAAATCGTATTTAAATACAGATTGATTTTTTGAGTTTTAATTTAAAAGTCTTATTTAAATAAGATAAAAGTATGGAAGCACTACTAAAAACAAAAAACACATAAAAAAGTATATTTATTTACAAGGTGGTGTCAAAAAACAGCTGATTGTTATTGCTTTGCCTCTTGTTGTTGTATTGTCGTAAAATTGAGGCCATCTTGCTAAAATATTACAATAGAAACTCAAGTTGAAATTAAGTGTACCACATCGGGGAATTAAGTTTGATTTAAGTATTTAGTGAAGAAGAGAATTTCGTATATAAAACGATTTTAAACATAAATGTGTTTTAATATCAATCCTGAAAAGTGGCCATTAGAGATTTACTAAAAATTAAGACATTTTTTTCTCAACTGTCGATAATTTTGCTAAAGCAATTTTTTTTTCTCTTTTCCGCTAAACGATTAATGTTCTTTGATTTAGAAAGTTTTCAGCAAAACACTCATGTCCTTTTCCACGATAACATACGTACTCAAATAGCAACAGAACTTTTACAAAAATAGAACATAATTTCTGAGAACTACTCTAAGCACGTATGAAAATCTAAAATCTCAATAAAAAAAAAAGAAACCTTCAATAAACACCGGGAAAAAGTTTCCAAACAACCATTTAAAAAAGCCTTAAATTACGTTTGATTCAAGCAAAACCAACCAGTTCAAATGAAGAGAAATGGAAATTTTTAAAGGAGAAAAGCAAACTATAACCCAACTTTATTAAACAAAAACTTTGTAGGAAGAAAAACAAACTCCTACAAGCAGGAGGAACATGAAAAAACTGGTCAACAAACTCTAAATAACAAGCGGCGTAGGAGAAAAAAAACAAGAGGACTTAAAACGAAAATCCAGCAACCAGCCAAAAGCAGAGGCGGTTATTGAAACAACATAAATTCTTTGGCAAACAAGAAAAACTGTATGTGCAGTTTGTTAGAGATTGGCTTTTTTTGCCAGAAGTTGCGTTTTTTTTTTCGTTTTTTGTTCATTTCAACAAAAATTTATACATTCAGTAACGTTTCACTCTTATTGACCTCAAATTTTAAGACCAGTAGAGTCATGTTTTATTGGCGTTGTTGTCTATGGCTGTTTTTGGGTTTAAAAAGCCACGTATGTTAAGGGGATTCATTTAATACACTTGAATATACAAATTGTTCAGGGACAGATAATAAAAGCGTTAAAACTATTTAATTGTTAAATAGGATTTAAATCAAACATCAATGAATAAGCCTGATATTGAGGCCAACAATTAAACCATGTAGAATATAAACTCAAACTGAAGCTGTATCATTAATAAGATTTCTGTATGACGTGCTAAATTCCCAATTTTTCATATTTGAAAAATACACTGAAATTATTTGTTGAGAGAAATCTTGCTTCTATGCGCATTTCGCTGGTTGCTTAGGCCAGCTCATCAGGAAACCTTTTCCTAAGATTTTAGAAAAGCTAAAAATATTATACGAATAAAACACTTAAGCGAATAAGAATTTTAAACACTCAAAGTCGTACTTGTAACAATATCAAAACAATAAACATTGAGTTTATCTTTTCTTACATCTCCATACAATTGTTTGGGTTCTTTCCGACTCGAATTGTAGTTGTAAGTGGGTAAAAAGAAAAAACAAAATTAAAAACTAAATTGTTTCATTCTATTGTCTTCGTAAGAAAACAACAAAAAAACCAATTTACGAATTCAGTTAACATTTAAGAAGAACAATAACAACTTGCTGTCGATATTCAACTAGAGGTGCAGCAAGAAACTGAACTAGTACTTAAAATAAAACAATCTGAACTTAATCCTAAAACAAAACCTGATGAACCTACTAAAATAAAAAAATATTAATAAGTACCTGTAATTAAACCTTACAGATTAACGCTCATTGGCAACTTGAGTTGCCAGCGAAATTGTATAAAAAAATTGTTCATACTCTGAGTGAGAAGTAGTAAATATAAAATGAAAAAAAAGAACTGTTAGATTTTTTTAAACTTTTTTTTGTGCATTCCATTTGATTTTACTTCATTTGCTTTTTACGTTTTGATCCCAACAAATAAAGAGGTTTGATTTTAAACTGAAAATGATTTGACTTAAATCTTTTCTCAAACGTCAAACGTTTGATAATGATTTGAAAATCAAAGCATTCTCAACAAGAAGGGGAAACAATTTTCAATTGCGTTATTTTAAATGTGCATTCAAGTTTTTTGCCCAACTAAATTTGAAATTCCTTTCTTTCAGTATTTGAAAAATTCAATAATAGAGCGGTACACAAAAGAGCAGCCAACGCGTTAAGATTGTTAAAGCTATTTACGAAAATGGGCGTTCAAATCACAATGCATTTCGTGAACTCAGTGGATTCGTTAACAAGCAGAATTACCGCAATTGGGAAAATGAGAATCCACGAGCTATTGTCGAAAAGTACACAAAGAGTGACTGTTTGGTGAGGTCTATGTGCTGGCGGCGTCATCGGGCGTACTTCTACGCAAATAAGGTTGGCCAAGCGGTTACAATGCAGTGTGTTCGCTATCGCGAGATGATAACGGTCTTCTTGTGGCCAGAAATTGAGGATATGTACCAGGACGATATGTGGTTGCAACAGGATGGTGTTCTTGCCACCCAGCCAACGAAACAATGGCTTTTTAGCGCGATAAATTCATTAGACGTGTTATCTTACGTCATGGCGATGTAAATTGGCCGTCACAATCATGTGATTTGACACTGTTGAACTTCTTTCTTTGGGGATATTTAAAAGAAAAAGTGTACGTCAATAAGCCAAGAACAATTCAAAAGCTAAAGGATGAGATTATTCGGTACATTAACGACATTGAACCTCAATTATGTCTTAAAGTCTTTAAAAATATGGACCATCGGATAGAGGTATGCCACCGAAGCCGTGGCGAGCATTTGGCAGGTATTTGGTTTCACACATAATTTTTATAGATCCTTCTATCATATCACAGAAAAAATTCTCGAAAACTTTTCACCAATTTAAACATTAATCAAAAATATAATCGGTTTTAATTAAAAATTTATTCAAGTGAATTAAACTTTTAATCAAGTGAATTAAACGTTTAATTAATACTATTAACTGGTTTAATTGATACTATTATTTTTTTTACTGGTGCAAATTTAATTAATTTTTTAATTAATATCACAAATTTTTTAATTGAAATTAATTTTTATTTTTTTCTGTGTAGTATCTATAGTAAGATAATTCTCCAAAAACGTTTTGTTTTATTAACAAATAACATCGTGCGCTTTGTTCGGACCACCCTTTACAATGTGGAACATAAAAGATATTTTGGTATGTTTTTTTAGAAAACTCTAAAAGAGCTTATTAAAATCTTGTGTTCTTTGGAAATAAAAAGATTATATCATAACTTTTTTTCTTCCGACGTTTTGTTGGAGATTTCCAACATCTTCAGGCAGATATTTTTATTGATTTGGTAATCATAATGTTAATATAATGGGTGTTTTTTTACAGGTTTGTTTTTCGAATAGAGATAAAACTGGCATTTTGTGGTCAAATCTGGCAACTCTAATGTCATTTATGTTCAGTTTGGTTTGCCATTTCATCATGAACAGGTTGACAAAAGAACAACGCTTGGTGTATGGGCCGAAAATGAGATTGATCTCGATGCTGATTTTAATCGTAAAATTTTGTTTAGTGATGAGGCTGATTTTTGGTTGAATGGCTACGTCAACAAGCAAAATTGCCGCATTTGGAGTGAAGAGAATCCACATGAGACGCCATTACATCCACAAAAACTGACTGTTTGGTGTGCTCTATGGGCTGGTGGAGTCATTGGGCCATACTTCTTCCGAAATAATGCTGGAGAGGCAGTTACCGTTAATGGAGACCGGTATAGAGCCATGATAACCGACTATTTTGTTCCCGAATTGGATGGCATGAATGTGGATGAGTTGTGGTTCCAACAAGACGGCGCTACATGCCACACAGCGCACGCCACAATCGATTTATTGAAGGAAACATTCGATGAGCGCATAATTTCGCGGAATGGACCTGTCAATTGGCCACCAAGATCGTGTGATTTGACACCATTGGATTATTTTCTTTGGGGATATGTGAAGTCGCTCGTCTACGCCAACAAACCAGAAACGTTAGGGGAATTGGAAGCCAACATTTGTGGCGTTATTGCCGACATACGGCCCCATATGCTCGAAAAAGTGGTTGAAAATTGGACCTGTAGAATTGGCTTTATTCGAGCCAGCCGCGGCGGCCACATGCCTGAAATCATATTTAAACATTAATGGCATAAAATTATCCTTCCAATAAAGCCAAATTGATGGTCATTAAAACGATTTTCTTGTGTTTTATTTCAATTCGAAGTTCTATACCACTGAAAAAAACACCCATACAATTAAAAAAACAATTGTTTAACAAAAAAACACAACAATATAGTTTCACACATGATACAAATACAGAAGGTGGTTCCACTTCTCTCTCACAATATTTTTTTTTTGAAGTTTATCGAAATTATTTGAAGTTATTTTTTTGTAAAAAGTAAAAAGTAAAAAAGCGTTGCCACATAAAAAATAAATACAATAAATTCCTTTTGTAAGTTATTAGTTAAAATGTGTAATTTGTCTTACAAATTATCAATATTTTATTTAAATATTAGAAAAAATACTTGGCCATATGATATTAAGGCGAATTCCATATCCGTGTTTTGGTTTTAGAATGTTTTGTTAGAAATGGTTGCTTTGTATGATATCATATGGCGGACAAAGTTTCGAGAGTATATCCTTTTGAACATAACGAAAGGAAATTATGTAAGATTCATACACTCACAATATTCTGTACGTAAAATTAACTGAAATTGTATTATAAAATAAATGAAAGTTCAATTAAAAACCGGTCTACCTATTTTTCATTTATTTTTAACAAAAAATTCATTTAATTTTTACTGTCAAAAATTCAACACCATATTCCGTAAAATCAAATAAATATTCAGTTATTTTGTAAAATTGTACTGTCAAAAATTTAACACCATATTCAGTAAAAACGATTAAATATTCAGTTATTTATTAAAATTTTACTGTCAAAAAATTGACCCCATATTCAGTAAAAACAATTATATATTCAGTTATTTTATTAAATTTTCGTTTACTCCACAAAAGAGCCGAATTTTTAAAAAAATACCAGACAGACACCTGTCCGCTTGTTTTTCTTATAAGCGAGAGAGGGAGAATATTTTTATTTACTAACCCAGTTACACACGTTTGTTTTACTTTTGTTGAACTGACCACGTTGTTTACAGAAGAACTCTCAATTATAAGACACCAGCAGCATGACCGATATGGCTTCGCAATTATTTTACTTTTCAAATTTGATGAATTTAACTAAATTATTTTAACAAATAGAAAATGGGAATTGCTTACACAAAACAAGCAATTCATTTTTTATAGATAAGTAAAAATTAATTTTTGGTAGTAAAATTATATAAAATAACTGAATATTTAATTGTTTTTACTGAATATGGTGTTGAATTTTTGACAGTAAAATTTTACAAAATAACTAAATTTTTAATTGTTTTTACGGAATATGTAGTTAATTTTTTGACAATTAATTTATATAAGATAACTGAATATTGATTTGTTTTTACGGAATTCGCGGTTGAATTTTTGACAGTAAAAATTAAATGAACTTTTCGTTGCTTTAAATTACATTTTTATTTACTTTAACATAAAGAAGAATTTAACTCAATCAACGGACAATATTAACTGCAACTGAAAATCCGTATTAATATCCACTTGGTTTTTTTGAATAACTGTTAGAATCAGTTAAAAATAAATTTGGAATATTTCTTAAATAAACTACAGTCCGTTACTGTAATAATATTGTGAGTGTATTAGTGTTCTTCGTGCCGAATACTATCTAGGCATCTACATCTACAAATATCAGATTTTTTCGTCTTGAAGTGATTTTAATGTGGCATATGGTTAATTCTAAGCTTAACAACATAACATTTTGCCATCACAGTGTAGCTTTTACAAATGTTCTCCAGTCCAAATTGTTTATCACTACCATTATATACCAATACATGTATAAGGAAGCTATAGACTTAAAAGCTATGTATTTTCAGGAGTTGGTTTTTGTGAAAGCTATGATCAAATAAGCACCGATTTGAATAAAATTTGGTAGGATGATTTATATTGAAATTATCGGGTCTGTTCTGAAAATCGCGGGATTTCGAATCACGTGCTTTTAAAATTACTCGTATGATTTTGTGGTGTTCTGAAAGTCATACCATACTGTTTTTGTGTTTCTGGGTGTGCTTTCGGTTATTGAAAACCACACCGAAACACACAAAAACGGACTACCAAAATATCACACGTGTGATTTTAAAAGGCACATGTGATTTCAAACCACGTGATTTGAAATAAAGTGGTTTTCAGAAAAGGCCCGTGATTTCAAACCACGTGATTTGAAATAAAGTGGTTTTCAGAAAAGGCCCGTATAAACCGATTCTACTATTTTAAAAAGGTTTGTGACAGTTTAAATGTTATTAACAAATTTTATAATATTATCTTAGAAATTTTGTACTTTTTTAGTCACAGTATTGCGCACAATGTTTACATGGACAGACATCTTTAGATCGGTTAAAAGAGCGATTATGGGTCTAGAGCCAATATTTTTATGAGTTACACACATTATCACAATTCCATTTATTTATTATTGTTTTGTATTTAAAATACATATCGCACTTGTTTCTCAAAAGCATAACAACTCAAAATTCATAAATTTTCAATAGAGACAAAAAACTGTTTTCTTTTTATATGTAGTCTTATACTATAAAGCGGAAAACAATTGTATTTTTTGGCAAAATACTAGAGAAATTCATCGAAGATTTGTACAGTGAGAGATATGAACATTGCACATCGATTTCTTGCAAAAAGTGAAAATTTAAAAATTTTGAGTGGTTATGCTTTTGAGGAACAAGTGCGATATGTATGTTTGTATATTATTTTAAAGTTTATTCAGTATAAAAATAGGCTTTTGAGTTCAAAATCTTTTACGATTTACAGCATCAAATGGCACTTGTTTTTGATCACTAACATTGGGTCGAGCCCCATATGTACATATTGTAAAACCATGCTAATGGGATTTTAGCCCGGACGTCATCAAAAGTCATGGCAGGAGTGTTTTTGTATTATGTAATTTTATTATGATGTGAATTATCTTTGGCTTTCGCCACTATAACTTCCTTTAATTTAACATTGCCGGTAAAGGGAATATTGAAAAGTAACTCTTCATTGGCATTACTTTCTACAAACTCCGCTAAGTCCAGATGCTTTTCATAAGGTTCAAATACCTTCTTACCACTGCCTTTCGATTCTTAAGTTAAACATTTCAAGTTTTCCACATCGATCTTTTGCTACAGACCATATTCAATGCCCATTTCTAAGGCATGATCATCATTTGTGGCTTCATGACCACTATTTATTAGTTCACATGAATATTAAAAGTTTTTAAATATAATGTGGTTCAATCTTTTGTAAATTTAACTTCAAAAAAAAATAAAACAAAAGCAGAACAATTGGAAAACTTAATAAAAATATGGTAGCACATATTTTGATAATTCCCATAAACGTCAGAACGTTAATATGGCGATAAAAAGAGAGAGTGTAACTACCTTCTGTATTTGTATCATGGTTTCACAGGAATAATTTAACTCACACATAATTTTCTCGTCAATTTTTTTCATTTTAAGTATTTAACAAAATTTGTTTTATACACAACACAAATAAAAAGAAAAAACTATTAATTTACAAAAAATTAATGCTAAATTGTAAATTCTTATCAAACTATATAACAGTAGGGAAATTATCAAACTAAAATATTGCAATTGCAATATTTTTTTTAAACCCTCCACCACAATAAGTTGTGAAGAGGGTATACTAAGTTTGTCAATCCGTGTGAAACTTTTTTATTATTCACCTCAGACCCCAGTCGATTTAGCCTGTCCGTCTGTTGAAAACACGCTCACTTTCGAAAAACTCAAAAGAAATAAAAAAAACTGGGTGTCAAATTGCTTGTAGCTAAGCCGTTTTGGATTGAAATTCAGCAAAATCGGTTCAGAAGGATCAGAGCTATGAATCAAAATGTGGAACCACCACTTTAAAAAATTGATAATTTTGTTACAAAACTAGCATAAATGATTGAACAATACACGGAATGATATGAAATTTTGCAAGTGTTTTGTTTTATTTGACTAGAAATCACACTGTGAAATTTCATGAAGATCGGTCCATAATTTACCCGCATATATGTAAACCCTTCTACCGGAAAACAGTTTAGTACGACCAAAACCGTAATTTATAATGGTATCAGAATAAAATTGAATATTTCACAGTTTTATAGGACTAGAAATAGCACTTGAAAATTTCGTGATGATCGGTCCATAATTTACTATAGGCCCCATATATAGCCCACTCTGGTAAATTAATTAAATAGGCCTAAAATCGTAGCAGATATATGTATTGTGGTAAAATTTCTTCCAAATTAGTTTCTGAAATTCACTATAAACGCTAAAACTAATTTCACCACTGTATTGAAATTATGTTTTTTAATACCAGAAATACCTCTGCGGAATTTTGGGATGATTGGTTCATACCTTATCGTGGCTCCAATATAAATCCCCCTCCTGAAAATCATTTGAGTTCGGCTTAAACTGTTACGAATCAATATATTTTACTCAAGATTGTCGGTCAATAATTTAATATAGGTCTAAATTTTAATGCTGATGTCTGTTTTTATAAAGATAAATTAATAATAAATAGACATCATATAGATATCAATCGTTAAATATTCAAATTGTCGATGGAGGGTATCAAAGATTCGGCACAGCCGAATATAACACTCTCTTTTTCAATTTAAATTCAATACTTATTTAAATTTTCATTTTTTACTCACAAATACTGTTTAACGATTTTGAACGTCAACGTTCAATTTTGGTTTTTTTTTAATAAATGACTTTATTGGCAACACTTGCATCATCTCCTAAAGTATCATGGTCACATAAGCTACCGTTACGATTTTATAGCAAGAACAATTTTATCGTAAGCGACAAATTTCATACAAAATTTTATGAAATAAAATAATAAAACTCTCTCCTGTAAAATTTGATTTTTGGCGCTTAAGTTATTTTCGCGGTAAGGGCTCGATATTTTTTTTTTTTTTTTTTTTCTCAATATTATTTATTGAATCTTCATACATTTAAATATGAACTAACAATAATTAATCAAATCTTAACCTAATACTTTATTTTATGTCCTGCCAGTGCCAGACAAAAATTTTCTTCATCACGGGTTCTGTTCACTTATCGAGGTGTTTGTCGCTCATCTAATTGGATAAGTGCTGCAGTGTCTCTTCTTCTTAAGCGAGTGTGGCCGCTATCATTTAAAATATTTCGTGCTAGTGGGTTTGGATGCAATTCGAGCCTTTTTAAGTATTTTACTGCATATTTCGTAATCATAGTTTTGACTAATGGAACATTGAGATCCTTGTGAATATTTGAGTTTTTTACATACCAAGGGGCAGCTGTGATTATTCGAAGAATTTTATTTTGGCGTCTTTGAATTTTTTCTATATTAGAGGCCGAGGCAGTGCCCCATAACTGAATACCATAGCACCAGATTGGCTTTAAGATGGAGTTGTAAAGAAGAAGTTTGCAGTCGAGACTAAGGACAGAGTTTCTACCAATAAGCCAATGAATTTGAATGGCTTTTAGTTTCATTTGAGTTAATTTTGCCTCTATATGGCATTTCCACGTTAATCGCCGATCCAGATGTATACCGAGATATTTTACATGCGAATGTTGAGGAATTATTTGATTGTTGATTGTAATATGGGGGCAAGATTCCCGGCGCAAGGTGAATGTTATATGCACGCATTTTTGCTCATTGACCATTATCCTCCATTGTCTTAACCATATTTCTAGTTGAAATATATGATGCTGTAAGTAACGAGATGCTTCATAACGGTTTTCGTGGACGCTTAGAAATGCTGTATCGTCGGCAAATGTTGAAGTTTGGGTGTAGTTGCTTGTTGGCATGTCCGAAGTATAAATTAAATATAATAGAGGGCCCAGGATGCTGCCTTGTGGGACTCCAGCGCCAATGGGCTGAGGTGAACTTAAGAAATTTCCTTCTTTAATAATAAATTGACGACCGACTAAGTAGCTTTCTAGCAGCTTGTGTGTGTTTGCTGGTAAATTTTGCTTCAATTTATGTAATAAGCCTTCATGCCAGACTTTATCAAAAGCTTGCGAAACATCGATGAAGAGTGCTGAGCAGTATTTTTTTTCTTCAAATGCTTTTCTTATGACATTTACTATTCGATGAGTCTGTTCGATTGTGCTGTGTTTTCTTCGAAATCCGAACTGATGGTTTGGAATACATCTATTTTCACTTAAAATCGGTGTTAATTTTGAAACTAATAATTTCTCAAATAGCTTTGACATATTTGATAATAAGCTAATAGGCCTTTATGACTCAACTTTTGTATGATCTTTACCTGGCTTTGGTATCATGGTAACTAAGGAAACCTTCCATTTTTGAGGATAGTATTCAAGGCGTAAAATAGCATTAAAAATAAAAAGAATAATTTTCTTTGCTGTGCGAGGTAGCTCTAAAAGCATTTTATTACTGATTTTATCAATACCAGGTGCCTTCTTAGTGTTTAAGTCACAAATAGCCTGTTCGATTTCTCTTATCTCAAATCTGAGGGGAATAGCTGCTCTAGCAGGAACAGGTGGTAACTCGACCGCCGTATCGTGAGATATATTTGGGGTAAATACGTTTTTTAAATGATTAACAAACAGATTTCCCTTTTCGTTATCATTTCTTGCCCAACTTCCGTTCAAGTTTCTTAATGGTGGCTTAGAGACAACTGGTCTTTTTAAATTTTTAGCTGCACGCCATAATGAGTAGTCTGATTGCTGAGTTGCATCAAGTTCCTTAAGATATTTTTGCAGAGAATCCGTTTTCTGTGTCTGTAGTAACTTTCTTAGCCTTCTTGTACACTCTTTTAACAAACTCTTAAGTTGAGGGGATCTGTGCAATTGCCACTCTCTTCGAGCTCTTCTCTTTTCAGACAGGAGACGCTCAACATCTGTGGAATAAATTTTAGTATTTTTAGTTTTTTTTGGGGTAATATTGGAATGTTGTACAGCTAGCTTCAGAAAACTGTCAAAATTAATAATAGCGCGATCTACGTATTCCGGTGTACTAAGCGGAATATTTTCTGTGCAATGGGTGCTGAGATATTTTTTATATTTTAGCCAATTGATTTGTGTAGCTGGCGTCGCTAAGTAACCAGTTGGAGATACAGTTCTATTGGGGTTCATTAAAGTAACAATTGTTGGTGTGTGGTCGGAAGATAATTCTAAGGAAGCTTCAACATAAATCGTTTCTAAGGGGATGTTTTTAACCACGCCAAAATCGATGACATCTGGTATTTTTTGCTGATCAGTAGGCCAATATGTTGGTTGTCCGCTCGCTATCACATTCAAATCCATTTTAGTAATAGTATTAAATAGAACACGACCCTTTGGTGTTATAAGGCGGGACCCCCAGAAGGTATGTTTAGCGTTATAATCGCCAGCGGCCAGGAAACAGGGTCCTAATGATTTAAAATATTTATAATATTGGCCTTCTGATATTGAATATCTAGGTGGGGAGTATAACGATGAGACTACTACGTTTCTATTTAATTCTTCAACGCAAATGTTTGTTGCTTGGAGATAATCTTCACGATGATCACCCATTAGGTAGTGTTTGACTCTGGTTTTTATTAAAATGGCAGAACCTCCACAAGCTCTATCTCGAGGGTCCTTTGTATCATATAGTATATATCCATTTATTTTAAACGTATTTTTTGAGGTCAAATGAGTTTCAGAAACCATCATGACATCAATTTGTTTATTTTTAAGAAAGTATTCTAGTTCATTTTTATGTTGGCGGATGCCGTTTGCGTTCCAAAAACAAATTTTTATACAGTTCATGGCTTGTTAAGTACAGCTTGCAATAACATCGATTGCATTCTTAGAATTTCCTGCATCATATTACCCATTGTGTTCGTAAAATTATTAACTGTTTGCACTAATGTTTCCATGGTTTTTTCTAAACGACTTAAATTAGAAACTGGAGTTTCATCATTACTTGGCGAGGCACCTTGCATTGGCTCATGTTTTGATTTTAGGACGTTAGCATAAGAGGTTCTGTTATTACTAGACTGGGGGGCTTGAATTGCATTTGTGATAACTTGATTTGCAACCTGCATTTGAGGGGCATTTGTTTTCGGTCCAACCGTCTGCTTGACGATATTATATACAGGGCATCCTCTATAATTGGCAGTGTGATTACCGCCACAGTTGCTACATTTTTTTACGTTGGGGTCGGTTTTAGACTTATCGCAAGAAACTGTACCGTGTAACTCACCACATACTACGCAAACAGGGGGTAAGTAGCAGTATGCCTTTGTATGGCCAAATTCTTGGCAGTTTAAGCACTGAACAGGTCCATTTTTTTGTGCGGCTCCTCAATTGTGATTTTTCTGTGTAGAATATATTTTAAACTATAAATGGGATGCGTTTCGTTTTTTTTTAACTTAATGTCGCCGGGCTCTAATTCTACTCGAAATAGTGGTTGTGGATTTTTGTCTCTATTTCTAATATTTACCACGTGTTTAATCTTGAAGCCTTTTTCTTCTAAGAAAGTTTTAATTTCCTCTGGGTCTACGCATGAATCAATTCCCTTGATCACCACCTGGAGACCTTTACTGCTCTTAAGTTGGTATGTATAAAAACTTTTTTTAAGTGCCTCAAATTTGTTAATAATTTTGCGAAAATCATTTTCATGATTCACTTGGATTTTCGTTTCATTTATGCTACCTCGCTTTATTGCGGCTACATAAAACGAATTTTCACCAATCAACGAAATTAAACTCTTTATTAGATCATTTGAGTTATGCTCCCTAAGATATATCGGGGGAGGCTTGGACGATCTTATGACGTTTGGTGCTTCAGACGATTCATCCTCCAGAATTGCAAAGCGATTTTGGGAATTTATTTTGTCAAAAGATGGCACTTTTGATGCCGAAGCAACAGCTGAAGAGGTAGGGCTGCGACCCCGCTTGAGGACTGTTATATACCTGTCCATACCAACTTGGACTTGAGGCTTTTGGCAACTTTTTACAGGGGGGTTTTCCATTGCATTTGAGTTTTGGTTCATGGTATCATTTCCCACTAAATTTATTTTTGACGACGCGGCAATACTTGTTGGCCTGGCAACACTTGTTTCAAGGTCTAGTTTTAGTTTTTTTAATGAGTCACTATCCACCGTTTGTGTAAATAAAGAGGGTGAGAGGGAACGAGTACGAAAGATTGGCTTAGCCGTTAGGTAGTTAATATTGTTTTGTCTTGTTTTATTTATTTCAACATTATTTTCGTTGGCATGCACTGTCACATAAGCATTTCTATCATTTAATTTTATTGTTGTTACATTGTTTTTACTCATGCAAGAAATTGTTTTTGTTTTTCACCGTTTTACTGTGCTTTTAATGTTTTTATTATTTATTGTATTTTACAACAACGCCAAAAATAAGAAATTTAAACTAAAATGTTTGTGCACAGAATATGTATACATACACATGTATGAACATTCATACGTACATATGTATATATTTTTGCTTTATTTATCTTTATTTAATTTTCGTTTTAATTGTTCACTTTTATGTTAAATAATTTAAATAAAAAATATCATATATTTTCTAGCGTCCATTCGCTTAGTATTTATATTCCAAAATCAAATTTAATTAATAATAAATTAAAATCGTATGCGGGGTTGAAAATACACGTCCGTTTCACAACAAAGCACAAACTGAACTGTTAATATAACTGTTAATATTTATTGTAAGTGTTTTATTGGTGCCAGAAAATCGTCAAAACAATATTGCTTTTAGTAAAAAAATCGACAAGCGTCATTTAACTATATTTTCTAAAAAAAATCGTCAAAATGACGAAAAATCGTCACATCTAACAACCCTGCAAGAAATTAAGGTTTCCCAAATGCAAATTCACTTGACGTTATATGTAATTTTTCTTTAATTGTAAAACATATTTAACTTTAGTCGCTATTTTTATACCCTTCACCTCATGTGGAAAAGGGTATACATACATATATAAGTTTGTCATTCCGTTTGTAACAGAGAAAGACAATGGGTATAAAAAAATTAAAGTACTCTAGCACATATCGAAAATTTTCAATACCTGTGCTTACTCGTATCTATTTATTCTCATACTTGTGTATATCCCTGCGCATTTGATTTCATTCATGTATGTTATCATACTTATTGTATTTCATACTCGCACATAACCACATAAACCCATAGGTATATCATTGACTTCAAACATTTTTTATTTATTAATTTTTTTTCATTAGTGTTGCCAGAACTTTTTTTGTTATTTCAGACTTTACAAAAATCTTCGGAATATAAAGATCTGCGTTCTTATATAAATACAAAAAACTATTTTTAAGAAAATCCGAAAAAATAACAAAATGGATGCAAATTAAAGTACGTCGTTTTATTTGAATCGTTCTTAATAAAAACACAAAAAGTTGCCGAATACCAAAAAAAAAAAAAAAAATATAAATCTAATATTCGGAATTAAGAAATCAGATATCACAGGTAAATTCATTCATAAATAGTATGACTTTGAGATGTTTATCTGTTGGCAGTTGCATTTTTAAGACGTTTAAAATTTAAAGGCTGAAGTCGATCAGTATGCCAACGAAAATGTTAGCCTTACAGAAAACTACAACATCACGCTATGGTGGAAAAACAACTCCACAAGATACTCACGGTTATCTTTATAAAAATCAAGAATCATGTAAATTTCTGCAGCGCAGCATCAAAACGAGTTTTCTCTTTAGCTAGAAACATGAAAAAAGAAACAAAATAGATTCCAAAATAGTTGAAAGCCTTCTGTTTTTAAATTTTTTTTATAAAAGACCCCTTTCGTATAAAAGATTATATTTTATTATTGTTAATAGAAGCATAATTATATAATATTAGAAAATATTTATGTTTTAATTTAGCTTTTACATAAATAAATTAATTCTTATTTAATCAGTGCTATATTTGTTTTGCTGGTTTTGAAAAATACTTAAAATATAAAAATATTTTCTGCATCAAATATTTTTAGGTCCTGGCTACACTGCTTGCTTTACAATAACCATACGAGTTGTTGAAGTTACTTGTCGATACTCATCGATACATGCTTATACTCATACGCATTCATACTAATATCCATACGCATGCCTGTTTGTTCATACTCATACCGGTTGCTATACAAACTTATTTATGTTCATACTTATTGGTATTCATACCTGTCTGTACTCGTGCTCAGTGGAGTATGAATAGGTTAGAAGTATTAAAAATATAACTTTTTGGCTTTCTCTGAGTTTGTAATTTCTACAATATTGATCTAAGACCCTATAAAGTATATATTTTCTGGGTCATTATGAGGAGAGAACTTGATTTAACCATCTCCGTCTGTCCGCCCGTCTGTCCGTCATACGTTTGGTATGTGTTTTCCGGAGACTCCAGACATTATAGCGGCTGGTTGTTTACCATTTATGTCACATACAGTCCACTATTTCTTGCTATTGAAATTTAGCCAGATCGGTCCAAAAATGGCTGAGATATGAGCAAAAACCACGACTACCTCAAATTATTTCCAAAAATCCCTTGTTGTCGTTGTATTTTTATTACTATTTACTGTATATCTTGAGAACGGCAAGAGCCAAAGTTTTCAAATTAGGTACACACATTTAGGTTATCAATCCACAGCATCAATCAAAAATTGTATAAAAACATTATTTAGTTAAAATGATTAAGCTCGAGGTCTGTTGTATGTAAAATTTTTCTTTATTTGTTTCCGATATTTCGATATTCTTTGAATATCATCATCAGGGAATGTTTACTAAAATTTAACAATAACAAAACAATATATAAATACTCAGTATAAAAACATTAAATTTTATAAAAAATACTTAGAATACAATAAATATAAAAACAATGTAATGAAGATCGACAAAAACATAATTACTCACATTAAAATTAACATTAACCACAATAAAGGAGTAATGGCTCTTCACGTTTCAGCATCAAAACCTATACTGATTATGTCAAACAATTTGTTATTATGTTTTTCTCTTTGCTTTGGTTATCAAATGTCTGTAGCTAAGAGCACAATTGAGAGTATCAACTTTAAAATTCATCCTCTTGTCTGGTGGTAAATTAATAATGTGGAGCATTTCGAGCATGTAACGACGTTTGTAATTGGTCTCCGTTTGTAATATACGTACATTAGAGCGACTCACCAAAAAAAGTGCTCGATGTACCCTCCTAAAAATGAACCTTGGACTTTTTTAAGATACCATTTTAAATATTTTGGCTCCAGCTTTGACCTCTCGTGAGCTGGACCATTTTGAAAAAGAGTCTATTTTTGCATGTTTTGTTAATTTGAGAATCTGTTTCCTTACCAACATATACAAATTGGGTATCATAAGAAAGGTTTTTTAAGGCGCGTCCAACTGTATATACAATTTGTCCAAGGACGATCATCCATATCCTTTTTTTTAAGGATTTTCTGTAAAAAAACGGTTTTTTAATTTTTTGTTCGGCGTTGCTTGTAATAAAAATGCCAAATTAACATATTTTTATCTTTAGTCGATTTAATTAAATACGTGTTTCAGCTTTTTTGGAAATTCGCGCTAGTTCGCGATTTGACAAAAATGCAATGGGGTGGCAGCCCTTCGATTTAAATATAGCAATATGGGTATCAAATTTCTTCTTTTACCAATTACATCATCTTTGTATGTAAATAATATTATTTTTTGCAAATTAGATGCATTTTACACGGTGCTCTGGAATATATATAAATGCAATTTTGTAGTAACTGTAATATGTTAGCGGATTTAGTTTCTAGATCATGTATGGATAAAAATAGAACTAAAGAAAGAAAAAAAGAAATGATCCACGACTTTTTGGCGGCATATTTTTTTTCGCAAATTAAAAAAAATTTTAAATTTTATTGTTTATTGTTTATATTTACAAAACTTTAATACAGATCATTTAAGACTCATTTATAGCGATTTTAAAAAGCGTTACAGCAAATCCTTTCGTGATTCTATTTGAGTATATTGCTTGCGCGACACGATCTGGCTCGCAATATAAGCCGGACGATTTTTATCGATTACCGATACTCTAGATTGACTGA
The DNA here is from genome assembly GCA_963931875.1 of Pollenia griseotomentosa. Lineage (NCBI taxonomy): Eukaryota > Metazoa > Arthropoda > Insecta > Diptera > Polleniidae > Pollenia > Pollenia griseotomentosa. The sequence continues at coordinate 166,794,961 of OZ007561.1, read as the reverse complement.
CAACGTGTACAAAACGCTCAGTGCTTTGTGAATGGCAAGGAAATTCTGAAATAAGTTCGTTAATAATATTAATATTTTTTGTATTTTATTTTTTTACCTGGAATATTAATAATTTCATCAGAATTTTGAAGTTCCAACAAGTATTCCTGTGAATAAAACTTTATACAAGGATGTACTTGGCAAAAGAAAAAATTTGATACCCATATTGCCCCATTTAAAACGAAGGGTTACCACCCCATTGCATTTTTGTCAAAACGCGAACTAGCGCGAATTTCCAAAAAAAGCTGAAACACGTATTTAATTAAATCGACTAAAGATTAAAATATGTTAATTTGGCATTTTTATTACAAGCAACGCCGAACAAAAAATTCAAAAATCTTTTTTTTTTACAGAAAATCCTTAAAAAAAAGGATATGGATGATCGTCCTTGGACAAATTGTATATACAGTTGGATGCGCCTTAAAAAAACCTTTCTTATGATACCGAATTTGTATATGTTGGTAAGGAAACAGATTCTCAAATTAACAAAACATGCAAAAATAGACTCTTTTTCAAAATGGTCCAGCTCACGAGAGGTCAAAGCTGGAGCCGAAATATTTAAAATGGTATCTTAAAAAAGTCCAAGGTTCATTTTTAGGAGGGTACATTGAGCACGAATTTTGCTTCCATACATTTTGAGTCGCTCTAACGTACATTATAAAAAATTTTACATACAACAGACCTCGAGCTTAATCATTTTAACTAAATATTGAATTTTAAAGGTCGAATAAAAATAAAACTTAGGAAAAATTGTATAAAAACCTGATTTGTTGGACTGGTTTATGACCTATGATTATACCTTGTATATCAAAAGATCGGAAATCTTTAGTAAAAAATATTTTCTGAAAAACTCGGAAAAATCGGTTCAAAAAACGATTTTGAAAAAATATTTACCAGTTTTCGCTTTTTAAATTTAAATTAAAATAAAGTTTTTAGTATTGTAAATATGTATGTTTATGTAAAAACTATTTTGTTTTTGTCTAGTTGCTCTGTATTCTGCTCGCAAAATGGTGAAGGGTATATAAGATTCGGCACAGCCGAATATAGCACTCTTACTTGTTAATGTTTACATTTGTTATTCGCTTCAGTGTTGCCAAGCTTATTTTTGATGTGAGAATAACAATTTGATATCAAATGTATAAAACATTTTATGTAAAATGTTTTTTTTTTTCAAATCACTATCAATTTGAATTTAAATGTTAAATTCAAACAATTGAAAATGTTTAAAGCAGTTGATTGGGCATTTAAGGAAATTGATTACACTACAAAAATAAAATATTAACTGAAACCATAATCTTTATTAGAACATTAGTTCATACCTATAATGAGATTCACTAACTTTTATTACGACAATCGTATCGCTGGAATAAATAACACGAACATTTTTCGAATTCGCTATTCAGTTACATTTTTAGCGATAATCGCTGTCGGCTGAAGACTGTTGTTACCTTAAGTAGCCTATTTTCGTTATCTAAGCGATAATAATTTAGTTATGTAGTGTTTTTTTAAGCAATAGAGTGTATTTTGTGTTTAAGTCGGTTTTCAAATATTTAAACACATGATATTAAAAGTAATGAATATTATCTAAAATAAAGATGTATTCTACCATTAAAAAGAAATTACAGAATCACACTTTCGTGTCGGTTCGTCAAAAGCAAGTGAATCGCCCTTCAGGACCATAATCTTAACTCGAACCTGAACTGAAACCCGAAATAAAAGAAAAGCTAGAAGCTTTTTTAAATTCTGAACAATTATATCCAAAATATTGTCACCGGCAACGTTTTTATGGTTACATTAAGTGGCAAATTTAATAGTTTAATTTAATAGTAGGAATAACATTAAAAGCTGTTGGTTAAAAAAAAATTATTTTGTTGGAGGTGAACATATAGAAATAAAAGTTTTCTATGTGTGAAAAAACTCAAACCGAACATTAACCTGAAACTTAAACGAAACCTCATACAAATTTCGTGAAAGATCATGGACAAGAATTCGGAAAAAAGCGCTATAGACCACCTGAACAAAAATCTAACACTGAACTGGAACCTGATAAAAAAACCTAAAATAGAAAATCGATCAAAGTTAGTTAAATCTATTCTTGAACTTAAAGAAGAACTGGTCTTAAACTTTAACTATAAATTATTTAGAACTAGAACTTTAACTATAAATTGAGCGACACTTAAGTTTGAACTAATTGTTAAAGTTGAACCTTAGCCAGAACCTTAACTCAAGCTTAAACTAAAACTTCATAGCTGAACTTAAACTAAAACCTAAACTTTTTTTTTTCAAAATGTTGGATCCTCTTTAATCTGCAGAAGGTACTAGAGTCTTAAAGCAAATCCAAATTTTAACTTAAACTTTAACAGAGAAAATTCCTGAATCAATGCCTAGAAAAAAACCTTAACCAAAACTTGAACAAGGAACCAGAACCTACAAAATTGGCTAAGACTTTTACTAAAAAACGAGCACGAACATAAGCTTAATCCTTAAGTTTGACCAAAAATAGTTACCTATTACTTATAAACTTTTATCTAATCCAGAAATTGAAAAAAAACGTTTAATAGTTCTTAAACTAACTTGTATACTTCATGTCTAGGTACTCCAACTTTTCTTTTCACAAAATCTTTCTGTATTTATAATTTTTTTTTTACAACCAATTAAAAAAGAGTTGAAATTATTTTCCAATATAACATTTAAAAAAATGCACTCGTTTGTTTCTTCTTTTCATTTTAAGTTAATTTCTTTGCTTTCTTTGTCATGTAACTGACAAAATTAACACCATTTGAGTCCATTACGCTTCACAGATATCTTAACAGTAGGTACCCTTCTTATTTTTCGCCCATCTCCTCACTCATTTTCTTGTACTTTGTGCTCTCCATTACAACTTTGATTGATGGAAAAAGTTGTGCTCCAATAAAGAGAAAAGATTTTGTGTGCAATTAGTATCGTATATCGACTTTTAATTGAAAAAGGCAGCAATGAAACCGAAAAGCAAAGAAGAGTGTTAATTTGTATTGCTGGGGTGACAAATAAGTATATGTAGAAATTGCTCTGCTCTACTTAATTCTGCTACCAAAAAAGGCCATCTGATGTTTGGCCAAATAAATATCATAGATTGAATTTTTGACAAATTTTTGGTCGTTAGAAATCTAGATAAATCATGTCATTAGTAGTAATGGTATGCTTCACATGTGAAGGCTGATGCATGTATTAATGTATGTATGTACGTAAAATTCGTATACTGAAACTTTTACTTTTGTTAATGTCATGAAAATAAAATTTCTGCAGATTTAGATTTTAGATTTTACAAACCAAGGGCAGAATTGATTTGACTTTTTTGGTAAGCTGAAAAAGTCTCAGAATGCTTAAATAAAATTTAAATAAATTGTTTTAAATTATAAATTTTAAACATCGATTTGATTGCAAGCAAGAAAAAAAATATAAAAAGGACTTTTAAGCTAGATTAAAAAGTCTAATAAAAGGAGTAATTCCCTCTCACTTTCTACATGAATAAATTCAAGTCGAATGTTCACAAGTACTACTGCCTCTTTTCTGCTTCCCATAACCTATTTTTCTAGTTCGAACGCAATGCAATGCACTAGTAGGGGTCATCCCCTGAGTGCTGATCCTAGCCCAAAAAAGAAATAAGAGGAGTAGTTAAGTAATTGCAAATGGTTTGATTTTGGAAAATTTATTTTAATTAATTTTTTTTTTTTTTCATTGCAAGCTTTTTCAACTAGCACTTTATTAGAACTAAGCTAGAACTCTTTTTCAACTAGAACAGGACTTAATCTGAACTAGAACTGAACTAAAATTGAACTAGAACTGAACTAGAACTGAACTAGAACTAAACTAGAACTGAACAAGAGCTGCACTAGAGCTGAACTAGAACTGAACTATAACTGAACTTGAACTGAACTAGATCTGAACTAGAACTCAACTAGAACTGAACTAGAACTGAACTAGAACTAAAGAAGAACTAAACTAGAACTGAACTATAACTGAACTAGAACTGAACAAGAGCTGCACTAGAGCTGAACTAGAACTGAACTATAACTGAACTTGAACTGAACTAGATCTGAACTAGAACTCAACTAGAACTGAACTAGAACTGAACTAGAACTGAACTAGAACTGAACTAGAACTGAACTAGAACTGAACTAGAACTGAACTTGAACTTAACTAGAGTTGAACTAGAACTGAACTAGATCTGAACTAGAACTGAACCATAACTAAACTACACACAGAAAAAATTATCCAACATTTTTCACCAATTAAAGCATTAATTAAAAATATAATCAGTTTAAATTAAAAATTTAATCAAGTGAATTAAACTTTTAATCAAGTAAATTAAGCGTTTAATCAATACTATTAACTGGTTTAATTGATACTGTTAATTTGTTTACTGGTGCAAATTTAATTAATTTTTTAATTAATATCACAAATTTTTTAATTGATATCAATTTTTATTTTTTTCTGTGCAATCTTGATTAAAATATGAATAAGTCCCTAAGCTAAAACCTGAACTAAAATCTTAGCTGGAATCTGAGCTTAAATCTGAAAATCTAAGCTGACACTCGGACTAGAACTGAAGCATAATTTGATTAAGGTTTTTAACTATAACTTACTCCAGCATTGAATGCACTTATTTTTATTTACTCACGTTTATGTAATCTTCCTATTTTTTAATAGCAAAACTTAATATTAAAGCCTCAGCAACGTGTTTAAGATTTAATTTATTTCTGTATCAATTTTTTAATATTAATAAAAATTAATTTATTTTGTTGGACAAGTTTACAGATAGCAAACAAAAACTACTTGCAACACGTTATCCCCAATAAAGTTCTTCGTTTTAAAAGAAAATGTAGCGTTCTCTATTTAAATAACAAACAGAGCTATAAAAGTGATATATAAAAGTGTAAAACTGTCCCCGATGGTAACAAAAATTTAGTTGAAACTATTTTCTTGTTATCAGTTTGGCCTAATTTTTATAAATTTCTATTTTTTTAAGCTGCTTTTAGCTTGATTGTAATTTAATTTAAATCCAGGACATGCAAACAAACCAACGACCAAAATATTAAGATAAAAAATAAGTTGCCCAAACTTGTTGTTTTTTAAGAAGATTTCAAACATTTCCTTTTCCTTGTTTCTTGAAAAAAATTTCCAAAAACTTTTTCTTGCAACTAAAACTTTAGACAAGAAAAAAAAATATTTGCTTAAAAAAAGCAATTTTTTTTTGCTTCAGGCTTCTTGTAATTATCTTTTGAATAATTAAAGTGTAAAATAAAAATAAATTTAAAAAAAAACTTGTCATTTAAAACGCGTAGTTTAGCAAAGTGCCACGCTCTAAATTTTGTGCAAGATATTTAAATAAAAAGGACTTTGGCCAAAAAAAAAAAAAAAAAAAATGCTTGGAACCAACAAAGGCAACCAAGTGCAGGGGATCCTTATCATCTGTTCAAGAAGGAGTTGTACTTATGTTTTCTTGTAAAAATTAAGTTGATTATTTCGTGATGGGAAGTATTGGGAGAAAAAGGGGAGAAAAAAGTGCATGCTCTTATAAAGATATGACAGCATTGAAACATATAAATATGCTTCATGATTAAAAGTTTATTCGCAAGCATGTTTAACTGGACAGTTGCTATAATCAAAGTTAAAGTAATGATTCTATTGTTTTAATGAAAACCTTAAGAGTTTCAAAAATATAACTCGGTAATTCATTAGAATACTTAGAATCTAAACCCAACTGGACTTTACTCGTCTGCAAATTTTGTTGTTTTATAACGGCGAAGATATTCTTGCTCGTGATAATATTGGAATTTTTTTTATTTAAAAAATGTTTTTGATCTTAAATAATATTTCTATCTCCAAAACTAAAACTAGACGTCGCAAATTGCACTTATATTCAAGGATGTAAGCTTTGAGCTCCGTCAAGAATTAGGTAGCTAATATGAATGCAGTGTTAGATAAGAACTCTTTTGACAATACAATTATTTAGTCGACAGTTGTATCAGTTTGCAGTTTTATTTCTTAAATTATCTTTTTATTGCTATGGCAAATACGTAAGAGCTAGGAAAAGTACCCTACATGCAGTAATATTCCAATAGAGGTTTAAAATAAAACATAAATTAGCACTTTTACAATTAATTCTATTTAAACAAGTTTATTAATTAAATTTAAATTTTGTTTGCAACGTGACCCGGTTAGTCACATTCGCATTCTGACTCTTCTTGGATACCAGAGTTTAACAATAAACGATCGATGTGTTTATATGATGTTTTTGATGATTTCGATGATAAAGCGGGGTCTGAAGTATAGAGCAACGTTTTTACTAATTCCCTCATATTTAATTCGCGAAACATTTTTATGGGGTGAAACTCGCTATAATTTCTGAAGTCTGTATTTCTGACTTCATTGCTTCCTCTCAAAGAAACAGATTTTATTATTTCAGCCTCATAAACTAAGAATGAACTGGCTGGATGGCATGTTGTGACATGCATAAAAAAAAAATCTATCCGAGTTTTTTCACTAGTAAGTTTTTTTTTGATGCTTCTTTATCAATAGCATAACCACAAGCCATAGTTCTTAGAATGGTTAAAACATTTTGCAGAAGACTTTCGTCAGCTCTTGTTAAAAAGTGACGATAGCTTCGGTGCCCTCCAACTCTAAAAATGCGTTTATGCGTCTGTCCTTTTTATGCATCTGACAATAAAGTAGAAGCAGCGTAATTGTATTTGACAAGTTGCACAGTAAAATGCATAGAATGCATACACGTATCAACACGTATCAAAACAAAACTGGGAATACAAGAAAACTGTGGATACATAAAAACTGTATGAATACAAAAAAAGTCTGGGTAACATAAAAACTAGGAATGTGTACCAACCGGAGGACCGGGAATGATGAACCATAGCTTATTTTAAAGACAACTATCCCAGCTAAGTGGTAGATAACTTTATTTGAATAAGATCGGTCGATTTAGGTAGAATTTTGAATGCACTTTTTGGTTGTATGGTGCTTAGGTTGTTTTTTTACCATTGTGGACCAACCGGAGGACCGAGAATGATGAACCATCAAAGTAGGTTTACTTTCTACGTTTGTATGCATCGCATGAGTGGTGAAAAAATGTCAGCTGTTTTTGATAGCCATGGATGAGATATCATATTTTATTTTCAATGTTATCGATTAATATGATTGTGTGGTGGATTCCTTTTTACATTTCTTTGGTATAAAAAAGTTTTTTATAAAAGAAAAAGCTTGCGTTAAAAAGGTTGCAATTACTTTCAAGAAAAAAATACATACAAATTAATTTTTAATACAATTTTTATATATTGTATTCTATTTATCGATTTGTATTCTATTTATCGATTACTTTTAAGTACTGAGTGCCATCTGTGTTGTGTTTATTGTTATTTAAAAAAACAAGTGATATGGAAGGAAGGAAGCTTATGCTGTGAAAAATAACGAATATTTATACAATAAAAGCTTACTCCTAACATATTCTTACGAAAGTAACTTTAGTTAAGAATAAGTTGTAATTATTAGTTAAGAATTAGTTGAATTTATTAGTTATCTTGTATTTATTAGTTAACTTGTATTTATAAGAAATTTTATTAGCTTACATTGTTATTAAAAATTGTTATAATTTAGTACACTTCAATCCCAATGTGCAGAAAGACCTAGAAATGACCGTTAAAAAAGCTTCAGTATAAGAGGTAAAATTATGTAAACATTAGCGCTGCCATACATCAAATTAAAGTGTGGTGAATAAGTAAAGCCTCGAACCTTCGAAAAACATTTCGAATGTTCTAGACAACCAAATTGCTGTATAAATACTAGCGGCGACTAGCGTAATTAGATCATTCTAAGTTCAGACTTTGTCAATAACGTATAACGCTGAGAAAATTATAGTTGCTTGTGAATAAAAGCTATAAATTACGGTTGTTAAAAAGACTTTGTACTAAATAAAGCTGTGTTAATTGTAAACAGTGTTAAAAGTGTTTGTGTTTTATTTATTTTATTAAAGTTGCAATAAAGAACTCGAAACGGTTTATTATAAAGAAAATAAACCAAAACGTTATTGAAAGGCAGTAACGTAACAATTGGTGTCAGAAGTGAAATTGCATAAATAAAATAAATAGATTAATAAAAGTGAAAAAAAAAATAAAAAAATAACAAGAAGACAGCAATGAAATTTGAAGAGCTTAAAATAGAACAGCTCAAGAAAGAATTGGGCAAGTTGGATCTGCCAACTGCAGGTAATAAAGCAGAGCTGCAGAAGAGACTAATAGATGAATTCGAGCGACGCAATATGGACATTGTGAGCTACGAATTTGAGGATAAAGAAGACATAGGTATGGACTTAAATACAATGTTTACCGCTATGATGGAGCAAATGAAGAAAATGTCAGAAGAAATTTCTAGAAAAATTGATGAAAATTCTAGAGCGATGTTAGCTGAAACTTCTAGAAAAATGGATGATAATTCCAAAAGCATGGTACAGATGATCAAAGAAAATTCGAGTGATATTCTAGCTGAAACTTCTAGAAAAATAGATGAAACTTCTAGAAATGTAGAAAAAATGGTAAAGGAGAATTCAGTTACCATATTAGCTGAAATTCAAGAGCATTCTAGAATAACAAACGAGAAACTTCAGGAGATTTCCAGTGAGATGAACGAAAGAGTAAACGAAATGGAAATAGAATTTAATCAGAAGTTGTCTGATGTAAAAACTCAAGTCACGGATGTTAAAACACAAGTTACGGTTTTTGATGAAAAACTACACCATCTGGAGGCAAAAGTTAATAACATTCAATGCCAAGAAGCACCAGTGCGAGTTATTCCAGAAGTTTCTAGTAGAATAAAGACCCCTTGCTTTGACGGTAGTGTTCCATTAAATGTGTTCAAGTTCCAGTTCGATACAGTTGCCAACAGAAATGCATGGAACAGTGAGGAAAAAGCCATCGAGCTAATTCTTGCTTTAAAGGGGACTGCGGCTGAAGTGCTTGAAAGTGTACCAGTAAGTAGCAGAAACAACTATGATGAAATTATGGTAGCACTGCAACGTAAGTATGGAGGTGAACACAAAAAGGAAATCTACAAAATGGAGTTGCGCGGCAGAGTGCAAAAAGCAAACGAAACCTTACAGGACTTCGCACTGGAGATTGAGCGGTTGGTACAGCTTACATACCCTGGTGAGAATCACCCATTGTTGGACAGCTTCAAAACAGAAGCATTCATTAACGGTATAAGAGATGCTGATGTCAAGTATGCGGTGTGTGCATCATTGAAGTCAACGTTTGCAGAAACAGTTTCATTTGCCCTGGCTCAGGAAACCGCAAGAATAGTTGCAAAGCAGAAGTCGTTTAAGGTGCAAAGGCTCGATGTTATAGCAGATGATGATAGAGACATCATGAATGAATTAAAGCGACTTACAGAAGAAGTTTTGCGGGTATTAAATGAGAAGCTGGGCAGAAACAAACTGAAATGCTATAACTGCGGAAAGGTTGGGCACATACAGCGTGACTGTAAGGCACGAAGAAAAAGTTCAAGATCTGCTTCGCCGCCGAGAAACAACCAACGGGCTAGTCAGCAGTTATCACAGGAGTCGCCGTTAAGTATGGAGGGAGTGCTACCTTTCGCATCTGAGGACTCGATAATAAATTTAGTAGTGCCAAAGAGTAACAAAAGTATTACGACATTTGGCTACATCGATGGTAAAAAGCGCATTTTGACTATCGACACTGGTGCAGGATTCTCGATAATAAGGCCTGACTTGGTTAAAGGAGCTGTCGAACCACTAAGCGGAGTGAGCTTGCGAACAGCTACAGGTGAGCCTGCTACTGTCTATGGGAAAACACGTGTGGTGTTAAGAATTGCCGATATTGTCGCTTTTCATGAGTTTATTGTGGCCGACATTGTAGACGAAGTACTGATTGGCGCAGATTTTATGATAAGTCATAATATAAGTCTGAATATGGGAAAGCAAATTATGTATTTGTGTGATTATGAAATACCCCTGGATGTTGGGTATGAAAGTGAGGCTCGTGTGGGACAGCCTCTCGCATGTACTCGTCAGGAATCGTCAGCTCACAGTAAAGTTGAAAAACGAGAAAAAGTGGTTGTTCGTGTAAGACAGCTTAGCAGATTGGAAGCCAGGCACTGTACGGAGGCAGATAGGAGGGAATGCGTCAGTGAGGGTCGCTCGTTGAAGGTAGCGCCCAGTAAAGATTGGCTAACGACGCAAAGAAGAGAGCCCGTATCGGCCAAGGTTATAAGGGCCAATAGTATAGGTGGAAGTCAAAATTTTAAAGGAAACTGCCCAAAGTGTGTGGCAGACAGGAGCACAGCAAACAGAGGTTGTGCGTCGCTTCCACAGTGCAGTTGTAATGCACTACCAATACCCGAGGATAAGCAGGTACCTTCATAGGAGCGGAGAAATCTGTACGACCATAGAAAGTCCGTGCGTGGCCATAGAAAGTTGTCCAGATATGATTGGGTGGTGTATTCTGAAGGATCTAAGAAGGGCCAGCTGGTTTTGTCAATGAATCAACAACCAACGGAAGGATTAGTTGCCAAGCCACAAATACATTGGAATGGGCCATATAAGGTGATAAGGAAATTAAATGATGTTGTAAACCAACTACGGAAATATAAAAGGCCAAGGGCCAAAATGAAAGGTTTTTTTAGAACGATTAGCCCCTTATGGAAGAAGTGATTCTGAGCCTATTCGGGACGAACAGGCTTAAGTGGGGGGCAGTCTTACGAAAGTAACTTTAGTTAAGAATAAGTTGTAATTATTAGTTAAGAATTAGTTGAATTTATTAGTTATCTTGTATTTATTAGTTAACTTGTATTTATAAGAAATTTTATTAGCTTACATTGTTATTAAAAATTGTTATAATTTAGTACACTTCAATCCCAATGTGCAGAAAGACCTAGAAATGACCGTTAAAAAAGCTTCAGTATAAGAGGTAAAATTATGTAAACATTAGCGCTGCCATACATCAAATTAAAGTGTGGTGAATAAGTAAAGCCTCGAACCTTCGAAAAACATTTCGAATGTTCTAGACAACCAAATTGCTGTATAAATACTAGCGGCGACTAGCGTAATTAGATCATTCTAAGTTCAGACTTTGTCAATAACGTATAACGCTGAGAAAATTATAGTTGCTTGTGAATAAAAGCTATAAATTACGGTTGTTAAAAAGACTTTGTACTAAATAAAGCTGTGTTAATTGTAAACAGTGTTAAAAGTGTTTGTGTTTTATTTATTTTATTAAAGTTGCAATAAAGAACTCGAAACGGTTTATTATAAAGGAAATAAACCAAAACGTTATTGAAAGGCAGTAACGTAACAATATGTACTTTTGTATGAATTTAATAAATTCTTTTTAAATCTCAATTTCACTTCCCATTTTGCCAAATTTGTTTTTATTTTATAACAATTTCAACACAACAGCTGATTAAAAAAAAAATTATATGGCGCATAAAACGCATTGCATGTAACTTGAATTTACAAACGTATAAAATGCACAAAAAGTATCATACACATGAACGCATGGTGTGGACCTTCAGCTTAAAGCTGAAGGTCCACACCATGCGTTCATGCGTAGATGCGTATGATACTTTTTGTGCATTTGATGCGTTTCTAAATGCATGTTACATGCAATGCGTTTTATGCACCATATTGTTTTTTTTTATCAGCTGTTGTGAGAACATTTTTATTAAATAAAAACAATTTTGGCAAAAATGGAGAGTGTTATTGATATTTTACTAGAATTTCTTTAAAAGAATTCAAAGAGGAGAAAGCTTTTATTATACAAATATTCGTGATTTTCCACGGTATCAATAACTTTCCAGTTTATGGCATTTGTTAAAAAAAAAATTAACACAACAAAGATGACACTCAGAACATAAAAGTAATCGATAACTAGAATGGCAAATTTTGTTCGTGGTAAAATTGTGCTAAAAATTAATTTTAATGTTTTTTCTTCTTTAAAGTTTATGCAATCTTTGTTACGAAAACATTTTCTTTTATTAAAAACCTTTTTTAATGCAAAAAAATAGTAAAAAGTAATCCACCACACAAACATATTTATCGATAGCATTGAAAATAAAATATGATTTGTCATCCATGGCCATCAATAACAGCTGACTTTTATTCACCACACATGCGACGGATACAAAAGTAGAAAGTAAACCTACTTTGATGCGTTCATACGTCTATGCATTCTATGCATTTTGGTGTGTAACTTGTCATATGCAATTACACTGATTCAACTTTTTTGTCAAATGCATAAAAAGGACAGACGCATAAACGCATGGTGTGGACCTTCAGCTTAAGACTCGATAATTTTAATTTATTTCCTAAAGGGTTTATCTCATATACAAGTGCACGGCCTAAAAAAACACTTAATTGACAACATCTTTTGTAATTTCCCTGCGGGAAATTTGTGTCAATTGGTCCAACAGACAGGTCCTGGGATTTGTGAAAATAGAACAAGTACAAGAAGAAAGGACTCATGACCAGTGAAAGAAAAACCAATCCCTTAACTGGTTTTTGAAGAACAAAAAAGTAGAAGAAGTAATGAATTTCAGTACAGTCTTCACCGGTGCTGTGACACATTTTTTGGTACTTTCTAAAATTTGGTTCTTGAATTTAATTCTAGGACTTATTTTATTGAAATAATACTACATTGTATTGAAATAATACTACATTTTAGTGACTGACACTAAGTACGTTCATGGAGAATAGACCTGTGACTGGTCCAATTGTGTCAATTGACCGCCTCCAATCACAGCCCCATGTAAAAGTGATAGGTCGTATTCATATAAAGTGTTAGAACTAGAACCGGTCTCTACCGCCAAAGACTTATCACGGGACTACTTCGGTGTCAGTTCGCTTCCCTCTAGGGTTGTTGTTGTTTTTATTTTGTTTTTCTTAACCTACTTACAACTACAGTTAATGTTGAGAGAATTTTAACTAATTGTAGTGAGGAATGTAAGATGAGATAAACCCACTGTTTATTGTTGATGTGTTTTGTTTAAACTTTGATATTATTACAAGTAGAACTGTTGCTATAAGTCTTATATGCTCAACAGTTTCATTTGGTTTAATATCTTTAGTTTTTCTAAGATCTTTATGGATGAAGTTTTCTGATGATCTGGCCTAAGCAACCAGTGAAATGCGCATAGGAATAGCTTATCCCATCAACAATAAATTTCAAGTGTTTTTATCTATAATAATAAACTGAGAATTAAGCACGAATAACAAAATCTTTTGAAATTAACAAAATATTTTTAACTGATTTTTTTTTTAAATATTATGGTTACTTCAACCATAATTTCGGCAGCTCAAAGATTATTAGTCCTTTACCTAGTTTTCTTCCTTTTTTTTATTTTTTATAAAATTTTAATTATTGAAACCATATTCTGTTTTATTACAGGGTACTTTTAATTTCTTGTTACTTTCCTTCTATATTTATTATAATTAAACCCTTGTCAGAAACTAAAAAAAAAAAACATGACTTAAAGTATTTAGTTTTAATTATGACTCTTTCATTTTTTATTTTCAACCCCCCCAATCTTTTTGTAGCCAAAGCGACATAAAAGAGTAAAAAACTGCTTCTACAAACACTTTAAGTACACTGAAAATAATTTATACTAGAGACACTCGTTTCTACATTTTGCTCATTAAGGAACAGATGTGTGGTCTACTTTTCGTAAATATTAAGACATTTTTTATGCTTAACGAAAAGTACTTATCCCCAATAAAAAATGGAGTTTCCAACGAAGCAGGTTTGTAAGGGAGAAACATAAATGTTTCGCTTACCATTGCACTAACGGAAGACATGAATTTTATATGGCGAGTTCCCCCTTTGAAGCAATACATTTTTGACATATGACACATGGATGTAACGATCAGCTTTGCACACTGAACGTTTTGATACAGTTATTTTTTAGTATTCTCCTTTACAAACCTGCTTCGTAGTAAGGGAATGCCGTAGCACTTGAAATGTTATTTTTTTATAAAAGTTGTTGAGAGTTCTTTTACTTACTTTACTGCATTTCTGTATGTCTTATTGCGTAGCGCATAATTGTGCGCTTATTTTTTTAAATGTACCATTAGTGCTTCGCAAAATGATAAAAATTTTTATTGGGTCGTTAAATAATATTAATATTTATTTTTGACAAATTTTGAGCGTTTATTCTAAATCATTCGAACAATACAAATTTATTCAAACTATTTATCGTCATTATCAATCGACCTGTTTCCACCTTTCTGGTAGTATATGCTTTCCATGCCAAAAGAACTTTTTATTTTGTGTCGCCAAGAATGGGTTAAGACAATTTTGGATACCCTGTTTCCAAGTAAAAGGTATTCCAGTAAGAGCGCTGTGCATCAATCCAAACAAATTAAAGTCTAATCTTCGCAACCACTAAATTCTGGAAAATTTTAAACTTGTCTTTCACATATGGCCGAGCGATTTTATAATGAAATATAAAGGCTTTATGTCTAGGCGCATATTTCGGATAATTTTTCGGCCAATAATTGTTTATAATAATTCAGTTTTTTCGGTAGAGATAAGTCATGCGATCATGTAGCACAATTTAAGCCGCTTCAATCATATGGGCTCCTTCTCGGCTTCATGGATATATGCTTTTGCCATGGATTTGGCTGGCTATCCGGGCCTTACATACGGTGTCTTGCTCTAAGTGTTGTTTTAATGAATGCCATTTTTCATCACAAAAAAATATAGGATACTTAAATTACTTCTTTTCGCTTTTTTTTCTATTTATTTCGACTGGTACACAATTTGATTGTTTTTTTTTTTTTAATAAATTTTGCTACTTGCAATTGTTTTAAAATTTCTGCTGGACTGGCTCCTAACTTTTTTGAATGTATGTCTTGAGCTGCACCAAAGACCAACGCTAGCACATTTAAATCAATAGCTTATCTTCAGAATAAGATTCAGTGAGTAATCGATGTACTTTCTTTCAAATTTATGATGTTTTTTATTTTATTAAATTTACTTAATTCGCCGTTGAAACTGATATTTCTGACTGGCTAGAATGCTTAATAATACTAAGTTCTAAAGTAAGATTGTTGTGTTAAATCTTACGTTTTTACTTTTCCAAGGAGTTGATGGTCAGAGACCGAGTTGCTGAAAATGGCTTAGGAACAATAAATTCGAGTCCTGTGTCACCCTCACGTCTGCAGCGGTAATGACTTCTTCTGAACGCACAGGCTCGATTTGAATGAATATTATCCAAAAGAGTAAATGTTGGCATGAATCGGAACATAGAATTGCGTATAAGAAGCTCAGATGAACGATTATGTGTACTGTGAACTTGACGAAGTGCTCCATAAGTTTGGCGAAATGAGCGTGAATTTTGGAGATAAATTTTCACGAATTGTAATCGTAGTATTGGTGTAGGCTTTTGCATGATGATTTGCCCAAGCATACTGAAAAAAACGGTACTAGGAGCATAATTTCATATGAGGGGCTTAAAGCACAAGGGGTTCAAGTGACTTATGTTAAATAATGAGACAAAAGCGATTGTTTCGCTTGTGCTCCAAGCGAAGCAGGTATTTTAATGCCAAGTGCTTGAACTGATCACCATATCTAGCGTCCGGATGAGAATCCTGAATTCACCTCTTGTGCTCTGAACAACTGCTCCGAACTTCACCTATAATTTCATACGTAAACTCAATTTTAGAAAAAGGCACTTAAACCCCTTGTGCTTTAAGCCCCTCATATGTAATTCGCTAAACGAACACTTATTCAGGAAACAAACCTTTAGAAAAGATACATCATCAGCGAGGATTGATAGAACACAAGATTTTGCCATGCGCATAATTTCCCTTCGAATGACGAGGCTTGACCATGGCTACGGCTGTCTTAAAGTCCTTAAGATTCGCGAATTTTTTATAAGAAATCTATACATTTTATAAGATTTATTTTCATAATCAGCCATATTCTGTAAATCGAAATCGAGTAAAATTTAAATCGAAGGAGGTTTCCAGTTAAATGTGCTGTTTTTATACAAATTTAACTAAACGTTCAATCACTTGTGTTGCGAAAACTGCACATAACTTATTTTTTTGAAAATTACTGAAGCTTTTCTGAATGTTTCAAAGAAGTTTTGATGAAAATCTTATGAAGTATATAAAACGGAATATTTTAATTAAATTTTAAAACTAGATCGTTTTCAACGTTATTGAACCAGCTTGTATTTCACTCAAATTCGTTTTTTAGAACATGGCTGATTATGAAAATAATTAAGTGTTACGAAAAAAATTCGTAGATTTATGCAGGGTTTAAAAGCACCCATCAGCTGGATGCTTTTTATTTTTGCTTTTGCCACTGCTATTGAAATTTTTAATTTTTTTTCCAATAGCCAATGTTTTGTTTTTCGTTTGTGCAAAAAAGCAAATCTCCTTTTTTTGTATATTTTTATTTTTTGACAATTGCTTTTTTAACAGCCCGCGACAAAAATGAACAACCATTTAAAAAGCAAAAGCTAAAAAAAATTATTTCGCCTTTTGCTTTTTTACTTTTTTCTAAAAGAAGAGCTAGTTAAAAAAGACAAACCAAAAAAAAAATCTAAAATTCAAACAACAAAAATTCTTCTTTGGCTGGTAAAAACAAAAAGCCGATTCAATAAAAAGAAAAGCTGCTGAAGTGTGTGCTAAAAGCAGTCTGAGCAGAGCTATTAGCTCTGCAAAATGGCAGATTACAACGATAAAATACATATCAGTGTAAGGTTGAAATAAGAACAAAATTACAAGAACTTAAAAATTTGTTTTACTTTTCATACAAATACCGCTTGTAAAAGGCAAAGCATACAAATTGTGACGTTGATTTGATTATTTTATTGTATAGAAAACAATTACAAATTCTTGTTGTGTTTGTTTAGCATGAAAAATTTCACTTGTCGTCGTCGAGTATTTTTTTGCAATCATGTGCCTTTCAGCAGCCTTTTGCGCTGCTTTTATCTCCTATTTTGCGGCTATTACCATGCATTGGTTTTTGATTTGGCAGCTGTTTGACAGAAGCTGTTTGTTTCATTCTTTTTCCTACATATTTTTTCCTACAACATAAAAGTGATTGCCGTTGCTTTTTTAGTTCCATCAAATAAGAAATTTTTGCTATTGTTAAACAAGTAAGAAAGTATAGTCGGTAAAGGCCGACCATATGATACCCTACACCACAGTATTTAAAAACACATCATGCTTATGTGTCCATATGAATATGGATTTATCTATGTTTATAAATTTCATTAAAATCGGTTTGAGAGGCATAAATTGCCCCTATCTCCCCTTGTGGTCCTATTTTTTAAAAGATGCATACCTTGTGTGTCCATATGGATATGGTTCTATCTAAGTTTTAAATTTCATTAAAATCGGAAGAAATTTCCCCCTATCTTCCATCGTTGTCCTACGATTAGTCCCATTTTCGATAGGCTTGGTCCTTGTACCAATAAGAACCTATGTCCCAAATTTTATCAAATTATCTCTAAAATTGCGACCTGTACTTTGCGCACAAGGTTACATGGACAGCCAGCCAGCCAGCCTGCCAGCCAGCCGGACGGACAGCGTTAGTTCGACTCAGAAAGTGATTCTGAGTCGATCGGTATACTTTAAGGTGGGTCTAGGACCAATATTTTAAGGCGTTACATACATCAGCACAAATGCATAATACCCTCTCCACTATTGTTTAGTGGGTATAAAAAGCAATAGTTGGAAAAAGCCAGTGTCCATTAAAAGGTTACTTTTCAAAAACAGTGTGTTTATTTTGCTGCTGCTTTTGAAAAGTGTGGGCTTTTTTAGCAGTGGAACTTGTCGGCTTTTTATTTTTTGTTTTTTTTTTTTTTTAATATGATAAAGGCAAAATTTGGCTGCTTTTGCTAATATGGCGATAGCATTTTAAACCCTGGATTTATGTATGTACGAAGAAATTTCCTGGTTTTCCAATGAACGAAAGTTTTCGTTTAAATACACCGCGAAAAAATTCCCGACAATTGTTTTTTCTATTGATCCATTAATCAAAAATAAAATCAGTTTGAAAAAAAATTTGGCAGAGTGATATAAACATTGACTTCACACAGAAAGAAAATATCAATGGTAAATTAATGCCGTGTGTCCACTTCCAAGTTTTCTTTTGGAAGTTGCTTCCAGAAGTGACTTCCAGGAGTTTTTGTCGTGTAAACACGTATTAGAAGTCGACTTCCAGAAGTTACTTGCAGCAATTATGTGGAAACACGTATTTGTTGCTTGCTGGAAGTAACTTGAACGACTTGCTGTGAACTGCAAGTGTTTTGAAGTTTTGCAGAAGAAGTCGGGAATACGTGAGTAAACGGTTTGTGGTATTAGCTGCGTTCGTTTACCCCAAAATTTGTTCAAATTTGTACTGGATATTACTTAAATGCGTTCGAGTACACATAAATTTGTAAAATTTTTATATTACTCACCTACTGGATTTTACTGGAAAAGTAAACGAACGCACATATTCTCTTCTGTTTTCAGTTTTGTTTTGTGTTTTTTTTAGTTCTTTTCAAAATTTATAAAAATGGACAAAATAAATTCGTTTGGAGTAGCGAAAAAACACATTTGGTAATTGAAAAACAAGAGAGTTGTCCTGAATTATGGGACACGTCCCTAAAAGACTATAAGAATAAAATTAAAAAACAAAATTCCTTAAAGGCAATAGCCAATGAAACATTTTTATACTGTCATTCGTAAAAGAAGCAAACTACTGCAAGCTGTACTCACATTGTGTGGAAACACGTCTGCAATTTCTTGCAGCAAGTTCGTCGTGATAACTTCTACAAACTACTTCTGGAAGCAGACTTCCGAAAGTTTCGGTTTGAGTGGAAACACTTCAGCAAATACTTGCAGAAGTTCTTCCGCAAGTGACTTGCTAGTGGACACACGGCTTTACATTGCGAAATGTAGATTAAAAATCATAGTAAATTTCTGCAAGAGTATGGACATTATTTAAAATTATAATTTTTTCATATTAATTTTAAACGAAACATTTTAAAATAAAATGGTTCAAAATTTAATCCATAAAATCCTGTTTTATTTGTTTTGTATAGAAACAATAACAGCACTTTAAAACATTAATTTTTTTTTATTTTTATTTATCAAATATGAAAAATTGGGAATTAAGCCCTTCATACAGAAATCGTATTAATGATAAATTTAGTATTCCCGTAAATAACTTTGATAATATTAATTTTTTTATTTTCATGTTTAAAATTATTTATAAAAATAAAAAAATTCCCGTATTCTTTTTGTTAAAATTATTTAGTTAAATAGTATATTAAAATTTCAGGCAATTCTGCTGGCGTCTTTCAATTGTGAGTGCTTCTGTAAACAAAGGGGAAAACAAAAAAGTGAAAAATGTGTTACAAGAAAATTAGGGCTGCCAGACTTGGGGATTTATCCCCAAAGTTGGGGATTTCATGCAAGCAAATTTTTTGGGGATTTAATAAAAAAAATCGGGGATTTTACACATTTTTCATATATTTTCCCTGCTTTTATTATTTACGCTTATTTTTCTTTATTTCGTATATGAAAAAAAGTATCAAAACTTGTATCTTACTCATATCAACAACTTATACGGTGTTAAGGGTACTAATTAAGATTAATATTTTTTTAAGTGTGTAAAAGGTACTTAATAAACTTATGTTATTATTCTTGAGTGAGTGTTTTAAAAAAAAAAATTTTTTAAAAAACCTAAAACCGTTGAAAACACATACAATTTTTGATTTTTTAAAGACAATATTCAAGTAAATATGTCTTCCCCAAACATAAGTAAATATGAAAGACAATACAATAAAGTTTTGGAAATATGTATTTTTATTGTTGATTTTTAGGATGGTTAAAACCGATGGAACGAGCTCCAACTTCTTATTAATTGACTCATTCGTCTTCAAAAACAGTTCTGCTTGTAATTCCTCACTGGAATCGCATAAAAGGATTTAAAAAAAAACATGCCGAAACCAGTCGCTACAAACGAAATAAAATAATGTCTTTTTACCAAAAATTTTTATGTGGTTATTTCTTATTAAAATTTTTCTTACTATTTTTTAAAAAAATTTTAAATTTGGTCAGAAAAAAATCAATAAAAAATATTAATTTTTTAAGGTTATTTTTTTGTAGTTTGGGTATTTTTGGGGATTTTTGGGGATTTATTTTTAATTTTTGGGGACAAGGAAAAAAGTACGTGGCAGCCCTGAAGAAAATAAATAATTTTATTCTCTCTCTCTCTCTCTCTCTCTCTCTCTCTCTCTCTCTCTCTCTCTCTCTCTCTCTCTCTCTCTCTCTATCTGGTTCCGCGGGTAAGTGTTTTTTTTTATTATATCAAACTCAAACCAATTTGATTCTACATGAAATTCAAATTGTTTCAACTTGAAATAACTTGCATTCAACGTGATTCGGAGTGTTATTTTAATATGAATGTCATTCTGTTCTAACTTTACGGGAATGTTAAATAAACATGAATTATAGTACTTTTAAAAGAAAATAATGTTGTTCGCAAGTTTTTTTAATATCATGTTAAATTAACATGAAGTAATTATGAAGCAAAATCACTACCACAAAATTAAAATCAACCTTCTCTTCGAGGATTAACATTAATTTTTTTGTGTGTTATATCAACTACATTACTGAAGAAAATGCTCTTAACATCAAACAAAAATTTAACTGATACTTTGATTTGTAACTGGTGCGTATTTAATAAATTTTTTTTTATTAACATAACAAATTTTTTAATTGAAATCAACTGGTACAGTTATTTCCGCTTAATTGAGTTTCTAAAAATGCACGACTTTTGACGCAATTAAACGGGAACTCAATTAAGCAGTACTCGGTTAATTGAGTCGCCGACGCAATTAAAACGAAAATCGCTTAATTGAGCAAGATGTGCAATAAAGCGAAACACCCATGTGTAGATAGAAAATGTAACTCATTTCTTTATTTATTTTATATAACATTTATTTATAAAACTGAAACATGAAATATGACTTTCTTGATTTTTGTGGAGCAAAAACACATTAAGTAGAGGGAAACAATTAACCGAAACATTTGCTTTTGTTTTTCGCAATGTGGTCTTATTTTGCGAAATAATTAAGCGGGTGACGCAATTAAACGGAACTCAACTAAACGGGTATTTTTACATAGACTGTTATACTGAATGATTTCGTTCCATGGTTTTTAGTGCAATAAAACGGGAAACTCAATTAAGCGGGGCTCAATTAACCGAAAACTACTGTATATTTTTCTGTGTAAAGCATCAATTTCTCTCCCTGTAGTATAAGAAAAAAAAAACCAAGCTGTTTTTTGTTTGCCCTCTTTTGCTTTTAATAGATGACAGTCATAATTTTAAGTAAAATTAAATGAAGTTTAATGAAATATAAGATTATAAAAAAAATTTTATGAAAAAAGAAATTAATAGAAGCAAAAAAAAAACAATAAATCTTTTTGAAAAAGAACTCTACTTCAAAAATCAATGAGGCGCATTAGAAAACTTATGTAAATGAAAACTTAAATTTCAAATTTACATACAATTTAATATACTAAAACAGAATTCAGCTAATCCCAAATAACAAAACACAGATTAAATTCAGTCGAACTAAACAAGAATTTCTACACTATCTTTACAACTCACTATGGGAATATGAGAATTGTTTAACCGTGTTAAACTAACAATTACACATTGAGACTCCTGTATGAAGCCGACAAGTCATTTGAGTGTGTCAGTCAGTATAAGTTTGCAGATACTATTTTGCTACAATCTACAGAGTCTGAGTTATTTTTCTTTTACAACAACACCAACAAATACTATTGGGTATCTTCCTTACAATGACAACGACAACAATTATTTGCTGATAGTTTAAGGAGTATTTTCCACAATTTTTGCAACAATTTCGAGTAACCGAAGTGCAAAACCACAAGTGGACCAACCAATACATACATTTTAAATGTATATTTTAATACAAATTGGTGAAATGTATTTAAATTTGTCAGCATGTGTGTGTGAGTGTGTGTTTTACCCTGTAAATAATATTGGACTACCTGATCCATTTCGATAAAATGGACTACTCTATGGACTGGTTTAATATAATGCTAAAAAGTGCTTGAAGTGAGACGACATGTTTCGTTTTTAACGACATGTTTTCGTTTTTGAACGACTTCAAAACGAATCATCTTGAGAATACCATGGAGTAGTTTTAAGACTACTACTTTGAAGTCCAAAGCTGGGTTAAACGGTCCTGCCCTAGGACATCGTAAAGTTAAAAAGACCATATTTTTCCATACTTTTGGGTTAATTTTGGACTAGTCCTAGTCCCTTGTGGTCTACATTTTACACGCATGTTTGGACTAGTCCTACTATTTGCAGGGTATATAATAAAATACTATGCAAACAGTTTTTTTCGGCGCACACTGGGGTAATAAGTACTGATTTGTGAGATCAATTCAACCAGATAGTTAGACGAGGTAGTTTGTGTTTTTTTTTTCGTACCTCAAATATAACAGAAGCCAAAATATGATATAAAATGACTAACTTTAGAAGAGTTTTATCGCTTTTTATTTTTTGAAATTGTCAGACATTTATACCTTTTGTACACTTACATAAATTTCGGAGGAACGCATGGAAATGTTGAAAATGTTAAACATGCATTCAAAAATCAGCATCAAAAAATTTACCATTTCTGAAGAAAAAACTTTTTTAAATACGTACTTTTTTCTACAAAAGTGCCAAAATTTTAAAAGAAAACACCAAAATGCATTTGGAAACCATTTTTTATAATAATATAAATAAATTGCAAAAAAGGAAAAACTTATCAAATGGTTACGCTGCTTTCAAATTAAGTGTAATTTTTTCAGTAATGCCACAATATGACAAAAATAATTAGAAGATGTAGAATTATGTAGAATGTTATGCTATGTTCATACGACGATTTAAACCACTCGTTTCGCTCGATTCGCTACGATTCATTCTTCTTTAATTTTGACATTTATTTTTGTGTTGTTTGTGTGATTTTATTTAAAACACATTAAAATGTATGTAAAAATTAAAAATATTTTATTTAATACTTTTATTATTTTATAATTATTACTTTATTTTATTCAGCATCAATTTTTATTTTGTTTATTTTAATTTTTTTCGATTTTTTTTTGAGAGCTAGTTCAGATAAACTAACGATAATTGCAATCAAAATTGGAGATGGAAGTACATTTTTCCTGTTTCGCCGCATGTTTCAATATGAAACGACCTGTTTCGCTCTCAAAAGTTTGTATGGCAAAACATGCTGTTTTGATCATGTTTGGGGCGCGAAACAAGAATGGGAGAGCAAAACACGAATATTGCTGTCCGTGTGAACATGGTATTACACTACTTTCAAAATAAGTGCCTTTTTGTCAGTGATGCCACAATAATAATAGAATTTATTACCACTTTTCTCGTGATGACACTTAAATAATCGAAGATGTAGAATGGAATACAAGAAGATAGGAACGTCTTGTAAAAATGTTACTCTCTGTATTTCTTATGGGAAAATTTCAACATCTTTGCATATTGATGATAGATGTTAGATGTTGACAAGTGTGTAAAGGTTATAACGGTTATAGTACAAGTATGTGATATTGATTTTTTTCGTACTAAAGTTTTAAAGGATTTAAACTGTTAATGTTTCTAAAATATCCATGTATCCATAAATATCACTTCTTTTTATCTCCAACAACAATTGGAACTTTCTGTAGCTTCAAGATTTTTTTTTTTTTTTCAAAACTGTCGTTGGACAGATATTATTGGATCGGAGCTGACTAAAAACCTGTTGAAAACATCTTCAATAGTCAGTCTTAAACCGGCATCATTTTCGAACAAAATTTTCATTTGAGTAACTCTCAATGTTTTCACTTTCCTGCTCTCTGTTTGCTCACTGAATTCAAGAAAAGGAAATTCCTTTCGACCCATAGAAGACTTCATTAAAAAAAATTCAAAAAAATAACAAAAAGTTTATTAACAAGGTTTCGTTTAAATGTGCTAAATTCCCATTTCATACTATTGATAAACTGAAATTTATTGTTGAAGGGACAAGCTATTCCTATGCGCATTTCACTGGTTGCTTAGGCCAGATCGTCAGCAAACTTCATCCAAAGATTTTAGAAAAACTAAAGATATTATACAACAAAAACTGTTAAGCGCATAAGAATTATAAACCCCAGTTTTACTTGTAACAATATCCAAGCTTAAACAAAAACAACAACAATAAAAAGTGAGTTTATCTTTTCTTACAGTCCCAACTACAATTGGTTGATTTTTTGTCAACTCTAAATGTAGTTGTAAGTGGGTAAAGAAAAAACAAAAATAAAAACAAATTACTTTATTTTATTTTGCCAGTTCAGTTTTATTTACACTGCCACATGCATATTAGTTATCAAAGTTTTTCTTGGGATTCAAAAAATTAATTAACAATGTTTCGTTTAAATGTGCTAAATTCTCATTTCATACTATTGATAAACTGAAATTTATTGTTGCAACAATATTTAAAAAAGTCAACATTGCAATTAGCATGAGCAGTTACCATTAGTATTTTTAGTTTTCTTTTACACAAAAATTTTGTACAAAGTTTGGCTTTCTTTTAACTGGCGTCCATTATTATTTAATTATCTTAACCCGGTTTTTTAATTTATATCATTAAGCAGGGCTGATTACCCCAGTGTGCTGCGTAGCAAATGTTATGTATGTAATTGTTTACAAAGCTCTTCGATGTTCAAGTTAAATTGTAGACAATCTTGCACGACTGCAGATATTTATAAATTGTATATTTAAAAATATTGGATAAGAGAAAGAATATACTATGTCAGAATGCAGTTCGGACTCTAGATCAGGTTTGAGCTCATATCCTACTCAAAGTTTTAATTTTCAAAAGTAATTTTTGGGAATACAAAATTTTAATTTAAAAGATTTTGTAATTCGTGCTTAATTTCCAATTTTTATTCCTGATAAAAACACTGGAATTTATTGTTGATGGGATAAGCTATTCCTATGCGCATTTTGCTTAGGTCAGATCATGAGGAAACTTCATCCATAAAGATTTTAGAACAACTAAAGACATTAAACCAAATAAAACTGTTAAGCGTATAAGAATCATACGCAACAGTTCTACATTTAACAATATCAAAGTTTAAGCAAAAACATCAACAATAAACAGTGAGTTTATCTCTCCTTACATTCCCCACTGCAATTGATTGAAATTCTTCCAACATTAATTGTAGTTGTAACTAGGTAAAGAAAAAACAAAATGCAAAAAACAACTTGCAAAAGCATGTTGCCAGGTAAGTTTTTTTAGGCCGTGCACTTGCCAGTTTATTATCAAATGTAGTTTTTGGGAATACAAAATTTTAATTTAAAAGATTTTGTTATTCGTGCTTAATTCCCAGTTTTTATTCTTTTCCTGACGTAGGAATAGCTTATCCCTTCAACAATAAATTTCAGTATTTTTATCAGGAATAAAAATTGGGAATTAAGCACGAATAACAAAATCTTTTTGTTTCAGTTATAGTACTGGTCGATGTTGGAATTCAGATTCTAAAACTGGTTCCATTAAATCTATAACCTAAAAAAAGGATTGCTTGATTTTAAATGTTTATTAAAAACCACATTTATAAATTAGTAGAAGAATGGAAAAAGATCATTACTTATTCAATCCTTCTGGTAACATACAGATTCCATGCCAAAAGCAGTTCAACTTTGTTTTTAGACCAAGAAAGAATCGAATATGATGTGCAGCGCATTCCAGTGAAAGCGAATTGTATCAATCGAAACAAATGATAGTCTGTTGAGCTTCTAGGCTTCAAATAGTGTAAGGCAAAACTTTCCAACCACAATTTTTTTTTAATAATTATTACCTGATGCTGCAGCATGTGTCCCAGCGTTGTCATGATTTAATAACATAGCTTAAATTCTAGTCGCATATTTAAGCCTTTATCGGCCAACTCTCGCTTCAAACTAATCAATTGTATGCAGTACGACTTTCCTGTGATCGTCTGGCCTCAATTCAGCAGAATGAAATTTATGATACTCTTCTAATCCCACTAAGTACAGGGCTGGTTGGCCGGACTTGACATCTGATTTATTTGTCTTTGGTTTGTCGTAGTTGGCCTATTTTTTTATCGATGAC
Organism: Pollenia griseotomentosa; assembly: GCA_963931875.1. Lineage (NCBI taxonomy): Eukaryota > Metazoa > Arthropoda > Insecta > Diptera > Polleniidae > Pollenia > Pollenia griseotomentosa. The sequence continues at coordinate 166,768,726 of OZ007561.1, read as the reverse complement.
GGTTATGGATTGTGGGTTCGATTTCCGCCAGAGACTCTGGTCTTCTGCAGACAAAGGTAGAACTTCGCTTGATTAGTTTAGGTAAAAAAAAAGCAATTTGACAGTATTCTAAATATATATATCTGATGATTTAACAGAAAAAGGTGCTTAAAGGACCCTAAAATAATAAGTTGCTAATATTCTTTACCTCCACGACTTTTAATTAGTCCACAAGCTTGACATAAATATACGCCAAATAAAACTTGAATCTGTTACAAGTAGTTCTTAGGAGATTATAAATAATACTTTACTAAAATATGCTACCAAAAATGAATGAAAAACTTTTAAGTAGTTGTAGCATATAACCGCGAGTTACCTTAGAGGAGGACGGTTGGTTGGCAGGACTCCGGTCTGGCCAGGGGACCTTCAGTTTCTACACTGACGGTTCCAAAATGGAGAACGGAGTTGGAGCTGCAGTATATTGCCGGGAACTGGGTATTCGGGAATCGTATAAGCTTTCCGATTGCTGCAGCGTATTCCAGGCGGAAATTTTTGCGGCCAAAAGGGCTGCTGATTTGGCACGTGTTTCCAGTACTGAGAACTCACACGTAAACTTTTTCATTGATAGTCAGGCGGCGATCAGGGCAATAACCGCTGATTACTCATACTCCTCGGTCATCCAGGAGTGTAGGGACTCGATAGATAGACTCTATGCGGGGTCTTTGTGACCGGCCACTCAAACCTAACCTAACCTAACCTAACCTAGCATATATTCATGCTTAAAACTACAACAAACCGGCGGAATCAACGATATGGGCAAATTTAATTTAATTTTTCTTCTAGCCGTACTTCGCTTTCTAGTTCAGTTTCTAGTTTAGTTTAGCAGAAAAAACTTTTGCCTTGTTTTTCCAGAAAATTTTGCTCCTTGGCCTTTATTCCTACCAAAACTGATCCCTAAAGATTTCGCTTTCATTTAAACAAAAAAAAAATTTTTTTTGGTAATATATACTTATGTAAAATGAATATATATATAACCAAGTGCATTTGTATATATATATAATTTTTTTTTTCTGGCGTTCCATTTACCAATATATTGTTTATAACACATAAAGATTTTGCAAGTATATTATAATATTATTTCTTATTTTTTTGAAATTTAAGAAATAAATCATAGAATATTTAAAGAGCTAAGGATATTTGTTGAAAAATATATCATCTGCAGCTTGAGCTTAAAAAGGGGGGAAAATTAATAAATAATTATATATTGTTATCTTAAACGCAAATGGCCCTAACTTACTAAAAATTAAAAACTGACTTTTTCATAAATTCTGTAGTCCTGCATTAACACAAATGACAGCAAAGATTTTTTTTAAATGTTTTGGCCAAAATAAGCGATTTTAGTAACAAACCAGTAAGAGTGCTTTATTCGGCTATGCCGAATATTTGATACCCTCTACCGACAGTTGGAATATTTCAGGCGTGGGCCGGGCCCTATATGTGATCTATAAAATTATAAAATTATCTTTTTAAAAACGACAGTATTTAAAATTTAATTAATTTCTTGTCATATAAAAGTTAATTTGAACAAATATTTTCGAGAGGGTAATTAATATTTCTAAACTGTTTTCCGGGAGTAGACTTTTTATGGGACCTATGATAAATTGTGGAGCGATCTTCACAAAATTTAACAGTGCGATTTTTAGTCCTTTAAAACTGTAATGTACGAAATTATATTACAATATCATCACTTCCCAGCAAAAACTTTACTTACCAAGTAAGTTAGCAAATAATGTTGGAGAAAATAAACACTACTTATTTTTCGGCTGAATAACTACTTATTTTTGTTCGAGGTGTCCACAGAATTCAGTACTTACAATACACTTACTAGAAGTCAAAAAATATCTAGTTATTATTTAACTACTAGTAAGTTGGATTGTAAGTACTTACAATATACTTACCAGAAGCCAAAAAATCACTAGTTAATAGACCTAATAAGTAATTATTGAGTGCGTTACCAGTAAGTAAATATTCAGTACTGAAAACAACACAACTAATAAGTAGTTATTGAGCTGATTATTAGTAAGCAAATATTCAGTAGTGAAAATACTAGAAGTAATAAGTAGTTGTTGTGGTCATTACTAGTAAGTACTTATTAAAGTCTTCAAAATAATGACAATTGTAATGACAACTACTTACCAGGTAACGTATGAAATAACTACCACCTATTACTAAAAATCAAAAAGTTTTTCCTGGGTTGTTATAGTTCTAGGCGTGCTAAGCTGTTTTCCGAGACTATGCTTTATATGGGCCTATGGTAAACTATGCACCGAGCTTCACAAAATGTAAAAAACTGATTTCTAGTTATATAGAACGAATTTGTGCCAAATCTTATATCAATCCGTGCATTATACCACCATTTATGTTAGTTTTCGTAACAAAATTATCAATTTCTTAGGGCGGCGATTCCACATTTAGACTCATAACTCTCATCCCACTGGATTTCAATCCCAAGCTGCTTAGGCTTACTAGAAGCAATTTAACAAAAAAAATATTGCTCTTTTCTTTTCAGTTTTTTAGAAAGTGAGCGTGTTTTCAACAGACGGACAAGGCTAAATCAAATAAAGAATTACTCAAGGAGCCAGAACAAATACTTGGGTATTCATTCGGTTAACCGTTAATCGGTTAACTTCTACCCGATTAACCGATCGGTTAATTTGAAATTGGCTTTTTTCTATTAACGATTAAACCGGTTAATTTAACCCTCCGATGAGTGACAGTTCTGAACTTCACGGCCGTGTGAAAAGGACCCTACGGACCTTTTTTGTAAATCATGTTTTTTTCATATAATAAATTTTTTTTTTGATTTTTTTTTTTTTTTGTTTTTATTGTTTATAACTAAATTCTACATACAAAAATAATTATTGAACTTTATTGCTTTCAAGGAAAGGCTCAATATTCTAATTTTATACTACTAGCAATAAACCAGTTCTTAGAATTTTTTGTTCTTAGTATTTTTGTTCTTAGAATTTTTTGTTTTTATCATCATCCCTAATGTCTTTGAGTTTAGGTCTTTGTGTTCAGAACAAGTTAATTATGTGTTGAAATAATAAAAAAATTATAATGAAAATTAGTGAAATTCCGTACAAGGTCCATACGGACCTATTCACACGTCCGCGTACTATTCTCATTAAAACCTCAATAACTCCTAAAGTAATGATCCGATCGGCTTGATTTTTTTTCCAAAAGATGCGCAACAAAATACTCTTGGGGGGGGGGGGGGGGTTGTAGTGGCCGAAGTAGGAGTAATTTCAATGAAAAGGCAAAAAGGTCCCTAGGGACCTTCTCACTCATCGGAGGGTTAAGTCGATTAACCCATTAACTGATGTAACAACATTTTTAATTTTTTTTTTTTGTATTTAACCAAATTTTTTGTGTTTTTAATTATGGGTGAGCTCCAAAATGTCAGTTGCAAAGCAACTCGCTTTTTTAAATGCATTCTACAATGCAACGAATTAGAATTTTACAATGTTATCTGTACCAAACAAAGTGCATCAAAAAAGTTGTGTTTAGAAAATTTTTTCATACAATATATTTTCTTCTAGAAATGCATTCTTAGAATACAGTACAAAAACAGAAACTAGGGAATTCGGAAATAAACTTTTTTGCAGAATATTCGATCTTGAGCCTTGTTAGGATGAGTTAGATCATGATGTGACAACAGAAGAAACTGTCGAATTAACCGAAACAATTAGAAGTGTTAAACATTTAAAAAAAATTAACACAGGACTCTAATGGCAAAATGGAAGATTTTTTATGTTTAAAGAAATCCAGGAAGAGGACTGAGAAATTACATAATCTGTATTTTGGGTGGCTTAAGATTTCTCCAAAATCTTAGATAACTAAAATAATTTTTTCCAAGTCAATAAATTTTTTTTAAAAATTGAGTTTGCTGAAGAGTCATTCTCCACTAGTGCTGGTGAAACGGCCCTGTATACAAAAGAAACACTGTCAATTGGCAAAACAACTGGTAGGCTTTCGAAGAAAAATGGTAGAAAAATAAATTATAAACAGTGCAAGGCAATTTATAAATTTATAATTTTTAATAGTTTTTTGCTTCTCCTCTAAAATATTCAAAATATTAGATAGGGCCCTTTGTGTTTAAGCTGACGATATATATAACTCGTTTAATAATGAAGAATGCTTTTAGTAGGTCAGTAAACTGTAAAAGTTAAACAGCCTGATTGTTAGTTAAACAGAAAAAACTTATAAACGGTTTGTTATTTTGCATATAAATGACCTAAATTGCGAAATGTGTTTATTTTAAACATAATGGGAATAAATTATTTTTATGGCCTAAAAATATGCCATGAATTTATTTATTAAGTTTAATTTGTAAAGTATTGTACTATCAATTTAAATTAATGTATTTTTTGCTGTTTACATCTGCTGCGAATTTTCATTTTAGCAGAATTAAAGGAGTTTTCTTCCTACTTGCCAGAGTATTTAATTTGCTACATCTTTCTCTGTCTCTCTCTCTATTTCTAAAGTTTCTTTTGACATTTTTCTTAAGTTGTCTAGCAAGTTAATTAGCTGCTGCGACCCCTAGTGACACCTGTCTCATGAGTATTTTCACTTTGTCAGTTTTTAGTTCCTGCTTCTTTTGTTGTCCTTCTATATATTTGACGTTTGCAAGGATTTTACTAAAAAATTTTGCTGCTTTGGTGTTTATATTAAGTCATACATTTTTTTTTTTTTGTATTGTGACTTTGGAACTGCGTATTTCCTGTTAGTATTTTATTACTTTTTGTTGCTTTTCTGTCAGTCAAAGACATTCTCTCTAATATTTCTTAGTTGCAAAAAAGGGAATGATACAAAAATTAAAGTTAATTAAATTGCCGGCAAACTTACTGAAGTGACAATAATATTTGCGAGTAGTTAAAAGTGCAAAACTAAAATTAAAGTTCTTAGGAATTTTTATAGTTAAATAAAAAGTTCAACAATATAACCACAATACTAATTATTGTTTAATTTAACTTTAACTTTAAATCTTTAATTCATAAGTTTTCTTTTCCTTATATTTGCCAGTAATTTGACAACTTGTTTCCTTCTTTCGTGTTATCTATTATTTTTCACTGACTAATAACTTTCATGCCCTCTTAATCTTTGAAAATATAATCAATTTCCTTCAAATATATCTTTCCATATGTAAGACATTTATAAAGTAGTTCATGTGTAGTTTGCAATGAACTTAGACAATATACTTGCAATTATCAAACAACTGACATTGTGTTCACTTATGATGTTCAACATTATGCAAAATCTAACTAATTAGTATGCTAATATAATACAAAAGGAATTGCTTAAAAATGCACATACATTTAAACACAAGAACTAAAACATTCAAAAGATATTATGCACAGTGGGCTAGATTGAAGAAGCCAGACTTCGAAAATAAGCATTATATAGTGTTCTTTTGTGTTCGGTTCGGTAGATATGTGGAAAACGCAAACGCTTATAGTGTTTCTTTAGTAAATCATTAAAAAATAAACGTTGCACTGTTTGTGATTTTCGAATACCAAAATAATATTATGCTTATCCAATTCAACAAAAAGATGAAAACATTTTATTGCATTTTTTTAGAACACAAAGTTCGTTGTGTTCGGTTCAGCACCTTAATGCACGTTCGTTGTGGCTAACGCTCTCTTGGCTGGTGAAGAAAACCAAAAATTGTTTACAAAAAAAAAAACATGTAAACAATACACACACAAATTATTCGTGCTGTGGTCGTTGCTTAAATTGTTTAGCTTGCTCATTCCTTTATCAATTTTAAAAATAAACCCTATAGAATAATTAAAAAAAATATAATATATTTCTACAGAACCACTACAATTGTTCTGATTTATAACGAAGAACAAAGCAATAGGAATATAATGTTTGTTACTTCCTTGAAAATAGTTATGAAGAACGGCTTTAAGGGTTAAACAGTTCATTATTTAGTGTTCAACTCACACACCCTAGAACGATATCTATGTTTTAGTGTTTGTGTAGATGAACACAACCCTTAATAGTGTTCGTAACTATTTCCAAGAAAGAGCCGAACATTATGTAGTGTTCTGTTCTTCGTTAAAAAACAGAATAATTGTAGTAATACTGTAGACAAACATTATATTTTAATGGTCTATAGTGTTTCTTTTTTTACATTGATGAAGAAATGAACAAACAAAAAATTTTACCAACGACCGCAGTACGAACAGCTTGTGTGTGTATTGTGTATATGTTTTGTTTGTGTAGAACTATTTTGTTGGTTTTTTTCGTATGTGTGTTTTGTTTTGGTTAAAAATGTTTGGTTTTTTTTTAACAGACAAAAGGGACGAACATTAATCAGCCGAACCAAACACAATGAACTTCATTTAAAAAAAAACAACCCGAAATGTTTGGTGTTTTTTTTTTTAACAGACAAAAGGGACGAACATTAATGAGCCGAACCAAACACAATGAACTTCATTTAAAAAAAACAACCCGAATGGAATTAGATGTTCTCATCTTTTGTTTAGTTGAATAAAAGCAGTATCATTTTTGTGCTCGAAAGATGATAAGCCGGGAAACGTTTTCTTTTTTAATTATTTTCTACACAAACACTATTAGCGTTTGTGTTTTCAACAAATCTATCGAACCGAACACTAAGAAGCGATATTGAGTGTTTATTTTCTAACACTGACACAAACACTTAAAAATTGATATCGTTTTTGGGTGTGTGAGCCGTATGGTAAATATTATTCTGTTTATTTTCGAACACTAAAAAACACTGTTCCGTTTTTTTAAGTAGTTATTACCCAGATCATGTTGTCTAGTTTAAGTTAAGTTTAAAGCTAACATTTTTGTTTAGCTTTAAAGTTATTTTTGACGACTGTATTAAGACTTAAGGAATCTTCACACTTAATAAATATTTAACGAAAAATCTTGAAAAAAGCATGATCAACAAATTTAAAACAATTTTAATTAATTTATTTGACTTTATTTCTAAAACAAATTGTTGTAAAATAAAATTATTAAAGTTAAAAATGGTGTTTGATGTAGCAAAAGTTATGTAGTAATAAACAAAAGCGTAATAAAAAATATTGGTTATGCTTTGAGTGCCTATTAAGTATGACCAAAGCTTCAGCATAGGTACGAATTCAGAACCTGGTTCGCGTTCTAGTAAATTTTAGTGTAGAATATAAATTAGATTCTAGGTAAGGTCCTAATTAAGCTTAGCATTTATTTTTCATTTCAGATTCTTATTTCATTAGTATGTAGTCCATGTTTGAATTCAAGTCCTTGTTCACGTTCATTTTCAAGAACCAACTTTAGTCAAAGTTTTTTTAAATTTTAGTTAAGATACTAGTTTAAAATCTAGTTAAGTTTCGAGTGTAAGCTTAATGCAAATTTTTAGGCAAGGTCTTAGTTTTGTTTCTATATCAGGTCCTACTTCAGGTCACGGTCGTGGTTTCAGTACGGTACACTAACGTGTTGTACCTCAGTATTTTTTTTTTTTTTTTTTGGTGAACTCAGATTTAGACATAATATTTTACAGCATAAAACTGTAGTTGGTCCTGACTACAGCTTACACGCACTTCCCGAATATTGCTTTTAAATGTTAGCTTGGCGACAATTGCGAAAGCCACTTTGTCATGGTAAAATATTGTGCTGGTAAGTACAAGTTGACCATAAATTTTATATACATATATATTGCGATTGAGTCCTATTTTTTTTTTTTTTTTAAAGTTCTGGTTTAGGTTTCAATTAATATTTTATATCAGGTTCCAGATCGGATTCGTTCTAAAGTTCTGGTTAAAGCAACAATTTAGATATAGACCAGCGAGGTCTTGGCTTATTTTCTAGTTTAAGTTTTAGACCCGACTTTTGCGCTATTTATAGTTCGGACTCTTTTTCATGCTTAAGTTCTAGTTTAAGGTTCTTCATCTTCGGGTTTTCGAAAAATTTTAAAATTTCAAGGCCCGGAATTTCGAAAATCCGTTTAACATACATTGCACTATTTTTTGGTCTTAAAAGACCCCTAGTAAAATTTGATGCAGAAAATATTCGTCGAACATTTTAACCCTCTAAAGTGCCGTTTTAGTATACTTTTGTGTGGAATTTAAAAAAAGGACAAAAATTAGCACTCAAAATTAGTGTTAGAGGGTTAATTTATTCTAAGAAAAGAATCGCCATACAAATCTACTGAACACATTTGAAATAGCCTTTTAGCTTAAAAGTACATTTCGAATATATCTTGACTTGTACCAAACGCCTTTTCCAGAAATTAAAAAATTTTCAATGCCCGAAATTTCGAAAATCCGTTTTCCATACATTGCATGAACTTTTTGTCCTAGAAGACCCCCAGTAAAATTTGATGCAGAAATTATTCGTGGAACACTTTAACCCCCTAAAGGGCCGTTTTAGTATACTCTTGTGTGGAAGTTAAAAAAAAGAACAAAAATGGCCCGTTAAAATGAGTGTCAGAGGGTTAATTTGTTCTATGAAAAGAATCGCCATACAATTCTATTGAAGTCATCTGAAATAGCCTTTTAGTTCAGAAGTACATTTAGTTTTTTTTTTTTTTGACTTATACCAAACGCCTTTTAAAAAAATTCGAAAACTTTAGGGGCCGATATTTCGGGAACCCGTGCTAACTTTTCAAAACCTTTTGGCAGATTTGCTCTACCAATAGTTAAGTTTCATTTCGCGTTGCAAGTATTAAGGCTGGCGGCGATGACCCGAATTTTGTTGCACTGTGTAATTTAGAGTCTAGTTCGAATTCAAGATAAGTTTTCATATTTGAATTAAGCTTAATTTCCAGGTCGGTTGCTAATTAAGGTTCCAAATCCTTATGTATATTGCTGTGGATTAAATTTACTTTAAAATCCTACACCAAGCTCTGTTTTAGGTACTTTTATAGCTTTTTGTTTAGCCTCTAATGCAAGCTTCGATTAAAGGTCTATTTCAAGTTTAATTCAAGCTCTATTTATTTCATATTTTACTTTATATTTTTGATTAATTTCGCTTTCTGTCCCACTGTATTCTATTGCAGCTTAATAAAAACAATTTCTAAAAATATTCAAGTGTAAATGAAGCATAATTTAGAGACACAAACTTTTGAATACAAACAAACACATACATTCATGCACACCAACCAGTAGACAAATAAACTTGACAAAAGTGCACAAAAAATATCAGCAGCAGAAGAAAAAAACCAACAAAATATTTTGCCACGGAAATATGATATTAAATCTGCCACACACAATATTACACGCCAGATGTTGTTTGCAAAAAAAAAAACATCTGGTAACAGCAGCAGTATTAGCAGAATCCAACTTAATCTATGCATACATGTAGTTAACATGGCATATTTGCAACTACAACAAATAATTTGCATTGTCTTAACAACATGATTATAACGGCAAAGCAGACATAAGTATATTATACATTTTTAGCACTGGAAAGTGAAAGGTAAGCAACGACATCGAGGACCGAAAGTTGTCGGCAGCAACACTAAACGAATACTTATAAGCAATATTAAGAATAAAACAAGTGAGAGTCTATATTCGGATGTGCCAAATCTTAGATGCCCGCCACCAAGAGTAAGAGAATCTCAGGAGGCTTTATGTAAGATCTATGATAAGTTATGAAGCCTGCTAAGAGAATTTGTTGTGGTGTTAAATGGAAGCAATTAAAAACATCTCAATTCCTCGAAGAGTTCAAAAGTGCACGAAGGCAGACTAACAAGTTAATTAAAAAATCGAAATCTGATTTCTACGCCACGAAATTTTCCGCTGCAATAGGTTAAAAAAAAAGAAATGGAATAACATTTGCAAAATTGGTATCGTTAAGGTTAAGAGTCAAAAACCCTGTAAAATATACATATCGCTCCTTTATTGCAACATAGTCATAACTTAAAAAAAAAAAATCAAACTTGGCAAAATGCGATTAAAGTTTTCAAAATGCACCCAGTTTGAAAAATATATATTTTGCTATAACTTCGCTTAAGTTTGAGATATAACACTGATTTTGTTTGCATATAGAGAAAGTATGAAAGAGCACTATTGCTTAAGTAAGTCCAAATTTTTAATTTTTTGAGATATGACTATGTTGCAACAAAGGAGCGATATGTATGTTGTGGATCCAGATCGTTCTCACTATCACATTCTCGATGATTCTGAAAATGGAAAATGTTCTTTCAATGGTAAAACTCAAAACGACGTTTTATCTAGTTGCTTATCAATTAAGTCAGATGGAATACACCCTTCCTTCTTCCGAATTTAAGTACCACAACAACTATCATAAATTACATTTATTTTTAAGAAGATCTCAACAACTAGTTATTATCCTGCTAAACGGAAAAGGAATAAAATCATACCTTATAGTATGTTCACATTTGGCATCTTAAACGCCGTTAAGCAGTTCGAACGTGATTAAGCTCTAATCACTTCAAAATCGAGTTGATTACCCACCCATACATTGAAGTGATTTGTTAATCACTTAAAATTGACATGATTACAACTAAATCACTTCATAAACCACATAGAATCCACTGAACATACCTTAAACTGAGTATAATGTAGAATCGCCAAAATGATCGTATACAACCGGCCACGATTTCTGCTTAATGTTTTTATTTTTTCCTTAAATAATTCATCAATTTTCACAATTTCATCATTAAAATGATTAAAATAATCTTCTGATAACTTTATAAAAGTGTTTTTATACATTTTTAATACTTTAAAGAAATATAAATTTGTTTGTTGTTTTTTTGTGTGTTTGTTGTGTGTTTTTTTTTTCTTAATCATCTGTCATCTTAATCATCTCAAATGTAATGTGAACGGCTTTGATTAACTAAATCAACATTTTGCTTAAACGCGTTTTGCTTAAACGCGTTTAAAAACCTAAGTGTGAACTTAGCATAAAGATAAAATAGATATTTTAAGGAAATAATTTTTTTAAAAATAAGAAATTAAACAGCCTGTTTTTTTCAAAATAAAATAACAAATTTTAGTTTGGGGATTTACAACAATAAAAAAACTTAAACTTGTTTTTGTTTGCCAATATAAACAGGCAAAATAGAAAAGGGTATTAACTCATAATTTTTATTTTTTCCCTTTGTAGAAGAAATCGACCTGAAACATTCATATCTACTCACTGTTAAATTATCAGGCTTTTTTGTCTACATTTTGGTAATGAAAGGGTTAGGTTAAACATTTTTTTTCACATGACTTTAATGTAAAATTAAAAACTGTTTGCCTCTACTGCACGTTTTTCAACATTGAGTTAATAACCTGCTGTTGATTAAGTGCGATATGTATCTAAAGGAGTACTATTAATGTTCATTTTTAAATTTTTAAAATGTCAACATTTCTTTTATTCCTACACTCATAAAATTATTACAGTAACTGATTGTGAGTTACTAAATTCGTTTTCCGTACTGTTAAAATTGAATACTTGTACAGTTATTTTACGTATAACTTTATTATTTAACATATGTATATGTTTGTTTTTTCAAAAAACAAACTACCATATTTTTTTTGTTATATAGTTTGTTTTTTGACAGTTAAAAAATATTTTTCTAAAAGTAACAACTATTAAATTTTACGGAATATGCTGTTTAACCCTAGAGTACGAACCATATTTTACGTACGTTGTAACTAATGATCGTCGATTCGACGATGTATTTTTTAACTGCCTATAACTTTGGCTTAAAAGCAAATATACTTTTTCAATTAATGTTTTTTAACATCATGGCACCTTATAAGTTTATATAAAAAAAATTTTTGTTTTAATTCATATAGATAAACGAAATATTTAATTTTAGAACTTTTTTATTTTATGTTGCACATATTTTTGGGATCATAAAGAATTACCTATAAAATATTGTTAGGAAAACTGAAAAACTAAAAAAGAGTCAAAACTTAAAAAAGACATTTTTGGCTTTAAAAAAAATATTTTTTTTTTTTTTTAAATAACAATTTGAGCCAGAGTCACAAAGTTCAACTTTGGGTTCTCCGCATATGGGTTTTTCGCATATATCACATTTTGATTTTGACATTCGTCGATTTTTCGTATGGGCATGATATACACATACTTCATTTGTGTTCTTTTTTTATTTTCTCCTTAGCTGGTCATTGTTGCCACTATTGTTTAAAGTAACACATTTGCAACATTTGCTCACAAAGTTGAAAAATAAAAGTCACGTTAATACTAACCATCGACGATTCGACGAGTACAAAACCAATAAAAGCAATGTTCCAGGAACGCAGTTTAAAAAACACCATTACACACAGCAAAAGTAAATCATCTACTAACAGCATACAAAATTTGAGAGTGTTAGGCACACCCATTTAAAAGTAAATTAATTAAAAGGAAGCGATGCTCGTCGAAACGTCGATCATTAGTACTCTAGGGTTAATAGATAAAAATATTAAAAATTATTGTAAAATTTATTTATTTTAAATGAAATGTAAATGATCCGTTTTTTAAATAAATTTTAAGTTGTTCAAAAAGAATTTTCGTTTGAATTTAACTACATAATATTTTGAGTTAACCTATTTAGATTTTATAAGTACATATGTATGTAAATATTTACCTTTGCAAAGAAAGACACACATACGTGTTGGTTGTATTGTTTTTTCCATCTTTTTTTGTCACTCACAAGCACACACTTTAATACAAATTTCATATTAAATTGCTTTTGCTTTATTTATTTCCTCTCCTCTTTCCACAGTTTGCAACCAAATTTACTTCAACAACTCATTATTACCAACAAAAACAATAACACACAATTAACTAAAGCACACTCCTTGCCAAACTTTTTCTTTTTTGCAATATTTCTACCAACAACAACAAAAGCACTTCTCAGCAAATACACACTTTTTACACTTTTTGTTTATTAAAACACCCGACTGTTACCGAGCTACTCGCGCATCGCATTTTTGTTGGTATTTCATTATCTGCTGCCAACCGCACAAAAGGAAACGGATAAAAAAACAAATTGATGATGACGTCACCATTTCTAGAACAATTTAGACTTTTATACACTTTAGGAAATTTGCAATGCATTTTTTTCACCGAAATCGATTACAAACGGATAATATTATAGATTTATTTGAAAATATATCAACTTATTTACATTTTAACGCTATTTTCTAAAGCGAAACTTTGATATTTCCTTTTTAATTTTATTAAAAACCCGGAGACAGCAGTCAAAGTCGACTTTACCATGCACCGATTGCAAGAAAACTGATTTTATTGATGCATTACAGTTTAGAGATCATTGCTTAAGGATTCGGAATTGTTAATTGGTATGATGATGCCAAGTTTTGTTTTAAATATTATTAATGGTTTGCGCCTGTACTAAGTAATAATAATGATTTTGAGCGACCAAATTACACAAGAGCAGTGCTGCCAATTTAGCCATTTAGTGGCTACATTTAGCCATTTTTCATCTTGTTTAGCCATTAAAAAATGAATTTAGCCATTTTTCAAATTGTTTAGCCATAAAATTTGTTTGCCGTTTTTGTAGTAAAATAATAGAAACAATATTAAAATATTCAATTTATAAAATGGACCAACAAAAGCAACAGTTTCTTTCTGGTCGGAAGTTTTAGAAATTTTAGTATATCTGTAAAGTTGCTCAAGTAAATTGAGTATTTAGCTAAGTTAACATTTTTAAAAGTAACTTAAGAAATAGGCAACCGTAAATTCTATTTTATGAATTAGGTGAAAAATTTGGCTCTACCAATAAAATATTTTTTATCTTTTTGTATTTTCTAATGTAGATTTGTACTCAAAAAGGTTGGGAAAAGGATGTCATGATAATTGTTTACCTTTTTATCTATGAACGATAACGACATCGAATTTACCGATGATTTCATTTTTTAAATGTCAGAATATTTAATTTACTTTTTTTTTCTTATGTAGAAAATTAATCTTAGGTTAAAATTTCATTCTAAAACATTTTTAATGGTTTATATTTGTTCTGTTATTGACTTTCAATGTGTTTTTATTTAAAAAAGTTTTTAGCCATTTTTTAGCCGATTTTTAGCCATTTTTTTCTGTAAATTTAGCCAGTTTTGGTCACCAAGTTTTGGCAACACTGCACAAGAGGAACCAGAAAAAATTGTCGAATTTAGTCAAGTCGTTTTCAATTTCTGAGCGGTCAACAAGCCACGGTATATACATAATTATATTCAAAGATTAAATATTTTAAGGAAATAATTAAAAAATATGTAAATAGGGAATTAATATTAATAAAAAAGATAAGCTTAATTGCAAAAAGGCGTAACTAACAAAAAATTCAAAACCGAGTTTTTGATTGATTATGTATAATAAATGTCATTGAATTACATGTCTTGACAACCATTTACACTTCTGCGATCAAAAATGACGCTTCTATTAACAAAAAAACAAAGAGACGTAACTACAAGTATGTATGTTAATTCGATAAATGCAAAACGACGTTATTAAACATTATATATAAGTTCTTGTTAAGCTAATTGGGCCTAATGTATTAATGTAAATAAAAAACCTTTTTTACATGTTTCTCCCAACGTTTCGTCAATTATTTGTTGACATCTTCAGGGGTTGTCTATTTAATATTTTTTTAAAATTTTTTTATATAAAAAACAATATATTATTACAAAATTAGAAAACAACAAAATAAATAAACTTACAATTACTAAGTAGTTTTCCACATTAAATTATACATTGAATGTAACACAGCTTTCATAAAACATTTTACATATAATTAAATTAAACACACAACTTAAATTAATATCACAGCTTATCTATTCTATTTTATTGCAACTCTGTAGCTTAAACTTATATTATTCGTGTCTTCCTTTAAATTCATTGTTCTGTCAATATTTTGTTGTATACGTAAGCTTTCTATTGTGAAACGTTTTCCATGTTTTGCTTCTACGTCTAGTATTCTTATTCTGTCAAAGTCAGGTTTATGTTTTTCGCAAATCATATGTTTTGACAAAGCTGTTGATTCCTTATGTTTTTCTATGTCCTTTTTGTGTTCACACATTCTTGTTTGTAAATTTCTCTTTGTTGTGCCAATATAAATTAGATCACATTTTTGTTCGTCATTTCCCTTACATGCTATTTCGTACACAACGTTGTTTTGTTGTTGTTTTTCCACAGGCATTTTAATTTTGGAAAAAATAGAGTTTAGTGTAGTATGTGGTTTGTATGCGTAACATATGTTTTGTGTGTCTATCGTTGTTTTAATATTTCTGTTGTCCGTTAAACCAGGAATAAACTTTACACTGTAAAAAACTTTGTCATTATTTTCAGTGTTGTTTGAAGTTGTGTTGTTTTTTAATTTTCTTTGTGTTTCCTCAATTAGTTGGCGTATAAGTTTAGTTGGAAAGCTATTATTTATTAATATAGCTGTAATTTTATTTATGTTTTTAACATGGAATTCTTCATCGCTAATATATAATACCCTAAAAATGAAATTTTTTGCCGTATTTATTATTTGATATTTTGGTTGAGTTGCATTAAAATTCATCAGTCTACCAGATGAGGTTTCTTTTGAATACCAGTCAAATTTAATAAAACTATTATGTCGATATATGTATGTATCCAAATATGCAATTTTAAAATTCTCTTCAATTTCCGTAGTAAACTGGATTTTTGGATGGTATGCGTTGAAAGCATTCAGGATCTCTTCTTTGTCGTCCCGTTTTACTATAGCTAGTATGTCATCTACATATTTTACTATGTATTTTAAATCTATATTTTTCTTTTTTAATTCGGCTATTGCTTCGTCGAGTAAACTGTCCAGTACTACATCAGCTATAGTAGGAGAAAGGGGGTTCCCCATTGGCATTCCAAAAATCTGGCTATAGATTTTATTTTCGTAGACGAAATAATTGTTATCCGTGAGACAAAATTTAAGAATTTTCAAAAAAGTGGACTTCGAGATTTTTGTTTGTTTTTTAATAATTTCCCATTTTCCCATTATGTTTTTTATGGCAGTATGTACAGGGATGTTCGTAAATAATGACACGACATCAAATGATATGAGAACTTCATTGTCCGCGATAAATGTATGTTGTAATTGTTTTTTAAGTTCTGCAGAGTTTTTAATATTATATTTTTCGGAAATTATATGTTTGAGAACTTGGCCAATATATTTGGAGAGTTTGTAACATGGTACATTCATCGACGATACAATCGGTCTGAGGGGAGTATTTGTTTTGTGAATTTTTGGGAGACCGTAAATTCTCGGAGCAATGGCTGCGCTGCATAATAGTTGTCTTTTTTGCCATTGATCTATACACTCATCTTTGAATATCGCTGAAACTATGTTATTATTTTCTTTTTGAAGTTTTGACGTTGGGTCTGTTCGTATTGTTCTGTATGTATTTTTGTCTTCTAGCAGTTTTTCCATTTTATTATTGTAATCCTCCTTATACATTAAAACCGTTTTATTCCCCTTGTCCGCTTGTATAGTAATAACGTCGTCATGTTCTCTCAAAAATTTCTTTGTTTTCTCAAAAACCGTAAGAATAAATTTCTCCTTTGGGGTATTTTTAAGTTTTCTTTTAAAACCTGTAATTTTGTTAGCTAATTTTGTCCTAGCGATTTCTTTAATCTGGTTTTCATTATCATCAATGGCTTGAATGCATTGCTCAATATCAGCAATAACATGCAATGCCGAAAAACTGTGCTTATCAATTGGTAAGGCGAATTTTTTTCCTAGGGACAACATCCACTTACTTTCCGTTGGAATTTCTAAATTGGTTTTATTTTCAAACCAACTTTCATTGAAAATAAGGCCATGTAATTTAAATTGATTTTCTTTCAGTGCATGTAATTTTCTTATTTGTTTTCCCTTTATATTCTTTGTTATCTGTTTTGCTCTTTCTATTTGTTTGTGAATAAAATTTGTGTAGTCTTCTTCTATTAGCATATTTTTGATGCCCGTATTAATGTTGTAAATTTTTCGTTTGATTAATTTAATATTTGTGTTAATTTGTGAAATTTCTAAATTTAAAATTTTTTTGTGAAAATTGTTTTCAATATTTCCTAACTTTCCCTTGATTGTGTTGCATTTGAAAAGATCCTTTACCTTAGTTGTTGTATTTGTGGTGTGTTTTGGTATTATTCCATAGCTTCTACATGAAAGTAAAAACTTAAGACCCTGTTGTTGTTGTATTAGTTTTTTTGATTCGTTACAATAGTCTTTCATTGTCCGTTGTGTTTCCTTATTATACTTAAGTTCAATGTGTTTAAAATAACCCTTCATGATTATGTTTTACTTCTGATGCTGGCGCTAACTTTGTTGTTGTTGATGTTATTAAAAAATATTTAAATAAATTTGTTTCGGCAAGCTCTCCGATATTGTTCTAAAGTATGTTTGTTATTTCTTTGGCCAAGTTGTTTAGATATTATATATAAGTTCTTGTTAAGCTAATTGGGCCTAATGTATTAATGTAAATAAAAAACCTTTTTTACATGTTTCTCCCAACGTTTCGTCAATTATTTGTTGACATCTTCAGGGGTTGTCTATTTAATATTTTTTTAAAATTTTTTTATATAAAAAACAATATATTATTACAAAATTAGAAAACAACAAAATAAATAAACTTACAATTACTAAGTAGTTTTCCACATTAAATTATACATTGAATGTAACACAGCTTTCATAAAACATTTTACATATAATTAAATTAAACACACAACTTAAATTAATATCACAGCTTATCTATTCTATTTTATTGCAACTCTGTAGCTTAAACTTATATTATTCGTGTCTTCCTTTAAATTCATTGTTCTGTCAATATTTTGTTGTATACGTAAGCTTTCTATTGTGAAACGTTTTCCATGTTTTGCTTCTACGTCTAGTATTCTTATTCTGTCAAAGTCAGGTTTATGTTTTTCGCAAATCATATGTTTTGACAAAGCTGTTGATTCCTTATGTTTTTCTATGTCCTTTTTGTGTTCACACATTCTTGTTTGTAAATTTCTCTTTGTTGTGCCAATATAAATTAGATCACATTTTTGTTCGTCATTTCCCTTACATGCTATTTCGTACACAACGTTGTTTTGTTGTTGTTTTTCCACAGGCATTTTAATTTTGGAAAAAATAGAGTTTAGTGTAGTATGTGGTTTGTATGCGTAACATATGTTTTGTGTGTCTATCGTTGTTTTAATATTTCTGTTGTCCGTTAAACCAGGAATAAACTTTACACTGTAAAAAACTTTGTCATTATTTTCAGTGTTGTTTGAAGTTGTGTTGTTTTTTAATTTTCTTTGTGTTTCCTCAATTAGTTGGCGTATAAGTTTAGTTGGAAAGCTATTATTTATTAATATAGACGTTATTAAACATTTTTCTAACAAAATACATATAATAAAAAGGGTTTTCTTTGAAAATTGTTTTAACAATTCCATGAACGACCCATCCAAGCATGTTTTTCTGACATGTTTATAGTTTTCATTTTATAAAGTTTTTTGCTTCTCCTGTAAAATTATTTTTTTGTTAGCTACGCCTCTTGGAATTTTAGCTAACGATATGTATCTCATCGAGTACTATGTATGTTCATTTTTTAAGTTTTTAAAATGTCAACATTTCTTTTATATTAAATACTAGATTTTATAAGAATGTAAATATTTACCTTTTTGAAAGACACTCAATCGTGTTGGTTGTATTGCTTTTTCCATCTTATTTTTTTCACTCACAAAAACGCACTTTAATACAATTCACATATTAAATTGCAAATAAAAATTTGTTTCCTTTCCTCTTCCCACAACTGGCAACTAAATTAACTTCTACAACTCATTATTACCAACAAAAACAATAACACACAATTAACTAATGGCGATTTCTTTTCTGAGAAAAATGTTGCATTAATATAACATGTTCTACATTTTGTGTTCGTTTGTACAAAAAATACAACTGTGGGAAAAATTTTCAAGTTCTTTTGTGAAAATGTTGATGAAAAACATGCAAAACATGTTACATGTTTTACCCTTACTTTTACTTAAGGGTTCATACTGCCCTGTTTTACAACTTTGGTACTTACTACTTTGTTTGTACTACCCATATTTTATTTTGTTTGTCATAATATTTTAAAAGTTTTGTCAAAAGAATTCTACATCTAAATATTCTTCGACGGCATACTTCATTTTGAATTAAATCGTTTTTTTTTTATTTTGGTGGAAAATTCTGTATTTATTATCGTTTTAAATTTGTTCAAGCAATAAGTGATGTCAATGTCTGTTTCCAAACCGTAAAGTAAGCGTGCAGCAAATAGTCGAATAGTTTTAAAAATCGCTAATGAACTACATTAATAATAAAAGTGTAATAGTTGTAAATAAAGGCAGCTTATTCTGTTCGATTGTAGTTGTACAACATGTAACACTTCGAGTGATTAAAGGTAACATGAAAAAGTGTTACATGCATATACTGTAGCATTTTTTTCTCAGAATAGAAATCGCCATAAAGCACACTCCTTGCCAAACTTTTTTTTTTGCAATATTTCTACGAACAACAACAAAAGCACTTCACACCAAATACACACTTTTTACACTTTTTGTTTATTAAAACACCCGACTGTTACCGAGCTACTCGCGCATCGCATACTTGTTGGTATTTCATTATCTGCTGCCAACCGCACAAAAGGAAACGGATAAAAAAACAAATTGATGATGACGTCACCATTTCTAGAACAATTTAGACTTTTATACACTTTAGGAAATTTGCAATGCATTTTTTTCACCGAAATCGATTACAAACGGATAATATTATAGATTTATTTGAAAATATATCAACTTATTTACATTTTAACGCTATTTTCTAAAGCGAAACTTTGATATTTCCTTTTTAATTTTATTAAAAACCCGGAGACAGCAGTCAAAGTCGACTTTACCACGCACCGATTGCAAGAAAACTGATTTTATTGATGCATTACAGTTTAGAGATCATTGCTTAAGGATTCGGAATTGTTATTTGGTGGAATGATGCCAAGTTTTGTTTTAAATATTATTAATGGCTTGCGCCTGTGCTAAGTAATAATAATGATTTTGAGCGACCACATTACACAAGAGGAAGCAGAAAAAATTGTCGAATTTAGTCAAGTCGTTTTCAATTTCTGAGCAGTCAGCAAGCCACGGTATATTATTACATATATTCAAAGATTAAATATTTTAAGGAAATAATTTAAAAATATGTAAATAGGGAATTAATATTAATAAAAAAGAAAAGCTTAATTACAAAAAGGCGTAACTAACAAAAAATTCAAAACCGAGTTTTTGATTGATTATGTATAATAAATGTCATTGAATTACATGTCTTGACAACCATTTACACTTCTGCGATCAAAAATGACGCTTCTATTAACAAAAAAACAAAGAGACGTAACTACAAGTATGTATGTTAATTCGATAAATGCAAAACGACGTTATTAAACATTTTTCTAACAAAATACATATAATAAAAAGGGTTTTCTTTGAAAATTGTTTTAAGAATTCCATGAATTTTGTTAGCTACGCCTCTTGGAATTTTAGCTAACGATATGTATCTAAACGAGTACTATGTATGTCCATTTTTTAAGTTTTAAAGATGTCAACATTTCTTTTATATTAAATACTAGATTTTATAAGAATGTAAATATTTACCTTTTTGCAAAGAAAGACACTCAATCGTGTTGGTTGTATTGCTTTTTCCATCTTATTTTTTTCACTCACAAAAACGCACTTTAATACAATTCACATATTAAATTGCTTTTGCTTTATTTGTTTCCTTTCCTCTTCCCACAACTTGCAACTAAATTTACTTATACAACTCATTATTACCAACAAAAACAATAACAGACAATTAACTAAAGCACACTCCTTGACAAAATACACCAAATCACCAAATACACACTTTTTACACTTTTTGTTTATTAAAACACCCGACTGTTACCGAGCTACTCGCGCATCGCGTACTTGTTGGTATTTCATTATCTGCTGCCAACCGCACAAAAGGAAACGGATAAAAAAACAAATTGATGATGACGTCACCATTTCTAGAACAATTTAGACTTTTATACACTTTAGGAAATTTGCAATGCATTTTTTTCACCGAAATCGATTACAAACGGATAATATTATAGATTTATTTGAAAATATATCAACTTATTTACATTTTAACTCTATTTTCTAAAGCGAAACTTTGATATTTCCTTTTTAATTTTTTTAAAAACCCGGAGACAGCAGTCAAAGTCGACTTTACCACGCACCGATTGCAATAAAACTGATTTAATTGGAGCATTATAGTTTAGAGATCATTGCTTAAGGATTCGGAATTGTTAATTGGTAAGATGATGCCAAGTTTTGTTTTAAATATTATTAATGGTTTGCGCCTGTGCTAAGTAAAAATGATAACTTTGAGTGGCACACAAGAGGTAAAGGGTGATTCTTTATGAATTAAGTTTTTCGGGCTGGCAGCACTGGTTGGTAATTGTGTCCAACCTAATTCTGTGAAAGCAGGGCTGTCAGACTTGGGGATTTGAGCAAAAAGGTCAAAGAAAGTTATTTGGGGATTTGGGATTTAAAAAAAATTTCGGGGATTTTACACTTTTTTATTATTTACGCTTATTTTTCTTTGTTTCGTATATAACATATGAAAAAAGTAGCAAAACTTTTATCTTACTCGTATGTAGTGTAAAGGGTCCTTATTAATATTACCATTTTTCTTAAGTGTGTAAAAGGTACTTTATAAACTTGTTATTTTTCTTAAGTGAGTGTTTAAAAAAAAAAAATTTAAAAATTGAATCTAAAACCGTTGACAACACAAACAATTTTTTGATTTTTAAAGGCAAATATGTATGTCTTCCCCAAAAATAAGTAAATATGAAAAACAATATAATAAAGATTGGGAAAAATGCTAGCAAATAGAATCTGGGAATTTATTTATCATGTTGAGTAACATTTTTATTATATAATTTTTCATATTATTCGAATGTAAAACTAGAATACAAGTGTGCATATGGAAATGATTATTTTCACGACGACACGGACACATGGCTGCAGGTTGTTATCTGTGCTTATTATGTCGTTTTAGTCAAATTAAACTAATTTCTATTTTTGTCCACTACAAAACAGAAAAAGTTCTGCTGATATAAAAAAATATTTATAAAATAAGTGCTTAAAATTTTTTTTTTTTTTGTTTAACAGAAAAAAATCGGCTTGAAACAAGAATATTAACTCGGCTCAACACCAAATTGTTATTTATATAATTTTTTTTTATATCCTTGAAAGAAGTTCTATAGGAAGATGTTTTTCGCGCCAACGCTTCTAGTTCAGGAGTTATAGGTCGCAAAAGTTTCAAAATACCTTATCCATATCTCTTTAGGTATAAAATGAATCTATAAAATATGGGAATCATTGGAAAATTCTTTAAGTGTATTCCACATGGCGTTTATGGCACACCGATTAACCAATTAAGAGCCAATTTTATATATTTATACTCCGTGGCTGGCTTTTTTTTTACAAAATTGGCTTTATCTTTAAACAATAATTATTTAACCCTAAGATATTTGCTTAATAAAGTTTTTCTGAATTGCGTTGTACATTGTACATATTAAAAAAAACACTGCATATCTTGCGGAGTTGAAAATTTTTAACACGCAATATGAATTTATGTAAAAAGCAACAACAAAATTACAAAATATTTTGGCTTCGTTTTTGCTTTCAATGTAATTTTTGGCGTTGAGTTTTACACAATTAGGGCCTATACAATGTATTTTGAGTTTCTTTCCATAAAATTTTTCCTCCAAATCATTAATAATTGCAAAATATCGGCCAATATCTTGTAACATAATCATTTTTAACTTTTTTCAAGTACTTTTTTGTTTGGCAAAAAACAGCTGATGCTGTTGTTAAATGAGTTAAAAACAACTTCAGCTGGTTTTAAAATTAACATCGGTTTTAACGTGTAAAGTATGCTTTTACTTGTCTATAGTAGATCAAAAGCATATTTTTAAGAAAAGTTTACTTTTTATGTTTTAATAAATATGTATATTGACAAAATTTTATGTTTTGTAGAAAAATCTTTCAAGAAATATTTATTTTTGAAATTGGCCCTTAACGGGCTAATAAATCGGAATTTTTTAAAGATCAATTTTTTAAAGAAAGCCATTTCGAAGTAGTTTCTAATCATACCACTACTTCTTAGATCCAGTTTTTACCTAAAAAGTTATTGATAAAGGGTTAGTTCGTAAATGCAGTTGTTGGGTATTACTTGCGCAGAAGTAAAGTTTAATGTTCGTAAAAGCATCACTTGTAAGAAACTTGGTATCACTCTCATATGTCAAAAGTTTTTATGCAGTAATGCCGCAGCTCTGCAGCAAACTTTGGCAATTATTGCTTAAGTTAATTTTCTGAAGCAATAACTTTTGACAAAAAAGAAATCGTTAAATCGTCATTTATAAGAAAACTGTTACTTTTTGGTTCCATATTTTCAATTAAATTTGTCATCTTTATTGTAAAAAGCATTTTTATTATTATTTAATTTTTGCTTATTAAACTTTTGAAATATCAAAAATTCAAAATTTGCATAGCTGTTGTGCAAAGTATCAGCAACACAACTGCAACTGGTAATCACGCATCAGCAACAACATTTTGCATCACTGCAGCAGTGATACATAGTTTTTATGCATTTACGTATGTACGTACCCAAAGTGTTTTGAAAATTTTACGAACTATACCACGTGTGTTGAAGGAACAAATTTTCTTATTTTAAAAGCATTTTATATGTATTTTTTGTTTAATCTGCCGTTAAAACTAAATTTTTTATTAGTTACAAAAACAACAAAATTAAAATATTTTAATTTTTTTTAAATAAATTCATTTGTTATAATCTTATATTAAATTTGAATTAGAGTCTGCAATTATGCATGTTTTTTCATTTTATAAAAGGAAAAAAATGATAGTGGCACCACTGAAATATAAAGACATAGTAGACAAAAACAGCTGTTTGTATATTTTCAATTGTAGCTGCCGTATTCAGCTACAGTAGCTGACTACACGACTAAAATTTCAACCAGCAGCATTTGTAGTATTGTGTTTGTGTAGCCTGCTGTGGTGAATGTGTTTAATGCATAAAGTCGACTTTGACTGCTGTCTCCGGGTTTTTTAATAAAATTAAAAAGGAAATATCAAAATTTCGCTTTAGAAAAAAGCGTTAAAATGTAAATAAGTTGATATATTTTCAAATAAATCTATAATATTATCCGTTTGTAATCGATTTCGGTGAGAAAAAATGCATTGAAAATTTCCTAAAGTGTATAAAAGTCTAAATTGTTCTAGAAATGGTGACGTCATCATCAATTTGTTTTTTTTATCCGTTTCCTTTTGTGCGGTTGGCAGCAGATAATGAAATACCAACAAGTATGCGATGCGCGAGTAGCTCGGTAACAGTCGAGTGTTTTAATAAACAAAAAGTGTAAAAAGTGTGTATATGGTGTGAAGTGCTTTTGTTGTTGTTCGTAGAAATATTGCAAAAAAAAAAGTTTGGCAAGGAGTGTGCTTTATGGCGATTTCTATTCTGAGAAAAAAATGCTACAGTATATGCATGTAACACTTTTTCATGTTACCTATAATCACTCGAAGTGTTACATGTTGTACAACTACAATCGAACAGAATAAGCTGCCTTTATTTACAACTATTACACTTTTATTATTAATGTAGTTCATTAGCGATTTTTAAAACTATTCGACTATTTGCTGCACGCTTACTTTACGGTTTGGAAACAGACATTGACATCACTTATTGCTTGAACAAATTTAAAACGATAATAAATACAGAATTTTCCACCAAAATAAAAAAAAAACGATTTAATTCAAAATGAAGTATGCCGTCGAAGAATATTTAGATGTAGAATTCTTTTGACAAAACTTTTAAAATATTATGACAAACAAAATAAAATATGGGTAGTACAAACAAAGTAGTAAGTACCAAAGTTGTAAAACAGGGCAGTATGAACCCTTAAGTAAAAGTAAGGGTAAAACATGTAACATGTTTTGCATGTTTTTCATCAACATTTTCACAAAAGAACTTGAAAATTTTTCCCACAGTTGTATTTTTTGTACAAACGAATACAAAATGTAGAACATGTTATATTAATGCAACATTTTTCTCAGAAAAGAAATCGCCATTAGTTAATTGTGTGTTATTGTTTTTGTTGGTAATAATGAGTTGTAGAAGTTAATTTAGTTGCCAGTTGTGGGAAGAGGAAAGGAAACAAATTTTTATTTGCAATTTAATATGTGAATTGTATTAAAGTGCGTTTTTGTGAGTGAAAAAAATAAGATGGAAAAAGCAATACAACCAACACGATTGAGTGTCTTTCTTTGCAAAAAGGTAAATATTTACATTCTTATAAAATCTAGTATTTAATATAAAAGAAATGTTGACATTTTAAAAACTTAAAAAATGGACATACATTGTACTCGATGAGATACATATCGTTAGCTAAAATTCCAAGAGGCGTAGCTAACAAAAAAATAATTTTACAGGAGAAGCAAAAAACTTTATAAAATGAAAACTATAAACATGTCAGAAAAACATGCTTGGATGGGTCGTTCATGGAATTGTTAAAACAATTTTCAAAGAAAACCCTTTTTATTATATGTATTTTGTTAGAAAAATGTTTAATAACGTCGTTTTGCATTTATCGAATTAACATACTTGTAGTTACGTCTCTTTGTTTTATGTTAATAGAAGCGTTATTTTTGATCGCAGAAGTGTAAATGGTTGTCAAGACATGTAATTCAATGACATTTATTATACATAATCAATCAAAAACTCGGTTTTGAATTTTTTGTTAGTTACGCCTTTTTGTAATTAAGCTTTTCTTTTTTATTAATATTAATTCCCTATTTACATATTTTTAAATTATTTCCTTAAAATATTTAATCTTTGAATATATGTAATAATATACCGTGGCTTGCTGACTGCTCAGAAATTGAAAACGACTTGACTAAATTCGACAATTTTTTCTGCTTCCTCTTGTGTAATGTGGTCGCTCAAAATCATTATTATTACTTAGCACAGGCGCAAGCCATTAATAATATTTAAAACAAAACTTGGCATCATTCCACCAAATAACAATTCCGAATCCTTAAGCAATGATCTCTAAACTGTAATGCATCAATAAAATCAGTTTTCTTGCAATCGGTGCGTGGTAAAGTCGACTTTGACTGCTGTCTCCGGGTTTTTAATAAAATTAAAAAGGAAATATCAAAGTTTCGCTTTAGAAAATAGCGTTAAAATGTAAATAAGTTGATATATTTTCAAATAAATCTATAATATTATCCGTTTGTAATCGATTTCGGTGAAAAAAATGCATTGCAAATTTCCTAAAGTGTATAAAAGTCTAAATTGTTCTAGAAATGGTGACGTCATCATCAATTTGTTTTTTTATCCGTTTCCTTTTGTGCGGTTGGCAGCAGATAATGAAATACCAACAAGTATGCGATGCGCGAGTAGCTCGGTAACAGTCGGGTATTTTAATAAACAAAAAGTGTAAAATGTGTGTATTTGGTGAGAAGTGCTTTTGTTGTTGTTGGTAGAAATATTGCAAAAAAGAAAAAGTTTGGCAAGGAGTGTGCTTTAGTTAATTGTGTGTTATTGTTTTTGTTGGTAATAATGAGTTGTTGAAGTAAATTTGGTTGCAAGTTGTGGGAAGAGGAAAGGAAACAAATAAAGCAAAAGCAATTTAATATGTGAATTGTATTAAAGTGCGTTTTTGAGAGTGAAAAAAATAAGATGGAAGAAGCAATACAACCAACACGATTGAGTGTCTTTCTTTGCGAAAAGGTAAATATTTACATTCTTATAAAATCTAGTACATATTTAATATAAAAGAAATATTGACATTTTAAAAACTTAAAAAATGGACATACATAGTACTCGTTTAGATACATATCGTTAGGTAAAATTCAAAGAGAAATTTTTGCTATTGTTAAAAAAGCAATAGTTGGAAAAAGCCAGTGTCCATTAAAAGGTTACTTTTCAAAATCAGTGTGTTTATTTTGCTGCTGCTTTTGAAAAGTGTGGGCTTTTTTAGCAGTGGAACTTGTCAACTTTTTATTTTTGATTTTTTTTTTATATAGGAAAAAGGCAAAATTTGGCTGCTTTTGCTAATATGGCGATAGCATTTTAAACCCTGTTTAAAATACGAAATACATATACTTTGATATAAATATCATCATATATATACTTAGAATATTTCTTCCACAAAAAAAAAAAAAAAAAATCAAACAAATCATTTTTATTTTTCTTGAAGAATCGTTTAAGTTTTATGAACGCAAGTAATTAGTTTCTGAATTAATTTTTGTTTCAATAGATTAACACGTTTTAATGATATTATAGTTTTTTTTTTTTATTTTTCTTGAAGAATGTGATTTATTTAATTTTAATAATATTTTTGTTTTTTATGTTATATAAAACATACGCTTATGTATTCAGTTTTTACATTAACAGAAAGATTGATTTTAAAAACAAGACCAAAACACCAAAATTCCTTTAAGTGCTTCTGAGAGGGAGAATTATTATTCCCTCACAAAAAACAAAAACTCTGCATGTATGTGTTGCCGGGCTCTGCATTAGATAAAACTAATTAACGAAACAATTGCCCGGTGGCGAACGTCATAGTGATTCAGCGTGACAAACGCTGACAATATTAAATCAGCGATGACAAGTGTTGATTTTACTTTGGTGTCATATATGAATTTTTAAAGTATTTGTCCAAACTGTCATAGATGACCAATGTTAATTTTGTCTTGTAGGCGTCCATTTGTTTGTGAGTTCTAACAGACAATATCATCAACTTTCATTAGTGAATTTTTCAGGTAGAGTGACAAGGAAAACACAGAATAAACTCAAGTAATAAATGGAACAGAACAAACAGAAAAAAGAAACGGTCCGTTATTTCTGCTTTATTCATTGACGGAGACATGTAGCAGACAAAGTCCTGCAGCGATCACTTCGTGATCTATTCATAACAGACAATGTCGCTTAGTTTTTCCTTTTAAGGGAATAGTGACATTGCAAAGCCGTTGTCATGCATAACTCCCTAAATATCAACTTGTTACTGACTGTGGTGCGATTATTCATCGATCAAAATGACATAATGACAATGTCGCTCATAAACGCCACCGGGTGTTTCCTTTCATAACTATCAGATTTTTGAATGTAGTTTCTTGTTGGAGAATAAATAAAACCTGCTGAAAAAAATAATCTTTCTACAGGTCCTGATGAGTACAAACTCTTAGAATTTGTATAGTTACCTTTTTAGCGATTTTAGTTTTTGGTAGATCAAAATGCAAACAACCATCAATAAACTGACAAAATATATTGTGTAAACTATGTTTTTAAAATACAAAATACTCCCATTTTATTTTATGTCAGTGTAAATTCGATAATCCGGACTCCACTAATCCGGAATATTCGGTAATCCGGAATATTCGGTAATCCGGACAGAATTTTGCAGCTCATTGCGTATTCTATAATCCGGATTAATTGCAAATATAAAGTCCGGATTGAATAACCCCCGTTTTTATTAATTTTTTATTTAATTTAAATCACAGCATGCTTTGAAAAATACAGTCATTAAGAATTCCAAAATCCGGATTGATTGCAACTCTATAATCCGGATTGAATAACACCCGTTTTTATTTATTTTTTTTTTAATTCAAATCACAGCATGCTTTGGAAAATACAGTTAGAATAGTGTTATATGAGTATGTTTGCACATGCGTTTTTTTTTTTGCTATGAATTATTATTATTTTTAATAAATACATACATGCAGTAATCCGGATAATTCGCTACTCCGGATTGGGGTCTGCAATTAATTATCCGGATTATCGAATTGTTACTATATAAAATACAAAATACAAACTTATAATATTTATTGTATGTATTTAAAACACAAAATACTTACTGGACATGTATTTAAAATACAAAATACTTGCACGTCATGTAGTTAAAATACAAATACAAAATAAGTATGTATTTGTATTTTAAATACGTATTTTAAATACATGTATTTCAAATACTGCCCAGCCCTGCATACAACATACAAGAAATTGGCACCGCTAAGCAGTTGACTTTAAAATTAAAAAATAAATTAAACACTGCATATTTTGTGGAGTTGAAAAATTGTTAAAACGCAATACGAATTTCTGTAGAAAGCAACAACAAAATATCTTTAGTGATGCCAACTAAGCTGTTATGGGGCTAGATTTAGCTCTTTTTAATTACTCCTGTCTCGTAACTTTTCCCGTTAGCACTTTTTTTAAAAAAGAGCTAAGACAGGCTCTTTTCAAACGAAGACAATAGAATGAAACAATTTGTTATTTAATTTTGTTTTTTCTTTTTACCCACTTATAACTACAATTCGAGTCGGAAAGAACCCAACCAATTGTAGAGGGATGTAAGAAAAGATAAACTCACTGTTTATTGTTGGTGTTTTGTTTAAGCTTTGATATTGTTACTTACGAGTAAAACTTTGAGTGTTTAAAATTCTTATTCGCTTTAGGGTTTTATTCGTATAATATTTCTAGCTTTTCTAAAATCTTAGGAAAAGGTTTCCTGATGAGCTGGCCTAAGCAACCAGTGAAATGCGCATAGAAGCTAGCTTTCCCTCAACAATAAATTTCAGTGTATTTATCAAATATGGAAAATTGGGAATTTAGCACGTCATACAGAAATCGTATTAATGATAAATTTTGTATTCCCGTAAATAACTTTGATAATATACTCGCATGTGCCCGTGCAGAAAACTGAATTGGCAAATTGGTTTTTTTGTTGTTTTCTTACGAAGACAATAGAATGAAACAATTTGTTATTTAATTTTGTTTTTTCTTTTTACCCACTTATAACTACAATTCGAGTCGGAAAGAACCCAACCAATTGTAGAGGGATGTAAGAAAAGATAAACTCACTGTTTATTGTTGGTGTTTTGTTTAAGCTTTGATATTGTTACTTACGAGTAAAACTTTGAGTGTTTAAAATTCTTATTCGCTTTAGGGTTTTATTCGTATAATATTTCTAGCTTTTCTAAAATCTTAGGAAAAGGTTTCCTGATGAGCTGGCCTAAGCAACCAGTGAAATGCGCATAGAAGCTAGCTTTCCCTCAACAATAAATTTCAGTGTATTTATCAAATATGGAAAATTGGGAATTTAGCACGTCATACAGAAATCGTATTAATGATAAATTTTGTATTCCCGTAAATAACTTTGATAATATACTCGCATGTGCCCGTGCAGAAAACTGAATTGGCAAATTGGTTTTTTTGTTGTTTTCTTACGAAGACAATAGAATGAAACAATTTGTTATTTAATTTTGTTTTTTCTTTTTACCCACTTATAACTACAATTCGAGTCGGAAAGAACCCAACCAATTGTAGAGGGATGTAAGAAAAGATAAACTCACTGTTTATTGTTGGTGTTTTGTTTAAGCTTTGATATTGTTACTTACGAGTAAAACTTTGAGTGTTTAAAATTCTTATTCGCTTTAGGGTTTTATTCGTATAATATTTCTAGCTTTTCTAAAATCTTAGGAAAAGGTTTCCTGATGAGCTGGCCTAAGCAACCAGTGAAATGCGCATAGAAGCTAGCTTTCCCTCAACAATAAATTTCAGTGTATTTATCAAATATGGAAAATTGGGAATTTAGCACGTCATACAGAAATCGTATTAATGATAAATTTTGTATTCCCGTAAATAACTTTGATAATATACTCGCATGTGCCCGTGCAGAAAACTGAATTGGCAAATTGGTTTTTTTGTTGTTTTCTTACGAAGACAATAGAATGAAACAATTTGTTATTTAATTTTGTTTTTTCTTTTTACCCACTTATAACTACAATTCGAGTCGGAAAGAACCCAACCAATTGTAGAGGGATGTAAGAAAAGATAAACTCACTGTTTATTGTTGGTGTTTTGTTTAAGCTTTGATATTGTTACTTACGAGTAAAACTTTGAGTGTTTAAAATTCTTATTCGCTTTAGGGTTTTATTCGTATAATATTTCTAGCTTTTCTAAAATCTTAGGAAAAGGTTTCCTGATGAGCTGGCCTAAGCAACCAGTGAAATGCGCATAGAAGCTAGCTTTCCCTCAACAATAAATTTCAGTGTATTTATCAAATATGGAAAATTGGGAATTTAGCACGTCATACAGAAATCGTATTAATGATAAATTTTGTATTCCCGTAAATAACTTTGATAATATACTCGCATGTGCCCGTGCAGAAAACTGAATTGGCAAATTGGTTTTTTTGTTGTTTTCTTACGAAGACAATAGAATGAAACAATTTGTTATTTAATTTTGTTTTTTCTTTTTACCCACTTATAACTACAATTCGAGTCGGAAAGAACCCAACCAATTGTAGAGGGATGTAAGAAAAGATAAACTCACTGTTTATTGTTGGTGTTTTGTTTAAGCTTTGATATTGTTACTTACGAGTAAAACTTTGAGTGTTTAAAATTCTTATTCGCTTTAGGGTTTTATTCGTATAATATTTCTAGCTTTTCTAAAATCTTAGGAAAAGGTTTCCTGATGAGCTGGCCTAAGCAACCAGTGAAATGCGCATAGAAGCTAGCTTTCCCTCAACAATAAATTTCAGTGTATTTATCAAATATGGAAAATTGGGAATTTAGCACGTCATACAGAAATCGTATTAATGATAAATTTTGTATTCCCGTAAATAACTTTGATAATATACTCGCATGTGCCCGTGCAGAAAACTGAATTGGCAAATTGGTTTTTTTGTTGTTTTCTTACGAAGACAATAGAATGAAACAATTTGTTATTTAATTTTGTTTTTTCTTTTTACCCACTTATAACTACAATTCGAGTCGGAAAGAACCCAACCAATTGTAGAGGGATGTAAGAAAAGATAAACTCACTGTTTATTGTTGGTGTTTTGTTTAAGCTTTGATATTGTTACTTACGAGTAAAACTTTGAGTGTTTAAAATTCTTATTCGCTTTAGGGTTTTATTCGTATAATATTTCTAGCTTTTCTAAAATCTTAGGAAAAGGTTTCCTGATGAGCTGGCCTAAGCAACCAGTGAAATGCGCATAGAAGCTAGCTTTCCCTCAACAATAAATTTCAGTGTATTTATCAAATATGGAAAATTGGGAATTTAGCACGTCATACAGAAATCGTATTAATGATAAATTTTGTATTCCCGTAAATAACTTTGATAATATACTCGCATGTGCCCGTGCAGAAAACTGAATTGGCAAATTGGTTTTTTTGTTGTTTTCTTACGAAGACAATAGAATGAAACAATTTGTTATTTAATTTTGTTTTTTCTTTTTACCCACTTATAACTACAATTCGAGTCGGAAAGAACCCAACCAATTGTAGAGGGATGTAAGAAAAGATAAACTCACTGTTTATTGTTGGTGTTTTGTTTAAGCTTTGATATTGTTACTTACGAGTAAAACTTTGAGTGTTTAAAATTCTTATTCGCTTTAGGGTTTTATTCGTATAATATTTCTAGCTTTTCTAAAATCTTAGGAAAAGGTTTCCTGATGAGCTGGCCTAAGCAACCAGTGAAATGCGCATAGAAGCTAGCTTTCCCTCAACAATAAATTTCAGTGTATTTATCAAATATGGAAAATTGGGAATTTAGCACGTCATACAGAAATCGTATTAATGATAAATTTTGTATTCCCGTAAATAACTTTGATAATATACTCGCATGTGCCCGTGCAGAAAACTGAATTGGCAAATTGGTTTTTTTGTTGTTTTCTTACGAAGACAATAGAATGAAACAATTTGTTATTTAATTTTGTTTTTTCTTTTTACCCACTTATAACTACAATTCGAGTCGGAAAGAACCCAACCAATTGTAGAGGGATGTAAGAAAAGATAAACTCACTGTTTATTGTTGGTGTTTTGTTTAAGCTTTGATATTGTTACTTACGAGTAAAACTTTGAGTGTTTAAAATTCTTATTCGCTTTAGGGTTTTATTCGTATAATATTTCTAGCTTTTCTAAAATCTTAGGAAAAGGTTTCCTGATGAGCTGGCCTAAGCAACCAGTGAAATGCGCATAGAAGCTAGCTTTCCCTCAACAATAAATTTCAGTGTATTTATCAAATATGGAAAATTGGGAATTTAGCACGTCATACAGAAATCGTATTAATGATAAATTTTGTATTCCCGTAAATAACTTTGACGTGATATTGGAACGTTTGACACTTTTAACATCTTTAAGTAAATATTACCGTTTTTACCTTTTTGTTATGTTCAATTTTATAGGGGTACACATTTTTTGCTTCGGTGAAAAGTATAGAAAGGCTTGCGAATCAAGTCCTGTGTTAGAAAAAATGGATTAAACGAACAGAAGATCCGTCAAAAGCTTCATGCTGTAAACACATTCGAGACAACAGGCT
The DNA here is from genome assembly GCA_963931875.1 of Pollenia griseotomentosa. Taxonomy (NCBI): domain Eukaryota; kingdom Metazoa; phylum Arthropoda; class Insecta; order Diptera; family Polleniidae; genus Pollenia; species Pollenia griseotomentosa. Next base: position 166,735,308 of record OZ007561.1, on the reverse strand, counting down.
ACCGACTTCAATATGTTAAAAATAGAATACATAGAAAATGATTATTTTCACGACGACACGACTACATGGCTGCAGGTTGTTGTCTGTGCTTATTTTGTCGTTGTAGTCAAATTAAAGTAATTTCTATTTCTGTCCACTACAAAACAGAAAAAGTGTTGCTAATTTAAAAAAAAATTTAAAGAATAAGTGCTTAAAAAATGTTTTGTTTTTTTTTTTGTTTAACTGAAAAGAAGCGGCTTGAAACAAGATTATTAACTCGGCTCAACACCAAACTGTTATTTTTATAATATTTTAGTATCCTTGGATGAAGTTCTATATGAAGATGTTTTTCGCGCGAACGCTCCAGTTTCGGAGTTTTAGATCGTAAAAGTTGCAAGACACTTTACTTATTTATATTCCCCACTACAATTGGTTGGAATTCTCACAACATTAATTGTAGTTGTAAGTAGTTTAAGAAAAAACAAAATAAAAACAAAAACAACTTGCTAGATTATTTTCGCAAGGAAATCAAAAAATAGAGCAAGTTGCCAGTTCAGTTTTTTTAGGCCGTGCACTTGCCAGTTTATTATCAAAGTAATTTTTGGAAATACAAAATTCTTAATTAACAAGATTTTGTTTGTCGTGCTTACCCCCCGTTTCCACATGCAAGTGCAAGTTCGAAAAACTCAATACACTCACACTTTTGTTACTTACACCATCACAATTTTCGTACTTGCAGCTCAACTTGCAAGTAAATTTTTGGCACTTGTCGCAAGTAAAATGACAAATGGAAAAGCAGTGTTACCGTAGATGAGTTTTGTATCAATTAACTAGTACTTAGTAAAATAAAAGTAATTTTTATAGCTTATTTCTGTGTATTTATAAACAATTTAAAATAAAAAAGAACACAACTATACAACAACGCATCCTAATTGTATTTTTAAACATAAATTTCAGGCATTTAGGAAAAAAATTAAATCAAAATATTCTTTTTAGTAATTTTATGATATCGGAAACACGGCAATACTGTATTCACATATTTTTAAAAATAAACATAACTTTTCATAAATATTTCATAAAAGTTCAATAAAGAAACAAATATAAAGTTGATAAGTTTATATCGTAGCCATGTGAAGAGTCTATAGATGCAACGATTTGAAAATAAAAGCTAGAAGTTTAGTTGATGACGACGTTTTAAAAATTAACTTGCACTGTCCTGTGTAGGCACTCAGGTTTTCACGGACAGGTTATCCTCAGTCAAGAATTAAAAATCATCAATAAATTTTTATTAATTTCTTGTTGTTTAATTCCTTTCTTCATAAAAATAATTAAATAAAAATTAAATTTGATGATCTTTAAGATTTTAATTGGCGACATTAACCAAAAGTTTTCTGGCAACGCTGGCGGTATATCAGCTTAAAACAGTTTTAATCAACACAACTTCATTTATATTAAATTATTTCTCTCTTTGTGCCTTTTTCTGTTTTAAACTCAGCATCCTATTTGTAGGAGATTTATGTTTCTGTGAGTTTCCGGAGTGTGTTTGTTTTCCCAAATGTCTGTGTGTGCGTGTGTGTGTGTGTAGAGCTGTGTTTAAGGCTCTGTAAGTATTTATTGTGAAACAATCTAATTAGCTATAAACGTTATTTAACTACTGAATATTAATATGTATTAACACCCAAGACAAAACCGCTAGAACAATAGCAAACAATGTTTTTCCCAATTTTTCTTTTTTTTTATTAAGCATACGAAAAACATCATGGATTAAGCGCTAAGACAACAATGAGTGAAAACTTTTTGTTCACTTTATTTTTAACAAAAACTTTGTCAAAGTCTTACAAGAAAATGGCGAGACAATATCAACACTATTGAATTAGTTTTTTTTTTTTTTGTAATCTTTTGTAAAGTTAGTGAAAATGCATTTTCACGTTGTGTATTTTAGATGGAAATAAAATTACGAAAAAAGCTTAAGGTTCAAATTTTTCAATAAAAATTTTATGTATTTTAGTCAAAATGAAATACAATGAATTTTTCGTAAACAGCGAGACTTTTTTTTATAGAAATTATTTTCTTTTTTTTTTGAAAGTTTGAAAGATTTCCTCAACGACCACGAGTGCTTAAATAGGGGAGTTCGTTATTAGTGTTATTCCGAGGTAAAAATTTAATCGAAAAATAATCGACCAATAATAATATACTTGGTTAATCGATTAATTTAAATTTTGTCTTGACCAAAAATTTATTTTTTAAAATAAGAATTTTATTTAAAAAGTAACAACAATTTAACAAAACGTACTTCATGTAATAAAAATAAAATCTTCTAAAATAATCCCTCAAAAAGAGTTTAAATGTGACATGTACGTCTTTCTTTTGTTTTGATGAAACTTCATTAAGAAAAGATTATTCCACTTGTTGTTGACGTTGTAGAAATTGAAACATATCCAATTTCTCTGTTCTTTTTTTCGTTTTTTTCTAAAAATCGGTAGTCTGTCATTATACCACTTGAATCTCTTATTAAGGTCTGGTAGAAGGTTGTGTACATTCGTTTCAAAAAACTCATTTTCTTCATCTGAATCATTGTGGTTAAAGTCTGTACTAAGCATTCTTAAGAATAAATTACATATGTATTCCCAAACTCCTTGGTTTCAGTCTTTTAAAAAATTGTTACTCGAAGGAAATGTTCCTGAGTTAAGAAACAATAAAATATATTTAAAACGAACTGGCTTGTTTAAAAAAAAAAAAAAAATCTAATACTGTGAAAAAACTAAATATCAAATAATCGATTATTCGATATAAATTATTCGAGTTATTTGTTTATCGAAAATAAACAATTTTAAATTATTCGAAAAGTTATTCGCCTAAAATTATTCGATTAATCGAACAACGATTAAATTTTTAATATTTCAAACAAGCCATAACATTGATTAAAACTCCCTAAAGTTATAAGGAATGGCAAAAATTCGGTAAAAATTGCTAAATTAGCGGAAATTCGCAAAAATTTGCTAATAGCGGCATGACAGCGAAGTCTAATAAATAACACTGTGCTAGCTGCAAAATTAGACAAACCGGGCACATGGCGTTTTAGAATTATTCGGGTACGCTGAATCCAATGGTGCCCACCGTTTTTTAGGTAAGCTCTTGTTTTCGAGATATACCGTTATTTCGAAAATGGACGAGGCTGTACAACATATATTCGCGTAACTCAATTACTAAAAAATTGTGAATAAAATCAAAAATTGGTAACAAATTTTAATCCTTTATGGCTTGTTTTGTTTGCAGCTTGGTTTTTTATATGTCTGCAAAAATTTAGAAGCCTACCTGCATTTTCCAATTTTTTAAGAATTTTTGAAAACAAAAATTTCGAAATTTTGATAAAAAAATTATTTTTTTTAAAAAAAAAAAAATTTGTTTTTAAAACCACTGTTTATATTAAAAAAATTTCGGTTATTTAGTAATTTCAATAAACTAAACCGTTTCTGAGTTACGCGAATATACATATGTTGTGCAACCTTCTCCATTTTCGAAATAACGGTATATCTCGAAAACAAGAGCTAACCTAAAAAACGGTGGGCACCATTGGATTCAGCGTACCCGAATAATTATAAAACGCCATGTGCCCGGCTTGTCTAAAAAAAAGTGTCAATTTCTAGCACAGTGTCATTATTAAAAATCTTAAAATTGTAAAGAATCCGAAAACTTACAAGAAAAATTGCTTCTATCGGGAACGTGGCTAAAATTATTTGTCGTTTTTTGCGTTTCTTTAAATATTTGATTTTTTGTTTTCACACTATGTTCAGATTGGACAAATATTTGTTTGCCGGCAAATACTTTTTTTTGCTCAAAATCCGCTGTTATTTTATTTGACACTCAAAAATATTTTGTGTTCAGACTACGTTAATGAAATATTTGATGTTTGTTTCCAAATATTTCATCAGTCTGAACGTACCTTTAGATAGACTCGATCATAATGTTGGAAAATATAGAATTGCTCTAAGACTGAAGAGATGGTATTGGCAAATGATGATGTTCCCAATAAATGTGTGTGCTAATAACGCATATCAGTTGTACCGTCTTTCACCAGCAAGACAAGCTAACGTTGCTGATAATTTTTTATCTTTTACAAGATATATAGTTCAAACATATCTAATGCTTGGCATAGCATCATCTTTAATTCCAAAGCGAAATGAAACTTAACTACCAATCCTTATAGAAAGAAAGCTACCCGATTCAATGAGACTAGATGATAAGGGACATTGTATTTTAAGAAATGAAATTTTATTATTTCTCCATACAAAACCCGAAGGCATATTGTCCCCATGCCCCATCTAAGGTGCGGTTCTAAAACACAGTCATAGAAAAAAACGAAACATTTTTTGCTTGTTTCGACAGATAATTATCTTAAATTGTTAAAAAATACCTTTGGAAAATATGGTTGATGCATCATATAATAACTAAGTTTTTCTAGCAAAAACTTGCCCTTGAGACCTTTTCCACGAAATCGTTGTTATTTTAAGCAAAGCCGAAACACTTTTTAGTTTTCCTTAAAACTTTTAACAAATTCAAACGTGTTTTTTGGTGTTTGTAAGTTTACATTAGTATTAGTAAGTATGTATAAATAACTTTATTTATGTATGTAACTAAGTTTGTGTGTGTGTTAGTGTCAAAAGAAGCCGCAAAATTGTAAATATAACTGCTGTAGACACATTAATTATGCACAGTATTTGAACATGTTTGCTTAACACAAAAAAACACACACATGCACACACTCAAGCAAAAAAAACAGGAAGTAGATGTGTAAGTAAAAGTTAAAGAAAAAGTCACATTTCTTTGTAAAACTATTTGGAAAAAAACTATAATAGAATTTTATTGATTTTAAATAAATTACATACACCACTTTTGTGTGGCATGTGGTTTTACTCTGCAACATGTGTCATAGCAACAAAAATGTGACATATGAGTTATGGAAAAATTAATTTCAAGGGATTATTTTAAATTGTTTTTTAAAGTGAAAAAGTTAGTTAAAATTAAAAAAAGTGGTTATAAATACAGAAAATTTAAACATATTTGCTAAACTATTTTTTTTTTTGAATTTCCAAGCAATAATTTTCTTCAAATTCATAAACTTTTTTTTATTTATTTATTCATTTTTGCCATTTTGAGAAACCACCATGACCTGGGTTTCAAAAAGAAATTTTATTTTATTACTTTGCCACATCATTCAATGGCTTTACTCTTTAACATCGAAAACTAGTTGCAGCAAATACTAACATTTCATGGCATTTTTTGGTGTTAAGACCATCTGTTACCCGGGACTTTCAATTTCTACTGCTCAACACTTTTTTCCGATTTCTTTGTTTTATTTTATTTTTTATTTTTTTTGTTTTCAAATTTCAACTCCAACATGCTGCATAGTGTAACTGACATTATCTGTGTTCGATACACTTACTCGCACAGTGTAATGCTTTTTGAAGCAAACAAGCAACCACACCACTAACAGAACATTAGTGCCTGACAGTTAAGTGGCAATGTAGTGGTGCTAGGAAATTGGTGTAAACTTGAATGCACTTTTTGCAATCATTTGATCATTGGCAGCTAGTTAGCACTATCGAGAGTGTCAGGTGTTACCAATGGCATGTACAAATGACTCCTGAACAACATTATCAACTTCTTAGTTTTATCTAGTTTTTACACAAAGAATTCAAACATAGACACACAAAAAGATGGGGTTGTGTTTGAAGTACTAGTGATAAAGTTTTAGTAGTATTTTTTTTAAATAATGTCAGACACTGAAGCTTAAATACTTTATTGTATTTGTAAACTTTATTATTATTATCATATAAACTTTACAGAAGGAATATTAAAAAAATTTTAATTAGAAAAGTTTTTTTAATTTTAATTTGATTTGAAGAAATACTTTGTTTTTAATAAAAAACGATTTCATATTAGTGGTTTCACTGCGGAATGAGAGATAATAAGCTGTAAACCCGTACACAGAAAGAACAACACTCGGGATAAATTAAGATTTTATACTTACTTTAAGTACAAGTTTTAAGTACTACTTTCGAAAATTAATCCCGAAATTTCTTAAAATAAGTACAAAATTCTTAAACCAGGTAAAAAAAAGATTAAACTTTTCGTTGGCAGTGCTACTCTGAGAGTAAAATTACAAAGTGAGCGTTTTCATCTTATTTAACTTATCAAAGTTTGTTGCAGACACTACAACAAGACAACACAAGTAGCTAAAAAACGATTTGCTTGTTGTGTGTAGAAACAATAAAAGCAACAGAACAAGAAGAAAACACATTATTTTCATGTTTAAAAATAAAATTGCGAACTCTTGCTCCTCATTTAGTTTATATTTTCAGTAATATACATATTCATTAAGTTTTTAAAGTAAAAACCATATCGGAAATGATGCTGGTGTTTCATAATTTAAATTCCCTATGGCGTAAAACGGGTAATAGGCTTTTTAGACTGATCAACATCTAACATCTACCATCAAAGATGTAGGAAATGTGAAGTTCTCGTTTACATTGCTCACATCTAACATCTACCATCAAACAAAAATGTCACCATTTTTGAAAAAAAATTTTTTAAAATAAATAATGTTTTTTTCTACAAAAGTGCCAAAATTTTAAAAACAAAACATAAAAATGTATTTAAAGTTCCATTTGTTTAAAATATATTAAAAATACTTAGCAAAAAAACATTGCAATAAAAGAGAAAACTTGACAAATGGTAACGCTGCTTCCAAAAACAAATTTTTTTGGCAGTGATGCCACAATAATAATAGAACTTATTGCCACTATTCTAGTGGTGACACTAAGATAATCGAAAGATGTTGAATGGAATTAAATGAGATAAGAACATCTTTAAAAGATGTTGAAAGATTTTGGTTTTTAGCTCTATGTATTTCTTATGGAAAGATGTTAACATCTTCGCAAATTGTGGCAAATTATTCGATAAACCAACGTGTTTTAATCGTTAAAACATTGAACCAAAATCAACCATCGATTACTGTGATGATGAGAAAGTTACGTGAAATTTTTGTGTGAAACAACGTGTCAAAAAAACGCACTATTTATTGTGTAGTGACTGATTTCCAAGAAAGAGAGCTGAAGGTGATAGGCGCAAGCATGAGCCACAATGTACTGCGAAATCGGCTGAAAAAAATAAACACAAGATCTTCTTCCACAAGACCATTAACGCCGCCGTATGTTACAGCTCGCCCATGACAACTCCGATGAAAAACCCATAATGAGTGACGAGGCACATTTTCATTTAAACAACTGCATGCTTTGGGCTTGATTACCATGTGGTATCAACAAGACGGTGCCACATCGCATACGGCCAGGATTGCAATGGAACTAATGCGAACTTCTCGGCGGGCACCCTGTACAAATTATTTATTGCTAATGATTTTCAATGATTTTACAACTTTATGTAAGGTATTATGCACTGACATTCATGGTTAAACTTGCATTGCACTGAGCTTTAATCGAACTAGAATATGAACTAGAGCAACACTATGATCAAGAACTTGAACTAGAACTGAAAACCGGAAAACCCATTAAACAAGGGCGTAAAAATGGCCCCAACTTTAATTAAAATCTGGCATAGAACCTGAACTTGAACCTGAAATAGAACCAGAACATGTTTGGGTACTGCGACTTCAGTCCCCAGTTTCGAAACTGCGACTTCGGCCGCCAGTTTTGGCTCAGTGGCTTTGGCCGCCAGTTTTGATACAATGACTTCGGTCGCCTGTTTTGGATACTGCGACTTTGGTTGCCAAATTTGGTGCAGCGACTCCGGTCGCCTTTAGTGATACAGCGATTTCGGTTGTCTGTTTCGTTAGTGCAACTTCGGTCGCCTGTTTGGATATAGCGACTTCAGTCACCTGTTTTGGCAAAACAACTTGGGTCAACTGTTTTGATACAGCGACTTCGGTTGCCTGTTTTCGATACTGTAACTTCGGTCGCCAGTTGTATAAAGTATATAACGGATATAAGAACATCTCATATAAGAAAAAACCGCTTTTAAGAAAGTATTTCAAAATCACCGTGTCTTTTTCCATATGTGTCAATATAACTGATATAAGAAATATTTTTCCATGCACCAATTATAAAAATACGTTCAAAAAATATTTTTTATAAAAAATTTTTTTTTTCTACAGGGCAATATTGTATTTGCTTGCAGAAAACATCAAACTTAAGGCACTTTTACTTGATAAGTATTTAACAGTGTACTTGGCCATTTTACTACTTACTACTATTGATCAGCAGCTAAATAGATAGCACAGTTTTTTCTCTTCTGAACCCCCTACCACACAAATTTCTCCACATTTTCTACAAGTATTCCGACGTAACCCACCAAGAGATATATCTACAGCACCACCCACTCAAAATAAAGAACTTGAGATTTTCAAAAACCTGAAATCTCCCGGTACCGACAACATGCCCGTTGAGCTACTAAAGTATGGGGCCCCAATCGCTTACTCCCTTACTAAGAAGAGTATCTTAATGATATTGATTATGCTGACGACCTTTGCCGTATGGCTCACCACCTCTCTGATATTGAAGAAAAACAACACAAGCTCGCCTCAAACGCAAATACTAAGATAATGAGGATTGGTTCAGTTATCGACACTCCACTTGCATCGTCATCGACTACGTTGAATCAATCCTTCAGTTACCTGGGTAGTATATTAACTAAAGACGGCGCACAGAGGGATTTGTCCATACAATGTTTACAATTTAGCTCAATTAAGAAAAATATAAAGTTTCATCAAAATTGGCCACGCCCTCCACCCACCGCCCATAGAACCCAAAATTTTTTTTTGGCCCAAAGTTTTTGAAATTTTGCTCTGAGCCTTAATTTAGCTCAATTAAGAGAAATATAAAGTTTCATCGAAATTGGCCACGCCCTCTACCCACCCACTCTACACATTTAAGAATAATTTTATTTGAGTGTAAACAAAATGAGTAAACTTTTAAACTCATTTTAAACTTTTTATTCATCAATTATCATTTCTTTTACTACATTATCTAGTTCCAAAATATGTTTACGTGGTTGACGTCTTATACTACTTATATATGTATACTTCAAATATATCTAAAAATGTTCAATTATATTCAAAGTACACATTAATTATTTTGTTTTGAAACGTACTTTTTAGCCAAGTGTAATTTTTCTTAAAGAAATATGATTTGTTTCTGTGAGATATGGCCCAACGTTTAAAAAAGTGACTAAGAAATCGCTTTTGAACTGATTTTTTCACAATTTGAATTTCTTTAATAGTAAGCACCATGTTTTTTGTTTTTATGAAATCAGTTAATAAATCCACATTATTATTGCAATTTATAAGTTCCTTGCACAATTCACTATATGAAACACAAAATGAACCCATTTTAAATATAAGTTACGTTTAATAATTTTCTTAAACTTTTTTTGGCTAATATTATTATTTCAAATAATCATATGGTTTTGTTTTTCTTTTTTTGTTATGCACTTTTTCGATATTGCTGTCAATCAGTTATTAAAAAGTAAAAGTAAAAGTAAAAGACTAAAAGTATACAAAACCTTTTATTGTAAATATGCATTGCAGTTTATTGTAAATATTCACAAAAAATACGTGAGTTTTATCACAAAATTTATAAGTTTGTTCAGCGATCGCAAAAAGTCGCAGAATTTTTTTACATAAAATGAAAGAAAACATTCCAAACTTTTATTTTGTAGTATTACCAACACGGAGGTAGACCGAGCTAACTTATTTTTTTTCTAATGAAAACTGCAAATGCTAATTTTTTTTGAAGTCATTTTGATTTGCTCAGATCTCTTAAACTATATATATAATTTAAATATTTTTTCTTTCCTATTAAATTTAAAATACTATATTTTAATACAAATGCTCTAAAACTATTGGTAGTTGAACCATATTTATTGTATAAACGACTGAAATGTAGTAAAATTTTCATCAGTTTTCGTTGCAAATTATTTAGATAACTTTAACACACTCTTTTTTATACAAAATTTTATTTTTTTCGAAAACAAATCATGGTTTTCTACTAATGAGACAGTTCTTTACAGAATTGCACCATTAGATTTCTAAAAAATAACTGTAAAAAAATAGACTTTTTGCCAAAAAAAATACCACTGTGCGGCGGTTCAGAAGATGATATCGCAAACAGAATAAATAAAGCAAGAGTAGCGTTCCACGGTTAACACAAGATATGGAGATCTAACCATATATCCAGAAAAACAAAAATACGTATTTTCACTACAGTTGAAATCATGTTGATTCTACTATACGGTTGCACAACCTGGGGTACAACACAACATCAAATGGCTAGGATACAAATTTACTGATGAATACGACAAATGCAGAAAATTTTCTGGCCAAAAGGGGTGACAAATGATCAGTTGCTGTCAATATCAAAAATGGGTGCTGGTCCAACTAAGATACAGAAACGTAAATGGATTTGGGTAGGCCACTTACCCGGAAGACCCGGAAATGATATCGCAAGGGCCGCCTTGGAATAAAATCCCCAAGGACATCGCAGACCCGGCCGCTCTCGTAACACCTGGCAACGAACACTAATAAAAGAATGACAAATGACAAAAAAATCATGGAGTCAAATAAAATTCCTCGCCAATAACCGTCATGAATGGAGAAGATTCGTTGCTGTCCCATGTTCAACTACATGAAATTTCTTTTAATTAATTCACAATCTTTGTGTATAATTATTATGAATAAAGGCAATAAAAAAAAGTCGCCCATTTTCACACTGCAAAATGCGTACATGTCGTGTTAAAGAAAACAAGTAAGAGTGCTATATTCGGCTGTGCCGAATCTTATATACCCTTCACCATTGTGCGAGCAGAATACAGAGCAACTAGACAAAACCTAAATAATTTCTACATAAACATACATATATACAATACATAAAACTTCATTATAAATTAAATTTAAAAAGTTAAAAATGGTATTTATTTTTTTAAATCGTTTCAGAACATAAAAAAATTAAAAAAAAAAATTTCTTTTTGAAAAAACACGATTCGAACCAGGGACTCACAGTTTCTAACCTAAGCAAACCCCCTAGACAACTGGACCATGAAGGAACGTTTTATGAATATCATTAAAAGTAAATATGGTCAGTTTACAGTTCACAACTCAACACAGTTGAGTTGTAATTATTTTTTATGTTTTAGTTCACCACAATAAAGCAAAGGTGGCCTATAATCACCAAAATAGTATGTACCATGTATGTGTGTTTGTTTGGTTTCTTTTTGTATAGGCACTGTTGTCATATCGTAGATTTATCTTTTTTGGCGAGTTTTTAAGAAGCAAACCGACACAAAAATTCCTAGTTTCTATTTGTTAAAATAATTTCGTTAAATAGATGAAATAATAAAGAAGGCTGATAACGAAAATCATATAGAGCATTATGCTAGTATATATAAACAAATGGAAATGGGGGGGGAGGAAGCAAACGGACATCGTTAAATCAACTTCGCTTTTCATAAGGACCCAGAATATATATACTTTATAGGGTGTAGGATCAATACTTTAGAACATACAAACGGAATGACAAAGTTATATATACCCTCTTACCTTCGGTGAAGGGTATAAAAATAAAATTTTTTGGATTTCAGTACTTTGGACATAACTCAGCCATTTATTATCCGATTTGACAGATTTATATACCGATGTCTTAAGGAATAAATTTACCATTTACTTTGGTGATAAAACTTGGACTCAGAAAGACCTATGGGTTCCGAAAATGTGTATTTAAAAAAAAAAAATTTAATTTTGGTCATAACTTTTTCGTATCTGAACCGATTTTCCCGAGTTTTTCAGAAAATATTTTCTATTAAAAATTTCCGATCTTTTGATATATAAGGCGTAACCATAGGTCATACGACAGTCCAAAAAATCCGGTTTTTATACAATTTTTGATATTTTTTGTACGGGAGGTACCACGCCCACTTGTTCAATCCCGCCCACATTTCGTAGGATGCTGTGTATTGATAACGTTAATGTGTGTACCTAATTTGGAAACTTTGGCTCTTTCCGTTCTCAAGATATACAGAAATAAAAAACTACAACAACAACAAGGGAATTTTGTGCAAAATCAGAGGCAGTTGTGGTTTTTTGCTCATATCTCCGTCATTTTTGGACCGATCTGGCTGAATTTCAATAGCAAACTTAAACGGAGTATATGTGACATAAATATGCATCAACCTAGTCCACATCATTTCTGGGGTTTTCGGAAAACCCATTTCAACATACACACGGACAGACGGACAGACGGACAGACGGTCAGACGGACAGACGGACAGACGGACAGACGGACATCGTTAAATCAACTTCGCTTTTCATAAGGACCCAGAATATATATACTTTATAGGGTGTAGGATCAATACTTTAGAACATACAAACGGAATGACAAAGTTATATATACCCTCTTACCTTCGGTGAAGGGTATAAAAAAATGCTTCTTTAACTGCGAATTAGGTTATGTCAGATAAAACCTGAAGCGAACGTGCAAAAGCAAAAACTATAAACCTTCCGTATTTGTTAATTTTGACAGACATGTGCAATTGCATATGGGGGATTTAATGTCAAGTGACCCAATTTTTAAATCGTTGTCTTCCGATTTGCACCAAGGTTAGTCCTATTGGATAGTAGTTTAGACACAAACTTTCAACAAGATCGGTCAAAAAGTTTCTGAGTTAGAGGGAGTTGACATTTTGGCCATACAGGTGTTTTTTTTCATCCTTGTAACTTATTACCTATTGGTGTATGCAAAATTTGTCCCAAGTAGCTTCGATAGCTATTTAATCAATCTTTGGAAAAATAATTTTTTTGTTTTTTTAAAAAATTTTTTAAAATTTTTTTTTTTAATTAAAAATTTTTTTTATTTATTTTTTTATCCGAAATGTTTTTTTTTATTTTTTTTTTTTTTGCTCAAAAGAAACCTTATGTCTTTTCCTTTAAGGAAATCGTGTGTTTTGGTTGGACAACCCTTTTTAAGTTGGGCCACCCGGAATTTTCAAACTATATTCGTTTAATTATAAAATATGTTTACTTTATTTTAATTTATCATTTATTTTTACAAAAATTTACATTATATAAAAACTTTTAATACTCGTATAGAATAATCTTAAAATTTATATTAATTAATAAATAAGAAAAATGTAATAAAATCTAAATTTTAATTTAGCTTTTTGCTTAAAGTAAATCGTTTATTTACTCTAGGTTAATACATATGTTTGTTAATTTATATTTATAGTAAATATGTATAAGTACATAGATATGTATATATTTAAGTGTGTTCTAAAATATAAGTTTTTATATAAAATTTAATGTCTGCATAAAATACTACTTAAACTAACAATACCCAGCGATAATAAGAATGAGTAAATGGGCCTAATAGCCCTCCTCGCTACATGCCACACATATTTATTTTTTACACAGGTTGTCATTGGGAGCAAGCCCTTCCACATTCCCTTTAATAACCACTTCGTTCCCTTCCCAAAGATGGGAGTAAAAATAAAGAACAAATAAAACTGAAAAACTTCCTTTCTCCTTTCTTAAAAATATGCATTGAATATTTTGGAAGGTCTTTCCAAAATAAATTAATACCTTTTAGAAAGCATATTTCTGAAAGCAGGATATCAAACGAAGCGGATCTTTTAGAAAGGAGCATAGAGGCCTTAAAAAAGGCCTTCCACTTGTGTTCTTTTCAATATTTACCGTTGGGTAGAAAATATGTCTGCGTGAAATCTTGTAACTATTTATTTTAAAAATTCTAGTTAAGTTTTAATAATTATACACTATTTGTAGGTAAATAAAAAGACGCAACATTCATTATATTTACGATAAGTTTTAAAATATTCTAAAATTCAATAATGTTTTAATTTCAAATTCAATGTAAATTAAGAACAAGTGTCGTTAATTAAGGACATATTATCATAAAGTATAACAGAACTAGTGCAGTCTTAGAAGAAATTATGGTAAAATGTCAATTATAGTTTAAGTAAAAGTATTTATCAAAATTTGTTTTTTTTTTTTTTTGTTGTTTAATTTAAACTAGGATATGGTTTTGTTTTTGCTATAAATTAACTCTTTTATTTCCCCCTCAAAAACCATGTCATTCTTGTATTGCCTCCTTATAATATTTTAAGGCAATGCCAGAACAAGTTAGTCTTTCCTTGGAAATATGTTATACAGGAATAATATTTTATTACAAATTTTAAAGAAATAAGGACCTATTGCACAAAAATATATCAAAAGAGAGTGCAGAGAAGAAACAATATAGACAAGAATTTCAACTTGAACCTAAACCAGAGCTAGAACTAAATTCTATATTAAGAAGAACCTTAACATGAAAACACCAATAACAGAACTAGAACAGAAAAAAAATTAAAACAGAAATAGAAAAGAATTAGAGCTCAAACAAAACAAGGATAGAACTAAAACAGAACTACAACCAAACTAGCACAGAAATTGAATAGAACTAGAACAATACTCGAACATAACTAGAACAGCACAGGACTAAACCCGAACAAATACAGAACTAGAATATAACTAGAACAGAGCTAGTAAAGAACTAGAACAGAACTAGAACAGAACTAGAACAGAACTAGAACAGAACTAGAACAGAACTAGAACAGAACTAAAACTGAACTATAACAGAACTAGAACAGAACTATAACAGAACTAGAACATAACTAGAACAGAACTAAAACTGAACTATAACAGAACTGGAATAGAACTAGAACAGAACTAGAACAGAACTAAAACTGAACTATAACAGAACTAGAACAGAACTAGAACAGAACTAAAACTGAACTATAACAGAACTAGAACAGAACTAGAACAGAACTAGAACAGAACTAGAACAGAATTAGAACAGAACTAAAACAGAACTAGAGCAGAACTAGAACAGAACTAGAACAGAAAGAGAACAGAAAGAGAACAGAAAGAGAACAGAACCAGAACAGAACTAGAACAGAACTAGAACAGAACTAGAACAGAACTAGAACAGAACTAGAACAGAACTAGAACTAGAACTAGAATAGAACTAGAACAGAACTAGAACAGAACAGAACAGAACTAGAACAGAACTAAAACTGAACAGAACTAGAACAGAACTAGAACAGAAAAGAACTAGAATAGAACTAGAGCAGAACAGAACTAGAACAGAACTAGAACAGAACTAGAACAGAATTAGAACAAAACAGAACTAGAACAGAAATAGAACAGAACTAGAACAGAACTGGAACAGAACTAAAACTGAACTGAAACAGAACTAGAACAGAACTAGAACAGAACTAGAACAGAACTAGAACAGAACTAGAACAGAACTAGAATAGAACTAAAACAGAACTAAAACTGAACTATAACAGAACTAGAACAGAACTAGAACAGAATTAGAACAGAACTAGAACAGAACTAGAACAGAACTAGAACAGAACTAAAACTGAACTATAACAGAACTAGAACAGAATTAGATCAGAACTTTAACAGAACTAGAACAAAACTAGAACAGAACTAGAACAGAACTAGAACGGAACTAGAACAGAACTAAACAGAACTAGGGCAAAAAAAAAAAGAACTTAAACTGACTTAGAACAAAACTAAACGATATCTAGCACACAACTAGAACAAGAGAGGAATAGAACAGAAATAGGAGAGAGCGAAAGAAGAAACAGTTATGGGACAGAATTATAACAAAACTAGAACAGAAGTTGTACTGAAATCAATTTAGTTAATAGATAAAAAAAAATTATTAAGGGTTTTCATGAACTGGATTAAAGGTACTATTTGTGCAAATGGGCAAACTTGCGAGATAATTTTTAACAATTAATGGCAGCTTGTTAGAAATGCATATCAATACAAAAATAAAAAAAGTATAAAAAATAAAAGTTAAAATTTGTGTCTAAAAAGGGAAATTTGTTTTTTTGAAAATGCATTAAGAATGGCCAAGGACTTATTTAGATTTTTTCAAGAATATGTTGCTTGTGATTTGCTAACACTTGCATTTTTCTTTGAAAACGACGGTAGACATATTAACTTCTGTGTGTATATATTCACAATTGAAAAACTCCAGTTTACAAGTCGAAATTGTGAGGGCGTAAAAATTCACAGTTCGCAATATGTGCGGAGACTTTTTAGCTAGATCATGAAAACCCTTAATGTAAAAATATAAATGTTTTTAGCCAGTTTTGAGTCATGGTAGTTAAAAAACTTGAAACTTTATTGCTTGTACTTATACTTAATTCCCTCATTTTCTCTCTTTAGTCTATTCTCTATTTAACGGTTACTTTCAAGCCACCTCTTATGACCGCCTCTGGAGGTGGAAATCTCCTCGTTTGGCTAGCACTCTTCCTGCGTGTTATCCCAGCTCTAAAGGAAGATGTATCCGTTTTACTACCTAACTTTTTTCTCGCAGTAGTAGAAGTAGCTGATGACGAAGAAGATTGAAGGGAAACAGAAACTGATGGTGAGGCACCTGGCGAGATGGTCGGCAATGTAGCTGAGATATTAGCCGATTTCGCAGGATATGATGAAATAGTGGAGGAAGAAACGGAAGTTGTGGAGCTGTCGGTCCCTGTGTTACTTCTAGCTGATTCAGCAAAAGGCTTATAAGTTCTTATGCCTGAATTAGATCTTACGGGTAAGAGAGTAACCAATTTGTGGGTAGTTTCCGTAGTCGTGTCATCAGCAAATTGAGAAGATCGTAACATTTCCTCATACTTAGTGGGATCAATAACTTCCACCTCGGCCTCTCCGACTACGGGTATGGCAGCGCCTAGACCTTCTGCAGATGAATCATCAATGAAGCTAGACATAGGTTTTATGAACGGTTCTTTACGTTCAAACACCAAGTCACCATAAGGAGTAGGTGTGGTTGATTGTGCTATTATCACCGATGAAGTGTATACTTTTTTGTTTGGACTTCCAGCCAGTGTAGTTGTTCTGGATGTGGTTGTAGCTCTTGTGGTACTGGTGGTTGGTCTTGCCCTCAATTCATACTTTTGTGTCTGCTTAAGTTTATTGTAAGAAAATGGTGGCACCTTAGTTGGTACACTAGGCGTAATGCCCAATTTGGAAGCTAAGGTATCAAAGATTAAAGAAATATCTTGTATATTGGTGGCATTATTGATTCTAGTCTTCAAATCGTTAAGAGTAAAATTTTCAGTCTTTTCCACATCTTCCGAGACCCAAGCCTGCAAAGTGGTGTTAAAAACTTTGCGCATGTTACCGGTGTGACCCACCTGAGAGGCAGAAGAGCTATTTACAAACTCCCATTTAGAATTTGTAGGAAATAAAGTGGAATCATCTAACATTGTTAAAGGTTTGCTTTGTGAGAGTTTGATTCTGTCACGTTTGGTAGTAGTGGTTGAAAACCTTGGAGTAGTAGTAGTTGTTCTTCTGGGAGTTGGAGTAGTTGTTGTAGTGAAAGGAGTGCTGCTAGTGGATTTCGTAGTGTCACGATAGACCTCACTGCTAGATTTCTTTAGATTTTGGTTGTTTAATTGGTTTCTTTGCAAGATTAATTCCTTAAGATTCAAGAAATTGGGCTTCGGGGTGCCTTTAGTTGAAGACATTGGTAAAGTTCTTGTTGAGGACATTTTTTCAGCAGTAGTTGATTCTGTCGAATCATCGGCGACAAATCTTAAAGTAGTTTCTTTAATATCCTCTTCCTTATTTGTCTCCGTACTGCTATAATTAAAATCATGTCCTTCTTCTTCTGGTTCAATTCTGGATTCCAAAGATGTTTCTTTTATTTTGCCAACATCATCTTTTGGTAAATCCAAAAGATCCATAAAGAACTCCCCAATTTTATCCGCTAACTCGGAAGTAGCTGAAGAAGTATCTATTAAGTCATCGATGGGTTTTAAGGTCGAGGAAGCTTCTTTATAGGCCTCAGTGTTCATGTCAAAAGGTTCCTGTTTGCTGCTACTAATTAAGGTACTAACTTTAGCATTAGGTTGGGCTGTCGTATTTTCCTGTTTCTTGGCTATTACACCATCTCCCAAATGCTCAAACTTCTCATTGCTCGCGTCTAAATCAAATGGAAGCTTTTCTTTAGCCACCAAACCAGGAGTTAATGGCTTAAAAGGAGGTATTACTACATCATCTATCAGGGGCACTGGTAATGGGTGAGGTTGCACAGAAGCTCCAGTACCCAAACGTTCAATACCTTCCGAGCCAGGCATAAATACAGGATTGCCAAAACTATGATAGAACACTAATTCCTGGGAGTTTTTCATTTCCATGGTAGGATCGGGTTTTCTAAAGCCTTGACCATAGAAATTGGGCTTATAAGGATCTATTATCGGTTTTCCACTATTAAAGGCATCCAAGGCAGGTATAGGAGGACGGGGTTCTTCAGGCAGGAAGGGTAACTCAATTTCATCAATACGTCTGCGAGGAGGTTCCTCATTTACCACTGGTCCTATTGGTGGAAATAAAGGTAGAGAAGTCGAGATAGTAGGCATTTGTACAGTAGGTAGAGTTTTGGTAGGGAATGAGGGTGGTGGTCCAGCTAAAAATTCTGGAACTTCTCGGTGAATAGGACGCCAAGGTTGGGTGTCTAACACAGGCACGGAAGTAAATAGATTTTGATCTAATTGCGGTAAAGAATGCAAAGAAGAAGGAGAGGTGTGAGCTGGAAAATGTTGGTGATTTAAAGGAGGAGATGTCGGCATTGAGGAAGAGCTTATGCTAGAAGCCATAGTTGTAGGCGTTTTTGTGGTGGTTGTTGTCGTTGTTGAAGTTGTAGTAGATGGTGCGTGGGTAGTAGTTGTTGTTGTGGTGCTCGTAGTTGTAGGCCTTGGTGTTGTAGTTGTTGTAGTTATCTTCGTAGTGGTACTTGTTGGTTTCGGCGTAGTAGTAGTGGTGGTTGTAGTAGAAGTTGTTGTTGTTGAAGTAGTCGTTGTGCCTCTAGAACTCGTAAAAGTTTGTTGCTGTGGCACGATTGTAGTCAGCTTTTCTATACCGGGCTTTTTGGGTTTAACTCTCAAGGAATAGGGCGTTACTGCTTTAGGTGCCAGCGTACCAATGGTATGACCTCTTGAAGGTGTTGTCTTCTTAAGTGCTATATCTGCATCAGTTTTCGTTATTTCAAAGGATCCCTCAAAAGATCCCTGTATAACAGGTGCATTTTCTATATCTACGTCAGGCTCATCATCAGCGGAGTGATGTTTGGTTGGTGCACGTCCTTTGGCGGAACTAGAAGAAGAAGGTTTGTTAATAAGGGCTGGAGGACTACCGGACTTTTTCATTAAACGTTTTTCGAGCTGAGTCTGACTGGTCGGTACCGTATGCTGGAAAGAAAAAAAATTGTGTTAGTGAAATATTTGACTTTTGACAAAAAATACTTTGAAGAAAAGTACCATCTTGCTTAATCTTGAGCTAAGAAATTATTTTCAAGCAAAAATATCCAACTAAACGAAAAAATACTTTTAAACAACAGTACCTTTTAAACTTTTTCTAACAAATAATACTTTTCAAACATAAGAACTAACTAAAAAAAAAAAACTTGTTTATTACTTCTTCAGGTACTTTTAAGTAAAAAACGTACTATTTGTTTGGACTTAAATTTTTTTTTGACTTCAAAATTACTTTTATTGACAAAGAGCACATTTTCTAGCTAAAATTAAATTTTTGTATATTTTAAATAAGAAGTACTTTTTAAAAGAAAATTACTTTTTTTACATAAAAAAGTACCTAGATTAAAAGGGAATTTTAAAAAATTTAATATTTTCGATATAAAATAACTACATATGTATAAAAATTTTTTGTACCGAATGTACGTACAATTTTCTTCAAAATTGTTCACCAATTAAATCGTTAATCATAAATAAAATGTGTTTTTAATAAAAATTTAATCAAGTGAATTAAACGTTTACTATTAATTTGTTTATTAGTGCAATTTAAATTAATTTTTTAATAAATATCACAAATTTTTAAATGAAATCAATTTTTTTTTCTGTGTGCCAAAAGCAATTTTTTGAGCAAAAAGTACCGTTTTGAGCTTAGGGTACCTTTTTTAAACAGAATGTACCTTTTTGAAGCTATATTTTTGAACAAATAATAAGATTTAGAATAAAAAGCATATTTTCGAACAAAAAACAATTACAATTTCAGAGCGTACTTTCTTATAGCCAAATCATTTTTTTTTTTTAAATATATAAACAGATTTTTGAACAAAATGTGCCCTTCTGAACAAAAAGTACTTTCATAACAATTGTGTTTTAATAAGATAAATTTTAAACAAAAAGTAATTTTTTTTAATCAAAAAATACGCCTTTTTTAATATAAAAATACTTACCACATCTTTAAACAGTGAGGCTGATTTTACAACTTGCTCATCTAAAATTCGTTTTATTTCTACTGAATCAGCATCTATGCGTAGAGATCGGTAAAGAGACTTAACAGCCGTGGTTTCTAAGAAAATGGCTTCTTTTACATATTCCTCAACGCTGTGTATGTTTCTTAAAAAAATAAAAAAAAATATTTGAATAAAACAATAAAGTTATGTAAATAAAAACAAAAACTTACTGAGGCAATTTTCGCACATCAAAAAATGTTCTAAAGTTAACCTTTATCAAGGGACCCTCACCAAAGCCCCACACATCCGTGCGCAAAGGTTGCAAACCCTGATCGGTTAAAGCTCTTTCCACAAAGCGTTTATAAAATTCGATTTTCTGTTTGTAAGATGAGGTGTGGTTGTATTTGAGGCCCGTTGAAAATATATCACCCTTGGCTATGCGAAATGAGCCCTCAAAGCCCAAAACAGCTGAGAATAAGAAATAATCGTTTAATAACTATAATAAGAGTAAATATGTAACGGGTATTTTATTTTAGCTGCATGAGAACTATCGATAACTATGGTTTGACTGCTGAGAATGTCAAACTGTGTTTCCGTTTCTGTTTAGTAAGGCTTGGCAAGTCATCGTGAATCGTTTAATGCTAGAACAACGCATCCAAATTGGGGGAAATTTACTTTGAAGAAAATAAATCTGTTCGCGAAGTTCATAGAGCACTTCGTCTATTTTACGTTCAACATAATTGGCCTGCTGATCAAGCATATTGTGCAGTTATTGATTGTTTTCACATTTATTTTACTTAACTCGATACAAAACCATCAACAAGACAAATAAATGTGCGTCCAAAGAGAAAATTTCTGCTGTTTTGAAATGAGCAAGGAGCCATGATGACTGAATTATTGTTTCCAAAAATTAATCAGCTAAACAACAACGTCATTTGGTTTCAACAAGACGGCGCAACTTGCCATACAGCACGCATAACAAGCGATTAATTGCCAAATCAATTTGGTAACAACTTTATTTCCAGAAGGAGTCGAGTTCGCTGGCCCCTTCGTTAGGGCGATTTGACGCCCATGATAATTTTGATGATAATAATTACTTTTTATGGGGCTATATTAAGTCATTGGTTTATGCCGACAAACCAGCAACTCTTGAAGATTTGGAAACCAATATTAAAACCACCATTGACGTCATACGGCCAGCTCACCGGACTATGTAATCCGAAAATCATATTTAAAAAAAAAATGCAATGAAATTACACAACGTGGCAGTTTTTTGATCAAATGTATCTGACAGCCAATCTTTATGTAAAATTGTCCGCTGAATCCGAATATGAAGTCAAAAGTAGAACAGTAATTTTTTGGAATACAAAATTTTTAATTTACAAGATTTTGTTAGTCGTGCTTAATTCCCAATTTTTATTCTTGATAAAGACACCGAAATTTATTGTTGATGGGATAAGCTTTTCCTATACGCATTTCACTGGTTGCTTAGGCCAGATCGTCAGGAAACTTTATCCAAAGATTTTAGAAAAACTAAAGATATTAAACAAGTAAAACTGTAAAGCGACTTAGAATTATAAGCAAAAGTCTTACTTGTAACCATATCAAAGCTATAACAAAAACAACAACAATAAACAGTGAGTTTATCTTTTCTTACATTTCCCACTACACAGAAAAAATTCTCCAAAATTTTTCACAAATTTAAGCATTAATCAAAAATATAATCAGTTTTAATTAAAAATTTAATCAAGTGAATTAAACGTTTAATCAAGTGAATTAATACTATTAACTGGTTTAATTGATAGTATTAATTTGTTTACTTATGCAAATTTAATTATTTTTTTTATTTATATCACACATTTTTTAATTGAAATCAATTTTTATTTTTTTTTCTGTGTACAATTTCAGTGTTTTTATCAAGAATAAAAATTGAGAATTAAGCACGACTAACAAAATCTTGTAAATTAAATAACTCCAGAAATATTAACCGGATTATGTATTTCTTGAAAGCTAATAAAATTACTAAAATCACCATGGCTAACTTGTGAAGATTAGTGAAGAAATGACAGAGTTACAGTGGGCAAAACTTCAAACTTCATAAAAAATTTGATGATTTTTTGCAATTTTGCTCTTTTTTGAAGTTATTTTTTTTTTAACAAACAATAAAATTTTTGGATTTCTATCACTTACAACATTAACCTATTTCAGTAAAAACCTTTTGTGTCAGATTCCTTTGATCACGACTTTGTCGAAAATCTGTGACACAGTGTTATCTACCAGATTATAATAAAAACAATATCTCTGCGTTGCATTATCATTTTAATTTCTCGTGCAGCTAAAAAAAAGAATAGTATATATATATTTTTGGGGGTTCTACTTACGATCCTCCATATTGCCTTTGACGGAACTGAAGTAAAAAGCCAATCCCGCTATGGATATTACCGCTAGTAAAACTATAAAAGCTGCTGTTGTTAAAATTATGGAAAATGACCTTGTCTTTTGATAATGGGCATGAGGTTTGGCCGAAAAAGTTGAGGGTGCCAGATTGCGACCGTCCCGCCATATACCCCATGTATTGTAACCATATTGATTATTTATACTATGTTCATTACTATACGAGGGTTGATTGTTCATGTGATAGTAGGCACCCAAAGTGGAACGCCTGCCCAAAGTGTTTTGGTAGGTGTAATCATTGGACTGCAAAAAGAAAAGTCATTAATCAAAATTTGTTAGAAATGTTTGTAATGGTTATAAATTATGGTCAGTAGTTAATTGTTAAGTTTTTGTTTGTGATTAAATTAATCAAAGAACCACAAAGCCAATAAAGTTTCGAAGGTCTTTAAAAAAAATTTGCTTAGTCATTGAATTTGGTAACGTGGCGGCCCTTATAATCTTGGCAATTTATTTAAATTTTTGTTTGGGTTAAGGAGGAAAATAAAATTTTCTGACAAGCCCTTTAGAAATATTTACCCATTTTTGACAAATAATGTTTTACATACTTAAAGGTCAGCCTTTCTTCTAAAAAGTTACTTTTGTTTACTAAATGGGCTTAATTTCTCAAAATGGCTTAAGCTTTTTATGTTCTTATTTTATGCCGACAATCAGTTTTTTGCAAAATCATTAAAAAAAATAATTTTTCATGATTATTACATTAAAATAATAATAAGTCTTTATAACTCTTGTAATAAATTATATTTTGTAAAGTTCTTTTTACCTCTCATTTATTTATTGTTCATTATAGTTGTTCTTTCATTTTATACTTCTTTCAATTATATTTTCTCTAAGTAATTAAGAAAAAATGTTTACTTCCTTTGTGCTTAAATGTAATTTAATATTACAATTAATAATAATAATGATGATATATAAGGGAAGCATACCTCTTTTAAATATCTAAAACTTTAATTAAAACAAACACAAAATTTTGTGTGACCGTCAAACTTTTATCAGTTTTTTTGTAATTTCGTTTTTGGTTTTTTTCAAGCACGAATTCGGGATGTAACCAACTTTACAATTCTTGAAACAAGTTTTACTTAAATCAATTTCATTTTCGGATTATTTAAAGTGCGAATTCGGGATTGAATATGGATTAGTTAAGTATTTTGCGATTGAAAATCTGTACTGGTTTCAAGAAAATCCGTACGCACGCACCATACTATTAATACCGCTTTGAATTGATTTGAGTACGGATGGATTAATTTTTCTTGTGATCATAAAAAAAATCAAGCAAGGCCCAAACAAAACAGTGGAAAAATCAAAAAATAAAAAGCAAGGGTCAGGGGCCGAATTGCGACATTCGATACCGATCGAAATTCCCATTTAAGTTGTTGTGTAATTTCGTTCGATATCGAATGCCAAAATGTAGCCCCTGTTTTTACCCAAAAATCCCTTATTTTTTCCCATATTATCTGTATATCTGGCGAAGGGCAAGGGCCAAAGTTTCCAAATAAGCTACAAACATCCTGATTATCAGTAGAAAATATCTGACAAAATGTGGGCGGGATTGGAGAAGTGGTTGTGGCACCAAATAGTATTTAAAATATTGTCACAAAACGCGTTAATTAAAGGAAAAACGTAACAATATCTTAAGAACGGAAAAAGGAAACTTGCCCAAATTTCATACACAAAGCTGGGTTGTCAATACACAACCTTTTTAAATATATGGGCGGGATAAGAGAAGTAGGCGTGTAACCTGCCGTAAAAATACATTATAGATTTCTGTATAACTTTCAAAATTTGGTACAAGCCTCTTGGCTATCAAAAGACAATATATGACAAAATGTGGGCGGGATTGGAGTGGTGGGCGTGGCATAAAATACATTTATTAATACTTTCTGTTCTCATTGCACCACGGTGTATGGCTTAGTCAAATGTAGCATACTTACTTCTGTTTTATTTTAATTATGTTTGATAATGTGTGTAAGCGTGTGATTGGTCTAAGACGCTACATTACGTTAGGTGAAGGGTATTAAAGATTTCAAACGCACGAGAAAAGCACTGTTTTGTAACTAGTTGGTTTTAACAAAATTGAATTTTCGACAAAAAACTGATTTTTACCAAAAATAAATTGTTTAATACAATAAAAAGAACGTTTTAAAAATTAATTTCAAAATTAATTAAATCTTTTGCTATGCTCACATTTGGGTTTTTAAACGCGTTTAAGCAAAATGTTGATTAAGTTAATCAAAGCCGTTCACAATACACTTGAGATGAATAAGATGACAGATGATTAAAAAAAGACACAACAAACCAATTTATATTTTCTTTAAGTGTTAAAAATGGGTAAAAAACGCTTTTATAAAGTTATCGGAAGATTATTTTAATCACTTTAATGATAAAATTGTGAAAATTGATGAATTATTTAAGGAAAAAAATAAAAACATTAAGCAGAAATCGTGGCCTGTTGTATACGATCATTTTGGCGATTCTACATTATACTCAGTTTAAGGTATGTTCAGTGGATTCTATGTGGTTTATGAAGTGATTTAGTTGTAATCATGTCAATTTTAAGTGATTAAAAATCACTTCAATGTATGGGTGGGTAATCATCTCGATTTTGAAGTGATTAGAGCTTAATCACGCTCGAAAAATATCTCTAGTTTTTCTTGTAACAAAAAAAATCCTATGTCGACAAAAGAGGACTTTTTTAAACAAAAAAAAAAATACAATTAATGGACAAACATTGTATTTTTAAAGAAGTTGTTTTTTTTTCCTAACAAAAAAATGCTTATTTAGGCAAAAGTTTGGTAGCACTTTAGTAGAAACTAACGGGCTTTATGGAAATAAAAGTACAATTTTTGGAAAAAAGGGACTTTTGAAAAAAGTACATTTTTGAAAAAAAAAAAAATACTTTTGCGCAAAAAGTTCCTTCCATGCATGTTAAAAATAAGTGTTATTTAAAAAAAAAACAATTTTATAACCAAAATGTTAAAAAGCAAAAATTAACGTTTTAAACAAAAATGCTCTTAAGCCTGGTATATGTTGTCAAAACCAGTGTTGCCAGAGGAAGAATAAAAAAAATTTGCGTTTCTTTCGTCAAAAATCACGTTTTACAATACATATTCCTCGAATAAATAGTAAATTTATGTGATTTATATAAATTAAATATTTTCAAATTACTGAAAATTATGGTTCATATTTTGAATATTTTCTTAAGCCATCATTAATTCAGCTATTGTATCAGTATTCAATCGATTATAGCCTCTTTTTACATTTTTCAACATCTAGCATCCACCACCAATTTGCAAAGATGTTTAAATTTTCCCATAAGAAATGCAGAGTGCACTTATTTACATGATGTTCCTATATCACTGTATTCCATTTTTCATCTTCCGGTTATTTGAGTGTCTTCACTAGAAAAGTGGCAAGAAATTCTACTTTTATTATGGCATCACTGACGAAATGTAAAATGTTAATATGTCAGCTTTTTCTTTTTGTGCGATTTTTTCTCACAATATTAAAGAGGGTGTTATGGATGTTTATAACACCTTCAAATATTGGTCCAAGATCCGCTTTCAAGTAAACCGATCGACTTAGAATCACTTAATTTGGCTCAAGGACCAAGCCTATTGAAAATGAGGCGAAACGGTCCATAATTTTACATAGCCCATATAAAAGCTTCTTTCCGGAATAGTTTTTTTGTACCCATAAGCTATATTTTAATGTTGGCATTAAAATTAAATTTGGTCAAAACCAATTTTATTGCAATCAAAATCATCTGACCAAATTTTGTTAGAATCGGTTCAAATAGATTTTAATGCCAGAACTTCCTAATAAATCTTTGTATTTACATACAAATTTGAAACAATGATTTGAACGATAGCTGCTATGTTATGACAAAATGTTGAGCAGGTGCGTCCATCTTAACCATATGTCCCATATAAATACATACGTTTAAATAAATACGTAAAAACGTGTAATTATTGCGTTTTATTATGGTTCTCCACATTTGTACTTTGATCTATAAGGCCGGCCAATCACTTACAGTTTTAACTGTCAGTTTCAACTGTTCAGTTAAAACTGACAGACTTAACTGTTAACTGAGATGTACACACACGTGCAGTTCAATACTTCAGTTTTTAAGTCAGTTTTAACTAAACAGTTGAAACTGATAGTTTAAACTGTACGTGAATTGCCGGCCTTATACTTCTCAGTTAAACTGAACTGTTGCGTTGAACTGTCAGTTAATTCCCACATACGTACAGTTTTAACTGAACAGTTAAAACTGACTGTTAAAACTGTACGTGAGTGGACGGCCTAATAAAGCAATCTAAGATAACATTGTTATATTTTCATTTAAATCAACACAGCTTTATAAACTTTTTTGATTTTAAAAACTGTGAAAGTACACTCTTAAGTGTTTTTTTATTTGAATATTTATTTATTGAATCTTCATTTATAAAAACTAAAAAAAGTTATTCAAATTTTATTTTATGAAGGAAATTATTGCGTTTTTATCCGACTACTAGCAAAAAATTCGTTTTGATGTGGACCCTAAGAAAATGTTGCGTTTGTCGACAGTATCACTACAATTGTTCTGTTCTTTTATCGAAGAACAGAACATTATATAATGATCTGTTCTTTTTGAAAAAAGTTGAAGTTGAAAAAGTTGAAAAAAAAAAAAATTTATATCGTTGGATGTGTGAGCCGAACGCTGAATAATGTACTGCTTATTTTCGAACACTGAATAAAATAATGTTGATGGAGCTGTTATCCACTCATTTTGTGAAAAAGTAACAAAATGTTTCTGCCAACAGTTTTTTACAACTGCGAAATAATCAGCCATGCCACAGAGTACAATTCCATTCGGTATCGAAGAAAACATATTTGTTTATTGATAGAAAGCGTATTTGAAAAGACTTTTGGGCTTTCAGATACAGAAAACTTCCTTTCCGTTTAGGAAAACAAAAGTGATTTCATACCGAAAATTTTCATTTTCTAAAGCACAAAAATACAGAATGAATTCCGGTTCCCAACGGAATTGTACTCTGTGACATGGCTGAATATAATAAGCTGCACTTATTTCTCGGAAAAGAGTCAAGTAAGCCTTAAATCGTAAATCATAACGCCACAGTTTTATAAGACTAGAAATCACAATGTCAAATTTCTTGAAGATCGGTCCATAACACTAGTTCGCAAATTTTTAACTTCTTGCCATAACCTCAAATATGAGATGTTTTCTGAGATAAATCGGGGCTGCTTATCACGAATATACGCGAAAATTGTGGTTTTCTGCAGTTGTTTTAGGTATTTCGAAAGATCTCGAGAATTGTTCAACTAAATTGTACAAGATTTAACATGCAATCAAATTCCAGACCGCAAACTTACTGTTTCGTAAAAGTAGTTAAATATGCCTTTATTTCTTAATTCTTTGTCCGACGATAACAATTTCACGCTAACTACGTTTGAAACAAAATATTATTTAAGATACATGTTAAAAAAAATTATTAAAATGGTGAATTTTGAAAAGTCCTGTAACTCAGTAAATCTTTATCTGATCGACACAGTTTGGATATGTTCTGAAAGAGAAAAGAGATATCTATGCAACATGTTAAATTTTGTACAATTCAGTTGAACAGTTCTCGAGATTTTTCAAAATACCTTAAAACAACTGCAGAAAAACACGATTTTCGCGTATATCTCGAAAACGCTTCTTGAGAAAAATAAATGAATGCCATATTCATGATTAGCAGCCCCGATTTATTTTAGAAAATATTTAATTTTTGAGGTTCATTTTTATTTTGTGGCATAGTGTAATTTACCATAGGCCACATATAATGCCAACTCTAGGACTCTACGCCTAAACCATAGCAGATATAGATGAAGTGGTAAAGTAAGGTATAATTTAGCTTCATATGGCTAGAAATAATACCATGCAATTTTGTAATAATCGGTCCTTACTTATGTCCCATATTAAGCAGCCTTCTGAAAACCACTTAAAACTATAAATCGCTATAAAAAAATGTCACTTCTATATCGAAGTTGGTTATAATTTAGGTTTTTAATAGAAGAAAACAATACAGAATTTTGTGGTTATTAGTCCATAATTTACTTTTATGACGAGAAATAAAAGCAGAAAGCTTTCTGATTGTCGGTTAATAATTTAACATATGTTGGTCTAAACAGCGTGGAATTTTTTAACTGACGCCTGTTCTTATAACGATTAATTAATAATTTATAGATCCCATATTGGGCACACCTTTGAAATGTACTTTGTGTCGGTGGAGGGTATCTTGTTTTTATTTAAAATCATATATTAAAATTTTTATACGAAATTCTTTTTAATGAGGCATAATTATTCAAAACAAAATCGGAATTAATCTTTTGTCAAAAAGGTACTTTTTACTTAATATTAAACTTTAACAAAAGGTGTTATACCTTTTATTAGAAAAATTACATTTCTGTTAACTTATTTGTTTTTGTTTATCCGTCTTACATGTCTGCAATTTTCCTCAGACTTCTTTACAATTATTAATTTTAGAAAATATGTTTTCAATCCGAAACAAAACTCTTTCTTTCATCAGTATCTGTTCAATTTAGCAATAAATATTGCAACATTGTTGGAATATATTAATATTGACAGACATAAACACAAACAGTGTTTGCTTATCAAAAATACAACAGACCAGAATTTTATACAAAAGAGGTCTGTCTGCCTTCGCATTCCTTTAGACTATCGATTTTGTGGACAAATATTTATAATGATTCATAAAGGCAAACAAAAAACTGTCTAGTCAGTTAAACACTGAAACCGAAACTAACACTAACAAAGGTGTGTCCCGTCTGACAGGTACCTACTTATGAAAAAAAGGTACCTTGACAAACATTTGCTAATATCAAACACGTGAACTTTAGTACTCCATGAATAGTACACATTGAGTAAAGTCTTATAAGGAATAAGCAATAGCAGTATTTCTATTTTGTTTTGTACTTCTAGTTTGGTATGGAAAACGCCACAAAACAAACATTATTAAAAAGAATATACCTGCAAATAAAACTAAGAGCAGATAAACGAAAAAGTTGAATGAAAAGTAAAGTCAGGCATACAGACGAACATTTTTCTGTTGGAAAAGTTTTTTTTTTTTAAATTTAACATGAATTTCTTAATAAAAAAACTCCAAAATACAACTAAACAATACTCTTAGGACAAGATAACAAACAATTATTATGCCAAGGATTAAAGATAAATACGAAACGGTTTCTTAGGCAGAAGAAAATGATGTAATTTTCATAAAAATAAAAGTACTTTTTTTATTATTTACAGCTTTTTACAAAAAAGTAGTTTCTTTTAACAAAAATTTTTTTTATCCAAATTTTGATATTTTAATTAGGCTAAAGTTCATCACATTTAATTTTCATTCAATTATTTTTATGAAGAAAGGAATTTTACAACATGAAATTAATAAAAATTTATTGATAATTTTTCCTAATTAACTAAAAACTAACTTAAATATCAAAATTTGGATTAAAAAACTATGAACAGTTCAACAAAAAAACCACAATACTATTGTTAAAAAGCTAAGGCACAAGCTCTATGTTTGCATTTGTCCTTCAAGTTGTGTTGTGAAAGGTCAACAGGAAAAAGAAGACAAAAAAAAAAAAAAAAAAAAAAATTTTAAACAAAAAATAAAATGTACTTTGGACTTCAAGAAGAATTCTTAAGAAAAATTACGAAAAACAGAAGTAAGGAAGAACATGTAAATCAATTAACATGTAAGGGTAACCTGTCCTTAAAAACGCCCGGGTTCGAGCCCAGCTTCAGTCAGGTAGTAAAAATTATCAATAAATTTTAATTATTTTCATGTTGTAAAAATCCTTTCTTCATAAAAATAATTGAATGAAAATTAAATTTGATGAACTTTAGCCTAATTAAAATATCAATATTTGAATTAAAAAAAAATGAACAGTTCAACAAAATAACCACAATACTACTGTTAAAAAGTTTTCTTTTAGTAAACTTTCCTAATAAATTAAACTTTTGGAAGCTAATTGTTCCTTTACCAACAAAAAGTATTTTTTCTTTTATGCCCCACCAAAATAGTGGAGAGGGTACTATGCCGATCAGTTTTTGAATCCATCTATTTGATGAAACTTGTTACCATTTTGTTACATTGGTTCTAATTGCCACATGGTGAGAATCGGTACACTGAAAAAATAATTTTTATTTTTGTATTCGAAAATCGCATATTTGATTAAAAAATTTTTAAATTTTCTTCGATGACGATTTTTGCGGCATTGATAAAAAAAGTTTGTAAGTATTTATTGAGTCAATAAAAAAGTTGTTGCCCAAAATAATTTGTTTCACCAAAATGTTTACGTGATTTGTTGAAATTGTTGGAAATGTTAAATAAATCAAACAAAATGTTTATCGAATTTTCATTTATGTCTTTATTAATTATGACGTGCTAAATTCCCAATTTTTATTCTTTAAAAAATACACTAAAATGTATTGTGGGGGGATAAGCTAGTTCCTATGCGCATTTCGCTGGTCTGGTCGCTTAGGCCAGATCATCAGGAAACCTCTTTCCAAAGATTTTGGAAACACTAAACATATTATACAAATAAAACTGTAAAGCGAATGAGAATTACAAATGGAAAAGAGTTGTAAAGATACTGTAGTTACTTTGATTCAAATATTTTTTTATTGAATATGAAGAAATATTTGATTATTTCATTATTAAATATGTTTTATTGACTGCTATTTTGCAAAGTGTATTTTTGATAAATTTTTTCATTGAATCAAGTAAAAAGTTTGTTGA
This sequence comes from Pollenia griseotomentosa, assembly GCA_963931875.1. Classification (NCBI taxonomy): domain Eukaryota; kingdom Metazoa; phylum Arthropoda; class Insecta; order Diptera; family Polleniidae; genus Pollenia; species Pollenia griseotomentosa. The sequence continues at coordinate 166,703,732 of OZ007561.1, read as the reverse complement.
CCTAAAATTTAATTTTTAAGAAACGGTGTTGTAAAAAATTTTCCTGAGATATTTTTTCTCTGTAGGTATATAATTTCACATAGCCCCCAAACAAGCTTCTCTTCTGTATAGAATCTTTGTGCCCATATGCTATCTCATTATATTGGTATTAAGATAAAATTTGGTCCAACGTTAGCTTTTTGCAATCTGAAACATTTTACTTAATTTTATTAGAATCGGCCCATATTGGATCCCACAAAAATACTACTACTCCCGAAATTAGCTTTCTTACAAATGTTGGTTTCAACATTAAGATTACCGACTATAGTTTTTACAATATCTACATCGTAATGACAAAATGATGTGCTGGCGGGTCCAAACTAAACCATATGTCCCGTATAAACCCAATTCCTAAAACCTTAAGGCAAACAAATCTCATATAGATGAAGATATCTCAACAATATTCGGTACAAAGAATGTTAAAATGAGTCTTACCCTCAAAGCATAATTTTGTTCTTAACAGAGCCATGATTGCCCATAGTTCGCAAAAAGGGCACACTTTCGGATATTATTTTCAAAAACTGTGGTGTGGGGTATCATATGGTCGGGCTGAATCGACTATACTTTAATATGTGTTTTTTTATTTTGAAACGGTACATTTCTTTTAGAAAAAATTACATATTTTACAACAAAAACTATTGTTAAGCAAAATATGGAAGCTTTCAACACGAAAAGTACCTTTTAACAAAACAAACTGTTACTCACTCCAAACCAAAAGTGAGTTCTAGCAATTTTTAATTTACTCAAAATCGTACCTTTTCTTAACAAACTGAAACTTTTTAAGCAAAAAGGACTTTTTAAGCAAAAAGTTCTTTTTTTAAACAGTACCTTATTAAGAAAAATAATTCAAATAAAAAAAGTTTTTCAGAAAAAAATATCTTATGTAACAAAAACTACCTCCTACTAAAATATTATTTTACGTACGCATCTCCATTTTAACAGAAAGAAACAAACTGAACGAGAAAGTCTTTTTTTTTATCAAAAAAGTAAACTTAAAAAAAAAAATAAATTTTTAATCCAAAGATGAGTATTTGAAAAAAAAGTGCCTTTTGGAAGAGGAGAATATATTTTGGAAACAAAACGTTATATATAAAACTAACCATTTCAATAAAAAAAAACCCTTTTGTACAAGTGCAGAACAATACATAATTTTTCCGACAGAAAGTATCCCTTTGAACAGAATATAGTTCGCGTAGCAAAATCAATTTTTGCAAAAAAAAAAGAAAATTTTTGAACCACAAGTATCTTTTTTTAGAAAAAATTACTTGTTAAAGAAAAGTGAACGTTTTAGAATTAGCTAAACACATTCTGGAAAAATTTCCCTTTTTATACAAGTACCAATTTATAAAAAAGTACTTTTTTAATTTTTAAAAAATATAAATTACTATCAAAAGCATACCATAATAGAAACAAATTATATATTTATATTTTTATAAAAAAGTAATCAGTTAGTAACAGGTACTTCTTTATCACAAAAAAAAACCTTTTTTTTATAAAAATCCTCTAAAAAAGAGCCACTATTTTATCACAAATGTATAAAAAGAAACAGACTAAAAGAACCATCTACTGTTTATTAAAAAAAACTTTTATCTAAAAAGTACCAATTACCTAAAGAGTACCTTAATTAAGTTTTAACAAAAACGTATATTATATTAAAATAGTACTTATTATAAAGAACATACATATTGACATATTAAATAGTACTTATTGCCTTTAACACCAAAGTACAAAAAACTAAATGATTTTTCCTTGAAAACCATTTTAATTAATTGCTAGCGTAACGTGGCAAAAAGTAAAACTCTCCATGAAAATGCCCTTTATCTAAGCCAACAAAAACAACGTTTAGCAAAAATTACTTTTCAATAAAAGCAAATAGTTTTTTGTTGCCAAAACCCAATCGTTTTATAAAGAAAATACCCTTTTTATAAAAAAGTAAAAGTACCTTTCTGCCAAAAAATTACTTTTTTTAACCAAAAAACTCCATTTTCCTAAAAAAAAAATGCCACTTCTCTACTTCTCCAACAACGTTTAGCAAAAATTACTTTTCAATAAAAGCAAATAGTTTTTTGTTGCCAAAACCCAATCGTTTTACAAAGAAAATACCCTTTTTATAAAAAAGTAAAAGTACCTTTCTGCCAAAAAATTACTTTTTTTAACCAAAAAACTCCATTTTCCTAAAAAAAAAAATGCCACTTCTCTACTTCTCCAACACGAAAACTTTTCAGTCTTGCCTG